>JARQSW010000616.1:762154-808427 GCA_030142375.1 Calameuta pallipes | reverse complement strand
TTTCCACCCAGACTATACTGAGGACCTTTATCCAAATTATGCTTTTCAGGAGAGTAAGTTCCAGGAGCTAATAATTATTAAAAGCCACATTAATCTTGCAATAAAGAAGCTTAAATTGTAAAAATAATAGTAGTATTACACATACCTGGAACATCGTTTGGTTTCTGCTCAGCACCCTTTCCACTCAGACTATACTGAGGACCTTTATCCAAATTATGCTTTTCAGGAGAGTAAGTGCCAGGAGCTAATAATTATCAAAAGCCACTAATTATCATTGCAACACGACTAAGCTTGTATCATGAAAATATTGATCAATAGTTTTACAAATACCTGGAACATCATTTGGTTTTTCAGGTGCTCCTTTTCCACTGAGACTATACTGAGGTCCTTTATCCAAATTATGTTTTTCAGGAGAGTATGTCCCAGGAGCTGGTAATAATTAATGCCAAAAACTATTAAGAAGCACTAAATTAACTTTTACTCAGGCAATTATTATTATCAAATACCTGGTACGTCGTTTGGTTTGTCTGCAGCACCTTTTCCACTTATACTATACTGTGGGCCTTTATCCGGATTGAATTTCTCAGGAGAATAAGTTCCAGGTGCTATTCAATGTTTAACACTATAGTAGTACTGGTACTATGATTTCAATTTGCAATAGTAATTACAACTAATGTATTTTACCTGGAAAGTCACTTGGCTTATCTTCCTGACCTCTGCCACTGATACTATACTGAGGTCCCTTATCCGGATTGAATTTCTCAGGAGAGTAAGACCCAGGTGCTATTTAATAAATGATGTTATAATAGTGAATACTATAAATCAAACTATAAACAATAGTTATGAAAACTATTTTACCTGGAACATCATTTGGCTTATCTTCCTGACCTTTGCCACTGATACTATACTGAGGACCCTTGTCCGGATTGAATTTCTCAGGAGAATAAGTTCCAGGTGCTATTCAATAGTTAATTCTATAGTAGTGGTTTTATAATAGTGTATATAGTATTACGTCAATTATGATTAGGCAACTACATAACTATGTTACCTGGGACATCATTTGGCTTATCTTCATGGCCTTTGCCACTGATACTGTACTGTGGCCCCTTATGTGGATTGAATTTCTCAGGAGAGTAAGACCCAGGCGCTATTTAATAATTCATAATATAATAGTGAATACTATCAATCGAATCATAAACAATATTTATAACTATTTTACCTGGAACATCATTTAGCTTATCTTCTGTGCCTTTACCACTGATACTATACTGAGGACCTTTATCTGGATTAAATTTTTCAGGAGAATAACTGCCAGGCGCTAGAATTATAGTGATAAAACTTACCTATTGTTACTTCTCAATTATTATCGTTAGTATTGTTATGGGTATGTTACTGGTGTCTGATTTACAAAATTGATTTTTTTTAACTACCTGGATTATCATCTGGTTTCTCATCACGTCCTTTTCCACTGAGACTGTATTGAGGACCTTTGTCCATGTTGATCTTTTCGGGGCAGTAGGTCCCCGGTGCTAATTAAAATGATAATTAAAATGAAACATTAAAGAAACAGGAAAAATGCTTTCTTTACATCTTTCCCAACGCTTCGACTTTATTACTATTATCTTTTTATGTATTCATTTAATTTTTTTCTTTCTTTCTTGGGAAAGTGAAAGCATCAGTGGCTACTGTGCAGCTATTCCGAAGTTTTGTACCAATTAAATTCTTTACTAATTAATGCATTAATTACCAGGTGTGTCGCTTGGCTTTTCCATCGGTGTTCTATGACCGAAACTGTATTGCGGCGCCTTGTCCAGTTTCACTTTCTCCGGGCAGTATGCTCCAGGCGCTAATAACAATGCATTAATTAAGTACTAATTACGTTATTTATTACCTATAAAAATTTATTGTTTTTACTCGTGAAATTTGTTTCTACACAAATTACTCTACGAAGTGCTCCAAAAAAGACTAAATTTCTAGCACAATTTTTTGTTGCAACTAAATATACAATCTATCCTAATGTCTATGCTACTGCAATTAATTATGCGTATAATTAAATTATTGCATTCTTTACCATTAGTATCTTGCTACTTCATGATCATTACTCGATGCACCTAATTAATTCTTGGGATGATCAATTATATTTATTCTCTACAATAATTAGTTTACGAAGCTTAATGAAATGTGTGATTCCTATTGTTTATTTTATTTAGTATTTTTCTTCCATTAGTCGGCACTTACCACGTATCGTATTACGGCATATTAGAGGCTCTCAGAAATATTTCGTTTTTAATATCTGTTATGAATTCCTTGAATATCAGGAATACTAATGGGTCAATGTATTATTATATAGGATGTTCTATTTGAAAGCATATCTAATTTTCGAAGTATCGTACCGGGTATGTCGTTCGCTTTTTCAAGTACAGGCCTCGTTCCAAAGCTGTACTGAGGCGCTTTGTCGAGATTCACATTTTCCGTGCAATAGTCACCAGGTGCTAGGATAAATAGGGACAATGAATTTTTTCGGAAAAAAAAAAAAAAAAAAAACATGCGAATAACACTTTTTTACCATTTTTTCAATCTCGTCCATCGACACGAGCCGATTCTGCCAATTTGTTTATAAGAATATTTTTTTAAAATAATTTCGTATTGTTTCTTAATATCTAATAAGACACTGCTCTTAGTGATTTTCACTAAAAAAATGTCTACTCCATTACTTACCAGGTGTCGTGCTCACTTTTTCCGCTTGTGTTTTTATCCCAAATGAGTATTTTGGCGAACTGTCCAATATCACCTTACCCGCCTTCTCCGGGTTGTAATCTCCTGGTGCTGGTGTTTGTTCGGTTTTTGCAGACTTCGTACGGCCGTGCAGAGACAAGGCAGGCGCCGCATCTTTTCCTACACGAAATAAAAATATTAAAAAAAAGCATATCCATCGTTCAAAAAATTAAAAATATGCAATGAGAAAAATAAATGCAATTAAAATTTCCAAGTAAAAAGAAAAAAAAATTCCTTGATAGAAATTCCGTGACATAAGGTTATTTTAATGACCCATGAAATTCCAGCATGTTCTATCTATGTCAGCTCTACCAAAGTTTGATCGATACCACAGTCTCGTGACCTCCATAACCCCAGAAAACCAATAGATTATTTTTATGTACACCGTGATCAAAAATTTCACGCATAACCACCGCAAAGATTTCTTAAATATTTTTTTATGTCAAATAATAAAAAAATTAGTATAAAATATTTTTCCCTAACCTTTGGCACTGAGTCCGGACACATTGTACTGGCCAGGTCCTGGTCCAGGACTGTCGTTCTTATTGGGATGTCTAAACAGATAATACTTATTAATAATCCAAATCCATTTACTTATAAAAATAATAATCAGTCCTCTTTTATTTACCTACTGCCAAATGAGAACGCCGGTGCCCTACCACGTTTTGAATCGGGTACAGTTTTTCCTTGAATATTAAAAAAAAAACAATTAACATCTCTATCGCCATACTACATACTACATGCTGTTACTAAAAATCTAATTAATTTCTACCAAGTAGTCAATTCCGTTTTGGAACATAACAATCGTTAAAGGTACATGAGAAAGTGCTACAAACATTCCACTTGAGATTACCCGACCCATATTGAACTCACCAATAAGAGGAGGTAAAGTAACGCAAGCCGGTCCAGGACTGTTATATTCAGCAGCAATAGGGCCCCTACGTTTGGTTGGGGTCCAGGGTCTCTGACTCATACCGCCCATTTTATTTTTTAATCAGAAAGATGAGAAATAAAAAAATATCCTGAAACAGAGAAAAAAAAATAGATAACACAATTCCAGCATGATGCATCCATATACCTATCAATACTCAGCGCAGCATCCACTTGAGGTAACCAAAGATATCTTTTATTTCTACAGACTGTATTTCTTGAATTAAAATATATTCTATTTTTAGCATATACGGTGCAACGAGAATAAACATAAAAGTGCATGGAGCCATCGATGCAGTACCAGATCGGAGTAAAGTCTACGGGAGGAGCAGAGAGAAGGTAGAGGTGCCGTTTTTAAAATGGCCGTGAATCCGTCCTCGAATTAAGGAGAGAATCGACGTCCACGTACGACTATAGAGAACAAGTCAGCTCGCACCATATAAGAGCATGATCTCGTAGTGGGCTTTCACGTCGCCCACCGATACTCATGAGATCTTAAGGTCGGCTTTACGAATCGCCTCCAAATAACGATTACTGAATCATCATATAGTATAGAGTCTTGAGATGACGTCTGTATCTCGTAACGCGTAGGTAGAATATGTATATATCTGTATCTGCATATAGTATAGGTTGCACCGAAGCGCATGTGCAAGTGCATAGCATATAGATGCAGAACATAGTAGCAACATAGGAATGTTTAACTATCGCGTGTACAGTAAATATTTCATGGTCAATATTATTTATTATTATTGAACGGTGACAACTATGTGCTTTTTACTATAGTTTCTGTTACTGTATATATATTCTTTCCATGTATTGTGATCTTTTACGGCATAGCTTAATATATCTATAGTAGTTCACTATGCTTGCTGTACCGTATCTAATAATGTGCAATGCAGACTGGTTTTTATGCATCAGGGGCTACGAAGTATCGGTAGGTCAATAACGGAGATTTTTTGGTGAAGCTGTAATGTTTTTTAAGCGTTAAATAACTTATTAGATCAATGACTATTGTGACAGATGGCTGGTTATTGTTAATTGGATAATTTATATGGAACGCATTTGGGATTTTGTAAGATGGTATTCGTTGTGATAATTGAATCTGTGATTTAAAAAAAATTTTTATATAACGCATATTAATATTTAATTGATATCATTGATCTAATGTCGTTAGATAAGAGTCCTTCGAGCGTTAGGTAAGAGTCCTGTGGGTGGCAGAGGCAATGAAACGAATTAGTCAGGTCGAATAAGAAAGGTCGTTACGATCTTTAGGATCGCAGGCAGAATTTCAATTTAATTTCTAAATTGCAACCCACAATTTTTTTATTTCGACCCACCGATTACAATGGTTATGGATTTAGCGTGGGCACGTGGTTCTTAACAATCGCTTGGTGTTTCCGCATCAATTTGAATAACGAGGTAGGAACGTCATCGGTCGATTTTGAAAAGTGCCTGGTGAACGTGTTAATTTTAATCGGGCTACTCATGCCGGATACAATAAGGATTGTGCAAACTTGGGGTGAAACTGTATAACAATAAATTGTTATCCCATCCATGAATGCATTTGTGAGAGTAAGATTTTGAAAAATCTTTTTACCAGCAAAAATCTTGTAAAGGTCACCCTATTGTGAACTAAATAAATTTTCTGTTGTACAAATGCTACGTAAAAGTAACATTAAAACTAACAAACGCATTTGCTAGGTTAATACATACTGTGACCAAGTAGTAAGCATTTGTATCATACGTAATTGTTAGCACTCAACAAGTGACAGGTAGGTTAGATCATCGCTGAGAAAAAAAAAATTCAAAGAAATCGTGGCGTATGTACAAATTTAGTGTCAATGGAGAAAGAGTATTTCCAGAAAGAGAAAACACCTCTTTGGCAAAGCAATGATGTTCTAGGATAACGGATAGTTGCCGGCTTAACGCTATGGATGACGGATCAGTTGTTAGATCATCGCCATATAGTATTAAAAATAATGATTACTCTAATGTTATCCCGGCGAAAACTCGCTTCCTTACTCTAACCGACCCTGACCCGTCCACGCACTGGTGACCAAATCATTGAACGTGTCCTTTTCATTATAATACACGTATTTGCACTGGGCAACCATGATGCTACAATGATCACGCGCCATAGCTGTATGTACCGTATTTTTATATTCCGCGATGCGTGGCTATCTTTTTTTGTTCCGCTCCAGAAGCAATTGGTATTTATTGACTGATACGACGGTGACCTCATTTGTAATTTAACATTACCAATTGAATTATCAATTACTCATAAGTTCATCATACTGTAAATGATGTCCAAGTGGTATCGTTTGATAACAGTTAATATTTTGTTTCAACTTTTTGTCGTTAATCATTGTTTCAAATATCAAGTCGTATCGGTTGTTGTATTCAGCATCGATTAAAAATTGGCGCGGAAATTCAAATATTGAATAATGCAACTTTACTCGATTGTTAGCTGCGTTATTGACTGGAGCATTGGGTAATGGTGACTTTCTTGTTTTGGTAGCAATGGAAGCAAATGTCGTGTCAAATCTGGGCCCTCGCTGCGCCCGAAGGCTTTCATCTCCGTAAATGGATAATGAAATACAAGCGTGTACATATATATGTGGATTATTCTCATGCTTATGGATAACGCACACGGAAAAAGTACTTACGACACAGACTTGTAATATCGAAAGAATTTCTTTGCCATATGTGGCTCAAATCTTTTCCCTCTGTCGCAGAATGTAATTGTAATTTCAAATTATTGATTGAATTACTTTAAGCCTTTGCAAATTATGATTTAATTATTTTTTCTTTTTAATTCAAGTAGTATCTTCTGTGAATTAACGTGTACAGTCTGTCGTGCTGCTCTTGTAATATTTGTTTACACTGTACAGTCAACCCATTTGACTCTCTTTGAGGACTTCTTTGCAAATATTGAAACTTGGAGCCTTTACAAATAATACTGAAAAAGAAGATAATGTCCCACTCGTGTACACAGGAATATTTATTCTTCACTGTTCAGAGTTTACATTTTTCTTTGACACCTTATCTATGCTGAATTATGTTAAATAAAATTCCAACACGTAAATCCTTCGTATGTCAGTGCTTCTGCATAGCCGAGTAACCAATAATGTAAAGAAGCGGCATATTTTGCAAGCTAAATAGGTTTACCTCGTTGTCCTTTTATATCAAAACTATTTAGAACTACGTGGTAGAATGTGTCGTTATACTATACAAAGTTTGTATAAATCTAAATATAGATATAGCGCACCTATATTTTATCTAATTACAGAATATGATAAGTATTAATTAATACTTACTAATCAGTAATTCAATGCTATAGTATCCACTTACGTTTATATGGCGAATCAGCACAGCGACTGCTAAGATTTTTCAAATCACAATTATCCTCTTTGCGTTATATAAAAATTTTTTTTACTAAATTCAAAACTTTAGTATCGATATTGACGAATTAAACAATTCTTCTTCTGTCACGTTCTTAAAAGTTCAGTCTGAGTTTACGTTGATCAAAAAAAATTAACAATAACCAGTACAAACACCTCCTTATTCGTTGGCGCCTCTCTGCGAACTGAACGCACAACCAACTTGTGTTTCTTGCGAGTGTTAAACTATCGCGCGCGCCTTCTGGAAGCTGCAACTGACGTATAGATATTAGTCGACGCGTGCGCCGCGACGCTTTAAAATATACTTGCAGGTAGCATATAGGTATATATCAATCGCGATGAAGACGCTAATACACAAACGCCCAGAGGGTGGATAGCGTAGACAGAAAACCTTTCTTGTACGTCGTGATTCATATTGCGGCTGTCACTTTCTTTCTATATCGTTTACCTGTAGATTGTGGTATATTCGCAAAATATGGCAAGGTCTGTTTAGCCAAGTTTGCGTGGGTCGCGAAATCGGACTGGCGACCTTTTATGGTGACACGGGTGACACCCTCGCTCGTGCATGACGGCATTGAAAATATTTTTTTTTTCTTCCCTCTGATCAATCCTATGTCATCCATATCTTATTTTGTACTTGTCTGTAATTTTGTGTAACGGTACTATATATTCAAATTATTGTTAGATTCCAAAATCGTTATCAATTTTTTATTTGGAGGTTGGAACTAGTTATATGATAAAAATTTTGTCCAAAAAATGCATGCTGATTTCTATTCAGGCTTGGCAGTTTTTCTATGCGTTGTCTATTATTTTTATCTGGAAAAGTTTATGGGGTGGAACGTTAAAAGTTTTTTGACTCCAGTGGGAAAGTCGGGTTTTCTCGGTTACCGTTATTTTGACTCGTATCTTATGTTATCCTTAAGTGGTCCATTTGGACAGTGGTTCTCTTTCATTTCAGTGAGGTGTTGGAACGAGCTCTAGGAATGTAATGTTATAGCCTCGACCGGATATTTCCCCCTCTACTACTGCCGAGGATAGCCGAGGCTGCTTTTTGTTGCACGGAGTCAACACGACACCGGCTCAGTCGAACCAGTGCAGTTGTGAATACTTGGTACCAGATTCTTTGTGGAAGTCGTAAACTTTGACAGAGGGCGTTCGATCTTCCACCATTTTGAAAAAGCTCGACTGTCAAACATTTTGGGAGGTTAGAATACTTTGTTTACGTCACGGACCACCTGTTTTGGACACTTGTTGCTCTTACTATCACTTCAAAAAAATTTTTCACTTCCATTAGACTGTATTGCTTTGCAGTATTGTCCATTATTGGATTTTGAAAATTTTCACGAAGGAAGTCTTGAGTCATTAACTGGTCTTAATTTAGACGCTAATGATCCAGACGTAGAATTATTAATTGATGACGTGTGACGGGCGCGTCATAACCAGGGACGTATAAACGTGGAGACTTTTATATTTAAAATGTTAACATTTTTTTTACTCTTTACTTCTCTTAATTTTTTGTAACGATTTATGCAGTATTGAGAGACGACGTGTTAATTAATATATTATAAAAAGATGTGCCGGATGTTTGCTTGCACTGACAATTTTTCATGTAAACACTAAACTATTATATACGTGGGAAAATGTATTTTTGGCTATGACGTTTAGTGAAGAAAGAGTATAAAAATTTAGAAGTTTGTAAAACAAACTACTGAAGATTGACCAAAAAATACACTGCTAATAATAAGTGCTAATAATAACATTTTTAATTACAATTAACTATCTTTATGGGAATTTTCAATTTTCTTAGTATTTATTATTTCAGTGAGATAAAAATGGGTCCAGAGGGCGAATGCCTTCTTTTGCAAGCACCGAGGTTCCAGCATCTGACCCCTGAAAATCATCTGCTGGAGTATCTACAAAATCATGACTTAACGTCCTTCGAGAACACAGCGCGACGTTATCTTAGTCAGAATCCACCACTGATAAACATAAACTACGTATTCGGTGATCCTCTGCAGAAGAGCTTCCTGGACATAGCCTGTTCGGATGGTCTGGATGACTTTGTGAAGCTACTCCTAGAGCTGGGTGCGAAACCCAATGTGGTGAACAGAGCACATCGTCGTGCACCTTTACACTTCGCCGTAGAGAATGGACACAAAGGAGTACTTCGTGTTCTGCTATCTGATCCTTGGATCAATCCTAATCTCCTAGCCGACGACGAAACAGCACTCCACATCGCGGTTCTGTCAAATGATCTAGAGTCAGTCAGGATCCTCCTAGATCATCGAGCGAGTCCTAACATAATTGACAATCGCGGAGAAACTCCTCTCCACTTGGCAGCTACCAGTAACAATGAAGAAATGGTCAGGACCATCCTGGAACGTTCAT
The DNA here is from genome assembly GCA_030142375.1 of Calameuta pallipes. Classification (NCBI taxonomy): domain Eukaryota; kingdom Metazoa; phylum Arthropoda; class Insecta; order Hymenoptera; family Cephidae; genus Calameuta; species Calameuta pallipes. The sequence goes on along the minus strand of JARQSW010000616.1, from coordinate 798,933 downwards.
CCTGTCCTCCGGATCTAGATAGCTATCCAGATTTTCGTGGATTAACAACCAGGCAGGTCCTGGAAACGGAGATGAGCAAGATCCCACTGCCTCCGGCACACGAGAGATTCGTTGATGAAAATTCACTGAGATATTACCTGGTGGTGAACGACGAGGAGAACTTTCTGAAGGAACTTCAAGGATTTCAGGGTCATCTTAGAGATCGTGGTGAACTTATAAGGATGGCTGCAGAACGTGGCTTTGGACGTGCTATCAGAGAGATATTGAAAATTGATCAAGATCCTACTGGACTTGATACAGCAGCCGAGGCTGCAGTAAGGAACAACTTCCATGAGGCTCTTGGCAAAATCTTAGATGCTGGATATCAGCCGGATGGACGCCTCTTGCTTCTGGCTAGTCAGGAACTCGGTGTCCCTGGTAGACAACGTGAGGATCGTATCGAGTGCTTCAGGATGATCATGAATAGAGTTCATGACGTTCGTTGTGTAGACGGTTTGTTATTTTGACTTTACGTATAATTATAATTTTTTATTTTTTAACTAAATCGTATACGTTATATTAGTCTTGGTCAATTTTTAGAAAAAGGAAACACACCGCTCTACTATGCAGCCAGAGCTGATTGCTCGGAGGCTGTTTTGGATTTACTTCGTGCTGGCAGTTACATTGGATATCGCAATAACTATGGCGTCCCTCCATTGGATCATATATCACCAGAGATCATGTCGGAATATTTGGATGAGTGCATAAGAAGTTCTAAGGAGCGGACTGAAGATTACGAGATAGAATTTATTTTTGATTGTCTGGAACCACATTCGGATTCTTCCGGAAGGGCAACGAGAAGTACCGAAATGGACGCCCTTGATTTTATAGCCGGAAAACATTCACTGAGACAATTATTGATGCATCCGGTTCTCTCGTCGTTCTTGTATTTGAAGTGGCACAGGATTCGTCATATTTTTTATGCCAACTTCCTCTTCTATGTTTTATTTTACGTACTACTGAATGCGTATATACTGTGCATGGCCGGTACCTGGAGAAAATCCGGCAGGAACGAAGCAAATGAAAATTCTCGCAACAGCAGTGACAGCGAGGATCAAAATACAAAGTGGATAGCCCTTGGTTTTTGGAACGTTATCGTTGGAGTGTCTTTACTGTTACTGGCAATTCGGGAAATTCTTCAATTGGTTTCGTCGCCAAGGCACTACGTCTGCAGCTTTGAAAACTGGCTTGAAGTTATCCTCATAGTCATGGGAATCTCTTTGATCTCAAGACCCACCGTCCAGGTAACTTACATTGTTTAAACAAAGAAAAGAATTGTCTTAAACGATTACATTATTTAATATCTTATTATTTTCAGGTAGGCGCAGTCGCCATATTGCTCTCTGCTTGGGAACTGATAATACTGATAGGACAATTTCCAAAAATGTCTACAGGGATAGAAATGTTCAAGACCGTGTCTATGAACTTCATGAGATTTCTGTTTCTCTATGCATTCCTGATCCTCGCATTCGCTTTCTCATTCTACACGCTATTCAAGGATGAGCAAGATGATAATTTTCCGGACCCTGGACATTCCTTGTTTAAAACAATAATAATGTTAACTGGAGAGTTCGATGCCAGCGAAATCCCATTCACTGCGATTCCAATATTGAGTCACTTAATATTCATCCTCTTCGTCTTCCTGATTGCCATCGTTCTTTTTAACCTGCTAAACGGTATGGCTGTCAGCGACACGGGAAATATTTTAAGGGAGGCTGAACTCGTCGGTCTTATATCGAGAACAAAATTGGTCGCATACGTTGAAAGAATTTCAGTTGGTCTACCAATATTTGAAAGGACCTGTTGCCTATGTCCAGGACTCTTTGGACCAAGACTGAGTCCTCTTGGTTATCTCGCAGAGAAGATTCTATTCTTTCCCAAATATCTGCCTAGCAGGAGAATAGCTACCAAGCCATATAAATGCAACGAGATCAGAATTCCTTTGAGGAAGGCTGTCGATGGTGAAACCAGAACTTTGGGACACTGTGGCAGAAAGTGTATGGATCCCGTGATAGTTGAAAGGGCCAGGGAAATTCTTGATAAGAGGGGAAAGGTATCGGAGGAGAAGAAAATAGCTGCGGAATTCGAAAGACTGCGAAACATTTTGGAAACGATACAAAGGAACATTGAGAATAATAATTCTCGAGCTGATAAAGCGAACTGAAATACAACATTGTGAGACACCATGGAAAACAATTTATCCTGTGATTAATTATTAACATTAAGTATAGCATTTAAGAAGTAGATTTTCACAAATTGTAAGGTCATTTTGAAATTTTATGATTAACAATTATCGGGCTCTAAAGGATGTAGATAGTCATACTGGAAAGATGTATCTGATCGTTTATGATTTTTGCAGATGCATGACAAATTTTGACAAATTTTTTTTAAAAATATTTACCAAATACTTTTAGTAAGACGAAACGGTAGTTTAGCATTAGTGTGATATATATATATTTGTTATAAATATTTTTACATAATGAAAAGACGATGCCTTTAGTGCCTATTGTGGAAATATTTACGTGTGCCTGTAACTAGCGTATTGGTTTAAAAAATATTCTCATACATTTTGACCGCATTGAAATGTTAATAATTTTCATGTGTCTAATAGTTACTATACTTTTAAGAAATCCAATTTATAATTTGTTACTGTTACAACCAATTTATACAACTATATACGCACCATTTATACTATGTATGTTTTGAAAGCTTTAACAGTGAATCTACTGTGTAATAAATATCATATATAATGAACTTCGTAACAATTTTATTAGAATTCCTCTATTAATTTGTATCCCGGCAATTTATGTATCAGTCCAACAAAAACGAGTCAATTAATATATTTTATAAAATACATGCACAGTGTAATCCAAAGGAACTTGCTGGAACCATTTGAATACTGTATAAACGGATGTCAAGAAGGTTCTATTAGTATTACAAAGATAGCGCCACTGTTCATAATAAATTTTATATCTGCGAATATTTCACATAGACCATTGCAATTTTAAAAGTGCATGAATAATGGTCGTTCAAAATTGGAATCAGCAAAATGAATTCGGTAGACAGTATTTATTTCATATTCGTTGAAAATTTGATTTATCTATATGTCTGTCCTTCTCTAACCCATCTGGATACCTATAAGCCCGTCTCTCTCGCACTCACGTCAATTACAGGAAATTCGAAAAATCTTAAAAAAGAAACATCTGTCGAATAACTGTTACACACTCAGCTTAAAATATGCGTATTTCAACGCCGGCGTATATCATTAATAAATATGGAAATTGAAATTGCTAATTTATACTTATACAATGTTACTAATTATTTGAGTTAAAAATACCAAAATAGCAGTAGATCTGATTCTGAGATAAATGTTTCTGCACTATGGTTCTGTGTAATCGTTAAAAAATTAAAAATTGATCTACATTTTTACAATCTTGTAATAAATTATTTAAAAAATGTTTATTTTCAACGTATACACAAAAGTTTGTATATTATTTAAATTGAAAATATTATTATATCCTATTCTACTCTGTGGTTTTAAGAGACGATGAGAAAACAGGCGTATGACTAACAGAATAGAATACGATGGGTTTTTAAATGGCAGGATGTGGCAGTCATGTTTTGTGACACGTAAATACATTTAAGATTAACCATTACAATTGCGTAAAAATAATTTATCTGACCTTAATTACTCCTTTAATTATTCAGATTTCTTTGAGATTTCGCTAGTCCCATTTTTACCTCTAAATAAATGTCCATGACAATTGGTCGTATCAAGTAATGTGGATTTAATTGTATTTAATAAAAATACTTTAATTCAGTGATTAATGGAGAAAATCGTTTGCCTTTTGAAAAATATGCAATCAATTATTTGAATATGGTTAATAAAAATTTATGAAATTAACGTAGTATTGAATCAATTTAAATTGTTGGTATAATCTCTCAAGATGTTGGTAAGTACTAATTAACTTTCGCTGATCTAAGGTTATGGTTAATAATACTTTCTTGATTAAAATTGACTATCTTAGAATTGTACTTCGTGAAGTGCTCTTCTCCCACCATAAATTCACCTTTCATCCAACCCGCTGAAGTAGCATTCTTTTAGTTTGCCATTCCTACGACGTCCAAACCCACCAGTACCCAATTGACAAGAGATCTGTTGTAAAAAATTTTGTTTTTACATTGTCATGTTGAATATACACGGATAACACGTTGAAAATTCTTCAGTAAAATTTAATTATTTAACTTGTTTTAATATTAGTTATTTAATTTTTTTTACTTTATTGGAATTCGCGCCAAATAATGCGGGAGACGTTAAGGCGATTCTTCGGTCTCAAATATCTGTGATTGAAGAAAGTTAATAATTTATAATTAAAAAAAGACAACGTGATGTTACAGTTACTGCAAAAATTACTTTGATAAAATATCGAATATTGACAAGTGATCGTTTTCTCTTTAGATACGGATTATTATTATTGAACAAGAGCAATACTGGTAAGTAGATCATTATTTCACTCTATGAATTAACGCTAATCGTTTTAAGAGATTATAATTTTTTTAATTCATCAACTTCCTTAAAATTTCATTACTGCTCAACTAATATGTATATACATATCATAATGACAATATTTACACAATATAAATGAAAGATGACAGACATAAAAATTGAAAATGTTCACTTGACTGTCCGCAAAAACGCAATGAAATTTTTTTTTTAAAAAATCCGTGAAATTAAAAAAATTAGTCTGTAAGAGAAAACCATATCTTCGCTTCCGATCTATGCGTTTTATAAAATTTGAGGTGGGTGTCTTTAGCTTCTAATTAATTCTATCGAAACTTAACATATAATTATAGTCAAAAATGCCTTTTTCAAAAAAAGAGGATCTGGTCGTTATAGCCCTGATATATATTATTTAAAAAAATATTGCATGCTTATCAAATACCATAGTCTGACTTTCAACAGTTCATGGTTCCATTCATTCCAGTTTCGCACATTAAAATAATAATTTCTTTTATAGTCAAATCTTATCGTAATAGAAACAATTTTCTGCACGAAAGTACTTTCGGACTAGAAACTCAAGTGAGACAAGTGTAATTTAATTTTTCTTTTTAATATTCACGTTTGACCTAAAATTAAACTCTCACATTTTAAAAGTAAAAATTTAAGCGGCAAAGTACTTTTGGCTTAGAAATTCAAGTGAAACACGTGGTAACGTAATTTTATTTTTTTTATATTCAATTTTCACCTGATATCGAACTATGATGATATTTTTGGAAAGCTCATCTAACCGCTTCCGCCATATAGCGTGACCGCTTTAATACGGCTCGACCCTGAAAAAATAAATGCCACGTGGCATTAGAAAAAAAAGAACCAGGTCCCATTTCAAACTGATAATCCCAATAGAAATTTGGGTCAGGTACCATCGTGAAAGTTTGTAGGAGTTACCTTACAATTTATAAATCAATATAATCAGTAACCATTGTGGTTGTCATTTTTCAAAGACATTTCTTTTCAACTACGTCTACCACTCTGCTAACGATGAAATTACGTAGATAGGCTGATTACATTACCCCGTTTATGTAGGCTGAGAGACAGAAGCTAGAGATAGTGAAATAAACGTGTAAAAATGATGAAACTAAATAAAGTAAAAAATATATATGTATTCCAGCATCCATCATGTCTTCAAGAAATTTCGTGAGTCTGTTAAAACTTTCAAAAAGGATCTATTCAAAGGATCTAAGGATCCTTTCTAGATCATTAAATACAATGACTACAGAATTACATTCAGAGAACTCTCACTCGTGCGAGGTCCGTCCGTACTCAGAAATTCCAGGACCAAAACCAATTCCATTTCTTGGCAACACATGGAGATTCATTCCCTATATTGGTAATAAAATTTAATTAAGATTTGTTAATTAATTCAAAACTAATTATAATAATTTTCGAATACTAAATCCAGTCACGAACGTATATCAATCACCACTTAACATTAAACGTACAATCAACCGGTCATTTGATGGATTTAAAGCTATAAATACGTTTAAAAAAATTGTCGGTATCTTTAGCGTTAATACTTTCAGGCGATTTCAAAATCGAAGAAGTAGACAAAGTCTCGACACGACTTCACGCGCTTTATGGTGACATAGTGAAAATCGAAGGTCTTTTAGGAAGACCGGATATGGTATTTATTTATGACGCAAGCGAAATTGAGAGAATTTTTCGTCAGGAGGAAAAAATGCCTCATCGTCCTTCCATGCCATCTTTGAATTACTACAAGCACGTATTGCGAAAAGAACATTTTGGTGACAATGCAGGAGTCATTGCCGTGTGAGTATTTTTTTTTTCTTAACGAGTAGGTAAATTTCAAGGCGAATAAAAAATGTCAGCTAATTGAATCTTAAAGTATTCTTCGCAGCATTAATTTCTGTGTCACTTCATACAAAATATATAACTTGGTTGTTTAACCTCACAATGTATTTTCTGCACCTAACTGAAATCTACACGCCTTTCTTTTCAGTCACGGTGAAAGTTGGTATAATTTTCGAAGTAAAGTGCAACAAGTGATGCTGCAGCCAAGATCAGCTAGGATGTACCTAGGTGCCATTGAGGAGGCCAGCCAATCGTTTCTTCGCAGGTTTTTATGTCTTCATAAATTACTAGCTTTTTATGGTATACCAGATATTTATGGTGTGTATACATGTATATATATATATATATATATATCTGGTATATACTATATATCTATGGTATCCTATCCCGTCTATAGGCAAAATAATTCTGTTATCGATTAACTTTTTTTTTCTTCACACCCACGCTACAGGATAGACGGAATAAAAGATGAAAATGACGAAACGCCAAGCGACTTTCTCAATGAAATACATAAATGGTCCTTAGAATGTGAGTACTCGTCTTATTCAACGATTCGTTTTGACTCTCGTTAGCATACATATATTAGAATATTCAAATGATGTAGTTGACATTTTTTACGACGACTGTTACGTTCCACACATGACACGTGTGTTTCTTTTTACGATATTAAACTCGAAATATTTTAGAGGTTGAATTATCGTTCTAATCCTTTTTTCTTAGCAATTGCAAATGTAGCGCTGGACGTCAGACTCGGTTGCCTAGACGACGACGCACCGTTGGAAACGCAAAAATTAATAGATGCTGTAAATGTATTTTTCAAAAATGTGGGTGTGTTGGAATTGAAAATACCGTTTTGGAGAATATTCAATACACCCACTTGGCAAAAATTTGTTAACGCTCTGGACGTCATTGTGGAGTTGGTATAAATTTTTGTTAATTTGAAATATATTTTTTTATTGTTAATTAATGTCATTTGACTTTAGTATCACCAGCAAGTATACGGACGCTGCGCTTACGAGAGAAAAAACTAGTGCGGATAGTGAAAAAGAATTGTCAATTTTGGAAAAAATTTTGGCACTTGACAGCGACACGAAAACGGCCTCTATCCTTGCTCTGGATTTATTTTTAGTTGGGATTGATACGGTAAACTTTGGATTGTAATTTTTTTTTAGTTAATTATTAAAATAAATTTTTTTTTACTTCTTCTTAGACATCGAATGCCGTTGCATCTGTACTTTATCAGTTGGCACTGCATCCCGAAAAACAGGCAATTCTTTTCGACGAGGTGTCACGTACTCTTCCGCAACGGAATGAAAAATTGGAATCAAAGCACTTGGACAATTTGAAATACTTGAAAGCCTGCATAAAGGAAACTTTAAGGTAATTATTAACAAAGTCGTAATTACCAGCCACTATATACATATGCATAAAAATTCCATAATCTTTTGCAAAACAGAATGTATCCAGTAGTAATTGGAAATGGACGCTGTATGACAAAAGATACGATAATCAGTGGATATAAAATTCCAAAAGGGGTAAAAAAGATATTCACGATAATAAATAAAATAATTTTTATTATCAATCAAAATCACTTTTTTCTTCATCAGGTGCAAGTAGTATTCCAGCATTACGTTATCAGTAATGAAGACAAGTATTTTCCAAGGAGTAAAGAATTCCTTCCAGAACGTTAGCTGACCGGAAATGACGTTCTCCACGCGTTTGCCTCACTTCCGTTTGGCTACGGAAGACGAATGTGTCTTGGCAGACGTTTCGCGGATTTGGAAATGGCTGTAGTAATCAGTAAGGTGAGTAATAATAATTAATTAAACCCCCAAAAAAAATTCCTACTTCTCTTAACCATGATTAGAATCACACAAGATTATTTTTCCTTCGTAATTTTATCACGCGTGAGAGAAAAGTTTCTCCATTGTTATTATTATTCGCTTCGCTACACATCACGGTGTTGTTTAATTCGCACCTAGAAATTCCCTATAAGCACAGGAACGATGTAAAATGGCACTAGAATTTTTGTTTAATTTATTTATCAATTATAACGTATCTTCACCCTATATTCTTTCACATTCTTTTAGATAATTCAAACCTACAAGCTGGAATATCATTACGATAAATTGGATTATCACATAGACCCGATGTACACGCCAAAAGGACCCTTGAAGTTGAAATTTATCACCAGATAAACAGTCCCATTTTACTTTCTTTTTAGTAGTCGTTACGAATTGATTGTCATTGCGAATAATTAAAATTTTTTATTTTAAAAATTACATATGAATATTATAATAAGTCTTTACCCGTCAATGGGTAATAATTCTATCAACGGTAAACCGTCACCGATGGAAACGAATTAGTACGAGCAAGATAGAGAACGCACGATACGTACCTAGTGAGTGAGAGCGTGATACCGGCGGACTCTGGCGGAACGAATGTCTATGAAAAAGGTATGGGAGAGAGAGAGAAAGAGAGAGTCGTGCAAGAGATATCACGTGAAGAAGTATATGCGAATCTAATCCCGTGAGAGTATGGGAGAGAGAGAGAGAAAGAGAGAGTCGTGCGAGAGATATCACGTGAAGAAGTATATGCGAATCTAATCCCGTGAGAGTATGGGAGAGAGAGAGAGAAAGAGAGAGTCGTGCGAGAGATATCACGTGAAGAAGTATATGCGAATCTAATCCCGTGCGGGGATCAGAGCGCGAAGTACGAAAAGACGTGACTGAAGTGGAGTCGCCGGCCGATTCACATGAAGGCGGCTGTATGAGTGAGTGAGTAAGAGAGCGAGAGAGAGAAAGGGAGAGCGCGAGCGAGAGAGAGATAGAGAGAGAGTTTTCACGACCGTATCCGAAAGCACGAGGAGGCGAAAGGATTTGGACGACCGTTAGCCTTTCTTATAAGGTTGTTAAAAAAATGCAATTCATTTTGACTATCCGCCTTCCTTTCTATCCTGTACTGACGGTACATTGATCTAAATCAACCGGACACTACGTAAGTCACGAAAAACTAGAATAAAATCAAAGTTTAGTGGAGTGAAAATAAAAATGAAAATTATGCTATTGTTTTAATATTAATTTTTTTTTCACTCTAATAAACGTTTTACACGTCACGAATATGTACTAGTGATTTTTACATTATTTAATAATATTTATATACATTGTTCTGTATACGACTATCAACTTTGTGTCCATATATGTCGTATATATTAAATATATACATGGATATATGTCAAGGATAGTATTTATATTAATTATCGCTTAGTTAATTTGAACTTGAGTTCACCGTCTGGTGCGTACATGAAAGTCACTTTGTACTTTAGAGGCTGGTGATGATATTCCAATTTGTAAGAGCGGATGAGCTATAAATGTAAAAAGGAGAATAATTATATATCAGGAACTTATTAAAAAATAATATAGGTTTATATTCAGGCACTATCCTGCTTACCTTTGCTAGTAGAACTTGTATTTCTAAATCGGCAAATCTTCGGCCCAGGCACATTCGGGCGCCATAGCCATAAGGCAATGATGCGAATGGGTGCAGTTTTTCATTACTGTCGTTTTTCATCCAGCGAGAAGGTTTGAAGGTTTTTGCATCTGTTACGTATTCTTCCATATTTCCGGTGACCAATGTGGGGAAGACTACTTGGACCTGAATTTGAAAAAACAAAAATAGTTTTAACGATGCAACTGTTTCTTTTTCGAAATGAAATATATTTTTTAAATATAAAAATATTTTGTGTGTAACTTACACCTTTTGGTATTTTGTAACCGCAGATGACAGTGTCGTGTTGCAAGGTACGACCATTGCCAATGACAGTGGAGTATACTCTGTCGATAATGATTTATATTAATTTTTAATTAATATTGAAATTTGATTGATTATGTTAATTAGAAGTTTTTCTGTTACCGGAACACTTCACGGACGAAAGCTTTTGTATATACTGCTTGATCCAAATGTTTTGTTGTTAACGACACAGTGGGATCCGGAAGTATCATTTTTAATTCTTGATAAATCTTTTCCTGTTCTTCCGGTCTGATTGCTAATTGATATAAAATGGAACAAACTGCCATTGAAATCTAAAAGGAAAATTTCAATTAGATAACATTGTAAAATAAAACTTTTTTCTATATTTTCTTCATCAAGACAAAATTACCGTATCTATTCCGACTAGTATTAGATCAAGAGCCAAAATATATGCCATTTTTGGATCAGATTCTTTTGCCAAAATTCTTTCGACTAAAGACAGATCTAACTCGCTCAAAGCTTTTTTGGTTTTCAGTCTTTCCATCGCGACGTCTATATGCTTCATGCAAATTCTTAAAAAAAAAAGAAAAGTGGATAATAATTTAAAAAAACCGGTTTATATTTTTTGAATTCAAGTTTAAAAATGATAAGACTGACTCAATAAAATAATTCATATTTTTCACGTATCTCGTCCAAAGTGGCGTAGGAATGTATCTCCAAAATGGCGCCTTTAATTCCAAAACGGCGACATTCCTCAAAGCATACTTTGCCGCATCAATGATTTTCTGCGGTTCCGAATCTAGCGGTAACTCATCGCCAAGACATCCAAGTCTGACGTCGAGTGCGACTCTACCAATACATTCCAAAGCCCATTTATGTATTTCATTATCAAAATCAGCCGGAAGTTCACAATCGTCCCTTTTAATTTTCTCAATTCTAGAACAATAATAATATTCAGTTTGAATGACCAATCGATATAAAGGACCAAAAAATCCTATACCTCTGAATAAAATCATCAGTGACCACCTCGATAGGCCCAATATATTTCCGTACAGTTTGAGGTTGTAAAACTGGTTTTTGAACCCGCGTACGAAATTCCCTCCACGGTTCCCCGTGTCTACAATCATTATAGTAAATTTAAAAATCAACATAATGTATAATCAAGCATGCATAAATTATTCATCCCGCTGTATAGATATATACACAAAATCAAACATAAACTCACACTCCAACAACTCCAGGCAATTTTCCAAAAAAGTCCTTCCTAACCTCACTCTTGTAGTGCACAAGACACGGCATGGATGGCCTAAACGGCGTGGGTCCCTCTTGTCTATATATTTTTTCAATTTCATCGGCATCGTAGACAAATAATAAATCAGGCCTGCCAATCAGACCAGTCAGTCTAACGATTTTTCCATATTCGTCATAAAACATTTGAGATATTTTAGCCACATCCGATATCTGATATTGACCTATGACCGGTAGGAGGCGCCACGTGTTGCCCAAAATCGGTACAGGTTTTGGGCCCGGTACAAGATCATACGATTGGGCCCTATCAAGGTCTCCGGAAATAGACGACGTCACATGACCCGTCGCATTCAGTGCTTCGCTACATAACGATCGGCATGATCGTGACAGGCGATGTCCCAGACGTGACGTCGCTGATTTAATCAACAATACCATTGTTTTTATCCAATTTTTGTCTGTAACCAAATAAAAAAAGATAAGTCTCGGAATGTTTGTAAAAATTATTTTTTCACACTTTTTACCGACAATATTTTTTTCCCGTGATTTCTTATACTACAAAGAATTCAAATGTAGTTGAAATATTTCATGGGCATTTTTTTCAATGTCGGACCCAAGAGTCACTCAGCGTGTTCTACTTTGAGGAGTAACTTTCACCTTCCAATTATCGTACACGGTCCTACTGTCATACTTTTTAAAATTTATCCTTAACAATCTTAGTCACGTGATATTTTTCAAAATTTTCATTACGCCAGTATAACGTCGCAATACGTAATGATGAAAGTCACGAGCTGTCCAAACAAATTTTCTGAACAGTCATCGATATATTTCTCAATGAAAAATCCTTGAAATAATAACCAAAATTTCGACACTCGCTTTTGCCTTGAGTATAAATTTCTAATGGATTATTTATTTTTAACATTGTCAAAGGCGACACGTTTCTTTTAAAATCAATTTCCCTACCACTAATTCAGGTCATCACTGATTAGAATAGGCATCTGAAAATTTTCACATGCCGATCACGTTGCTCGTGAACGTCTTGGAATTCGTGTGTCCAGTCCCAGGAGTTTTAGCGCAAAAATCAGCTCAAACGACTGTACATGAATGCCAAAATTTTTATGAAACAATATACGTCAAAATCCGTGTGCGAAATATTTTTACATAATTTTACAAGCACTCCTAAAATTTTTACAGATTCGCCAAAATAATATTTTCAAATATCAGCTGACATTGACCATTAAATTTTTTTCGTATTACGGTAAATCGTCGAGCGTACAAAGACCCTCAGGGATTTTCCGTAATTGCTAATTTTATGATAATCTTCGAATTAGCGGGACATTTTATGGCTTTTGCGATTCCCAGCACCTTGAACCGAACGAACGTGGATTAACTCAGGTATACAAGGTACACCTGGCTTATAAACTGACTTATAAAATGAAGAATCCATACAAAAAGCACAGTTCATTCGGTTTTCAGTAGAAAAATGATAACTGAATATCATCGTTAAAGAAAAATAATAAATATAATAATCACTATCACCAGACGCACCTATTTAATTAATTATTAAGATCAAACGAACATCATAAAAATTATAAAAATTCACGCTGCACTTGTCCTTCTTTAATTGTTCAATATTGTATTACATAAAAAATTTTACATTCGTTCATTAATTAATTAAGAAAACATTAACGATCTTTGACTACATCGCGACATGGCAGAGTCGAGAGGTCGGTACCGTTTGTAAATCAGTTTGTTACTAAAGAACTATACGAGAGAGAACCCGGAGTCTCTCCCACCATTCACATTCTCTTATTTGCCTTCTCTCTCTCTCTCTCGATCCTTTTCTCTTGGACGTCTTCCTTTTTTTATTAGACTCTCTCTAACCTCTCGCATTAAGGCTCTCCTTTCATCTCTACTATCTCTTTCTCTCTCTACTTCCTATTTTATTCTTTTCTCTTTTCTTTATCTCGGATGTTACCCAGGAAGACTCTAAACGTTTTTCTATATTCAATTTTCTGTATGTTTACTGCACAAGTTTGTAAAACTAATAATACATAGGTATGATTAGCATTGCTAATTAATTGACGTTATTTATTTGCATTGTGCAAAATAAATCAATGGCACTGTTTAAGTGACACTAGATAAGTGTATATATGTATATATGTATTAATATTGTGTTGCACCGAGTACAGAAAATTTTTATTCCAGTACATATTGGTATCCTGTGTTAATTAACGGTACAAATGTAATTGTAATATTTTGTTGGAAAATTCTTCGAAAATTATGGAAACTTGCTACGGGTACTTGGTACTGAGTAATAAAATGAAATAAAAGGTAATATAACGAGTTGGAGAAAATCCCTGAACCGTGGGCTTAGTTTGGGCATAATGCCGCTCTGTTTTGTTCCTGTGATGTCCCATTGGCGAATTATTGGGATGCACCGTTGCAACGGGGTCAGAGGGCACTGTTATTGTCTCCAGGTAGTAATTGGCTGCTAATTCTGACCTTTTTCAATAGTCGTTTTAATAGTCTGGTTTATGAACGTATTACAAGACGTCTTGGCGGGTCTGTTGCTCGCTGTTTCTGATTGGATGGTTTACTCCCCACCACTTGGTCAATCGCAACCCTTAAATAGAGGGATTCTTTGAAAAATCGGTTAGTTACTCTGTCAGTTTCGCTATTTGAACTTGAATTAATATTTTGGAAAATTAATAGCGTGTACCTTGTGTTTGCTTTTTTTTTTTTGAAATTCAAATTGTACTAGATGTACGACAAGTGTAAATAATAATTTGTGTTTGTGGTTGAAGATATACATTTTTTGTTCTATTTCGATTACTTCGCTTTCTTGAATCGTAAGATGGTGAACAACGGGAATTTTCGCGTGGCAGTGCAACGAAATACCTGGAATCAGAAAACGACGAATGTGAGTATTAATTTTTGTGAGTTTACATAAAATATTAAGATTGTTGATTTTTGGAAAAATAATTTTGTACTACCTGTTAATATTTTTTTGGCATCAGGAAAGCATGTTGTGTATAGTAGCTGCTGTCGTTAAATTTTTTATTTTGTATTTTTTGGGGGAATTTTGGGTTTCTCATTCTTTAAATATTTTTCTACTTCTGTTTAGGATCAAAGACCTCTGACGGAAGCAGAACTGAAGGTGTTAGGTTCTTTGAAAAAACTTTCGATTCCTGATTGGTACTTAAACAAGAAATCTAGTCCACCTAAAATTTTGAAAAGTGATATACCAATCGAATCACGTCCACGTGCCTGGAGGCCGAATTCTAGCTTTAATAATATGTCGTTCAACGCTGATCACAGTCGAAGCAACAATCCTATACTGGAATCAAGAAACCCATCAGGTAAGAAAAAAAGTTAAAATTGAAAAATGTCAGTTGTTTAATTTTAATTGAAAATTAAGATCCAAATTTTAATTTCATAAATACTTTCAGGGACCTACAAAATAAAGCGTTCTGGTGAAATATCTGTGGCACGACTCAGAAAAACCTTCGAGGACACCGAAGTGAAACAACTACAGCTAATACAATATACACCACCGAAATCTTCAAACTACATAAGCAAAACTTTTCCAAAAGTTTCGCCATCGCGAAAAATACAAAATATAAATATAATATTTCCATCGTCACAGTCAGAAACAAAAACGCCCGAGCGCGTCAATAAAAATATCGAAAATTCTCAAAATTCGTCAAACAGGTCAAACTATGACGAAAATTATAAAAATTCCCCAGAAATCACTGAAAAGTCATCAGGTTTCGTGTCTCTGGACGAGAAAAGATCTCCAAAGTCCACAGAACAATCATCGATTCAAGAGAGTCTTTCAAAATTCAAAACTCCACGTGACGAAAGAAGATCGAGCATTTTCGAAAATACCAGAAATACCGAAAACACATCAGACTTTACATCCCTGTTGACCGAAGAAGACATAATGAATCAAGACAGCAACAATTCGGAAAATTGGAATTCGAAATTTTTCGAAATCCTGGAAAAAGAGAGAGAATCGTCATCCGTTGCCGAAAAATCACTAGACTTCCATAGATCAACATTTTCGGATTATTCCAAAAATGACGAACACCCAGCTAACGCATCCACTCCGTTGCACCAAAATGGCCGCCGTTTAAGCAATACGGGAAGATCTATAAAAGAAAAGCTGCGTCTATTCGAAAGAGGAGAAACTCGCAAAAGTCTTAGACACTTGCCCTCGACTCCGCCTCATCCATGTAACAGACGTTGCAGCACTCCAGCTCTGCCATTGGCATCATCTAACATAACTCTGATAGAATCTCCAAATCTTCCAAGAAGACAAACCACATCAGGAAAGTCACATCTCATCGAGTCCATCGAGCGTGGAAAGAAGGTCAGTTCGCCCGAGGAACCTTTGCACAATGGAAATCTAACAAGCCTAATAGCAAGTTTACAAAGTGGCCTGAAGATACCATCGGATGATAGAGATGGAAACTCAGGTAACGCGAAGTCGCCAAAATTGCTCCTGGTAAACAATGGAAGAAGATTAAGTATCGCCGAGAACACTGAGAATAAGAAAAAGGTGCTAATCCTAGAAGATCCCCTACGAATTGGTACAGCAAAAATATTACCGGATAAAGATGGCGATCAGGAAAAATCAGTATTCCAAATGAAGACACCAGACTCCAAAAATCGCTCAAAGCAGTTCTTCGCAATGTCGCCCAATGCACTGAAGTCACCTCAGAATTCAAAAACCGAAAAAATTCCATTTCGCATTGTACTTTGGGAAAAATCAAACGTCGAGGATGAGGTCACCGACAATATGTGTCAAGATTGCAGAACCGGATATGAGGAGTCCACGAATAATATTTCAGTTGCTTCACCGATAACTACAGCAACTTATATAACCACAGTACCCATGATAGGAAGTGCATCCGTTCCAGGAGTTCCAAAAAGCGCGGAACGTGTAGTACGTGTTTTCCGTAAGCGTTTTCCATCGAACTGTAAAATACCAGGAGACTACAGCACAGCCTCCCCGGGTACCAAGTTCATGAACTCTCAAAGAAAGTCAACGACCCTGGAGAGAATCGTGAAGTCGTCCATCCGTACCGAAAAGAGTCTTGTTGATGAGGTGATTGAGGGACTCAACGAAAAGCTCTATAAGCAAACGATAAATTTAAACAAAGAAGCCGTAGCATCCAGGAACTTTGTCAAAAAATTAGTTTACGCCTTGGAAAATAACAAGCAGCCAATGATTGACGGATGTTTACCACTTGATGATGTTCCCGAAGAGGATGGATTTAATACCGGAAGTGACGAAGAAGTGAAGTCAGAATCATCAACTTCAATTTCCTTCAAGAGTACTGACAGTGATACTGACCAGACAAGGCCTGCCAAAAGTCCCTTTTCAGAGTTGACCTACGACCTTGGGCAGATTAAACCGGAAGAGAATGATGGAAGAAAGTCACGCACTGGAGTCATAGAAGAAGATGGCGTATATTGGATTCCAATGAACAGATTCAAACTGCCTAGGACCAGCTCCCTTCTTAGTATGATGTCCAGAATCTCAGGTAACAATGGACCACGTCAATCTCCCTGTGTGAGTCCTATTCGTAGGATGACTGATGATGATCAAAGTTCTTGGGGTGGTACCTACGACAAAAAATATTCAACTAAGTACTTGAGGACCAATCAGACTCGTGTCATCGATTCAGGATATTCTGATAGATCCAGTGCTGTCTCATCGTCTGATCGATCCTGGTTGGAAGACGTTCTGTTCTCTCGTCCTGTCAGTGAGCTTGCTATGTACCGGAAGTGTTCGACACTTAAGTCATCGTCACGACCACGTAGCTATGTCAGACAACGCACTATGATCATTTAAAAAAATTCTCTTGACTCGTCTCTTCGCTTTGGACATTTTTAAATCATTTGACTCGGTACAATTTGACGTTAATCTATACTGATAGTATTTTTGTCAATTTTAAAAATTTATTTGGGCCTTCGTTGAAGACGGGATGAGACAAGATAAAATCAAGTCATTATATTAATTGTAATTAATTTTACTCACTCTAAGTAACACTGTGTGTAAATTGTGGCAAGGGTATCTCGCTACTATTTAATAATAAATAGTTTTATTGAGATAAACTGCATTGCTGAGAACGTGTAACTTGGACATTGAGAGATTTGTTTAATTAGTACATTTATCGATGCTTTAATTGACTGTTGGACATATTTGTTTGGATAGAACGTATGACTATCAATGTTTAGAATTAATGAGACTTGAATTAAAAATGACAATCTGTTACGTTTCATTAATAATTATTATGAAACGTTTGAAATAATAATTATGAAGATTCATGATTTGATGAAATAATTGTTGCACAATTTTTATGCCGTTTAGTAAGCTTTTAATTTATTATTTTAACTTAATCAACGATCTGATAGTCTGATGTTCTTAATTTATTTTTAAATATGTACCACTGTCATTTTAATTATAAGCATATAATTAATCAAGATTGATATTATAGATAAATATTATACATACTTTGTACATCGACAATTCTCTTTATGTATGTAAGAATAAAATAGTAAAATTGAAAAATTGTCTGGTTCATTAATTTTGAATTTCCATTCGTGTATTTCCTTTCTATTTTTTATGAAAAATGAAGAGCAATGTTTCTTCTTTATCCCTGATAGATAAGCTATTTGCCTAGAGCTATCTTGATAATATATGTATACTATCCAATATCCCATTTGTATGGTTAAAGAATTTTACTCCAGTGTAAGCAAACCTTAAGGCATTTGGATGAGGACGTCTCGACCTCTTCTGTTTATAAGACTAGCTACTTGAGAGTCGAAAAGTTATACATTGCCAAGCAGTCGATTAACAGAGATTACACAGTGATAATCAGATTGTTCGAACCTAAGGTAAGAATATAATATATTAATTAATTATGATTAATAATAATTAATAAAAGTGCACAGTGATATACCTTTTGGTTTTATACTCTCCATTGTCTTCCGTGCTTAAATTCACAGGAATAAGAATGAATGCGGATATTCAAAAATTTGACCTCAAGACTAGGAGGACATATTTAGCCAGTGACGTCCTTAAGAATTTTGAAAAAGGCTTCGAGTGTTCTTCAACTGTATCGGCTACTCCGAAGTCACGAAATTTTGTGAAACGATTTGTGGCCACTTTGGAAAAACGAAACCGTAACGATTATGGCGAATGTGTAGCTGACGATGAATTTTTAAAGTGTTATGCACGGGAAAATACCGATTCGAAAAAGTGGTGTCAATCGGAAGAGGATTTTGAAAAAATGTTATTCGAGGAGGAAGTTTTGAAGAACAGGAGATCATCTTTGTCATCGAAATCTTGTGAATCTATCGACGTGCCTTTGAAACTTTCGGAATCACCACGATCCAAAAAGACGCGTAAGTCGATGGAGTATGTGGAAATACCTAGTGGTTATCGTGGAAGACAGAGTTTGGAATTGCGACGTCAATCGGAAAATTATAGAACCAATGGAGAATGTACACAGCATATTTACGCAGTGCCCTGGAACGGAAGAAATGATAAGTCAAAAAAGACAATGTCATTGGAAGCGAATAAAAATTTAAATTTTGATAAATACTTTTATACCTCCGAGCAATTTCAAAAGAAGACAAGTCAGAGAAAGTCTTTGAAGAATGCTATACTGACGATATTTGGCCGTGGAAAATCGAAGAAAACAACGAAAACACAGTTTAACGACGACTTGGACCTTTTTGAAAATCCGAGGATCACGAGAATTCCAAAAATCGGAGAGAGCAGCCGCCCTAAATCCAATATCGGTATGATACGAGTCAGTTCTATGCAGACGGTGGGCAATGACAATCTTAATTTTGAAAATCCTCGAGAAGACACAACACTCACGACTTTTCGAAATCGAAATGTATCTCCAATGAAAAGGGGTGCTCTTTTGCGATATTCTTCAATGCAAACTGTAGCTGCTGAGCATCCCTTTTATGAGCAACGAAATTCCAAATATCACTTTTCACATTTGAATGATCGTCGTTATTATATCAGAGATGATTCTGGCTACCATAATGGAATCTCTACGATAGAAGAAAATCGTGATAGAAATCACGTAGAACCATCCAATTTGAAAAAATTGTCTAAATTACAAAATTATCCTCGAGCCAAACCGGAGGCTGTTTATGACGTACCGATCTCGAGGAGAAGATTCACAATGCACGATGAGCTTCGCGAAGAGGAGGAAATACATAATTCGTATTTAATAAATCGCCGTTATGCGAATGTTGCTGTATGAATATTTTCTAAAACGCGTTATCATTTAGTAAAGTTTTTTATAAATTAATTAAAAACAAAACGCATCAATGGTTTCATACTGATTACAATTTATGCATTGTACTATAATAAGAAATTGTCATTTTCATTTTCTAACGATATCTTAAATATATGTAGCGATGGTAAGAAAAACACACCAACCGCAATAATAATGCCCGTAATTGACTTGTTATAAAATAAATAACAAATTAAATTTTACAAGCAATTTCGTCAATCGTTTACTGAATCCCAAGTAGTTGCACCATCTGACGTACATTAGACCATTTCAGAACTATATTTTAATCATTTCGATAATTCACTCTTAGACACTAAAGATAAGTAAAATATCCTTATTTCATTAAATTTATCAGAAATGAAAAAATCTTGCTGCAGTTTTGTAGTGATAATGCTATTGAATATATAGAAAATTCAGTGTAAACTGAAATCATTTTGACTAGCGTAGTAAGGAGATACACTGCTCATGCGCGGGTTGAATTCTCTTCCACTTCGCGTGTTGTCACAGGGTGAACATGGTGGGTATTCTATCTATTTGGAAAAATCCAAATAAATCATTGACATCCGACTATAAACTTGTTAAACCAACTAAACAGCGAAATCTACAAATTCTAATTAACTGATTTTTACTTTTCAGTCAGCCCACAAAACATTCATTATCAAGCGAAAGCTTGCGAAAAAGTTGAAACAGAACAGACCAATTCCACAATGGGTCAGAATGCGTACTGGCAATACAATTCGGTGAGTAATATGATAATTCTTATTCAGTTATCAACAACAATTATACACATACTTTCTATGCTTGCAATTATTTTGCAATTCAGCTATTATTAGCGTTAACCAAACTTCATGTGACTTTTTGAGGTTATGTTATGTTTATGTTCAGACAACTTTCTAGCCTTATTGTGTTGATTGATTTGAACTTTTTAAAGAATATAGACAAAATTATAAATGTATAAAATTATAATTATAATTGTTGAATAAAGTGAGAGCTTTTATGTTCATTATTTAATAAAAATTCTTTTAGTTTTTAATATTATGTTCAGTGTATATGTACTGATAATTGTTTTTCACTGTTATTTTTCGATTATGTTACAGTTACAACGCTAAGAGGCGTCACTGGAGGAGAACAAAGTTGAAGCTGTAAACATGTTTAGAATACTACTGTGAACTAAGCATTTCTTGCTAAGTTAAATAAACTCCATCAAACCTCCAATGAAATTTCATTTATTTGTTTTGAAATCCCTCAAATTACTACAGGATTAAATAAAAGTATGCACTGATTGTATTTCTAATTTTATTATTTGTGATTACATACAATATTAAAATCTAACCCTTGCGCTTTTAAATATCTCTGACGGCAGATTACAACGAATTTATGACTTTACGTTTGCGCATATCCTCGAGCCATTTCTGCAACATTTCATCTTTACTCTTTGGAACATTCAGATAGTAATTTGCTGGTGGCTTGCCTTCTTCAAGACGAACAAAATAATGACTGTGTATGTAACGTATTTCACCAGCACGCATCTTTGCATGCCTCCGAAAACCTTTATACACTACACCTTTGCCATAAAATGATTCAGCTAAACACAAATATTTAAAGTGATATAATAGTTACAATAATGTTTTATTATTTCTCTTACAGTTAAAAAATACTTACCGACCCACAAGTTACTTTTGAATTCTACATTATGTTTCTCTACTGCAAGTTGTTGAGCTTCTAAAATTGTTTCTTTTACAATTGCTCCTCCTTTCTTTAATACAAAATTTAATTGCTTTATAGCTTCATCGACAGACATACCACGTACAAAACATGCAATATACCACATTTTTTTAGGACTGTATCTTATGTTTGTCTTCATGTGACAAATGTACTAAAACAAATATAAAAAATTAATATCGTATGATATGAACTTTCACTTACAAGTAATTTTAACATGATTATTCTTGGGACACTGATTTTTTAAACTTACTGCAGGCCTCCGTTCCTCGTCAGGTGATTGTGGGGGAAATATTGTATTGTTATGTTTTAACCATTTCTTTGGACCTTTTGTATACTCGAGCCAACTACTTTGAACAGGTAATGAGGTATGTATGTGCGACGATTGTGATGCACCAAGGACTTTCCCAACACTTGATATCAACCACTGATTATTCATTGTTAATTTCCCACAAAGGGTCAACCTTTGTACACAGAACGTAAGGCTCTGCATCTTGCAACCTGCAGATGAGCATAAATAAAATAAATATTATTATGAAAGTGTCATTATAACTCTTATTGTCATATTTATTAAATTAATATTATTAAAATAATATTAAACTAATTGTTCAGTTTATAACCTCTAAAAATGTATTCAAAAGTATTATTCAATGGCAATGTTTATAATAAGCAACGATGCTAACTGAGATACTATAGAATTGTTGTCATGATTGACATTACAAATATTTAATAATCAAATATAAACGGATTAAAGTGTTTAAAAATGCGGAACCTTCTCACGTCTGTAATTGTAGTTTCTTTCAATCTTATAGAACTAACCTATTCTGTTGATTGTAAACCTAACCTTCTCGTATTCATAACTGTTCATAACCTGAAAAATAGTCGTGCGGTGTTTCTCGAAGTATGAGACGATATCGAACGTCACAGTAGATTTAATTGGAAAAAGATGTGGAAAACAGTGCAAATCGGTAAAAGAATACTAGGTCAGGCGAAATCAGTGTCTCGTGCGAAAAGAACATTTCTGTCTGAAGCATATCAATGTCGTGAAGCTTGGGATCGCCGGCTTCAATCGCCGATCATCAAGAAAATTGACCCATCATTCTTTTTCAACGAATTGGATCAAAAGCTTCAGACTGTCGGTAAATGTAGCGGAATTGACGTTGATATTTTTGCGAATGCTATTATTAGTGATACGCAATTAGAAGAACTTATGAATATAGTTTATCGTGTTCGTTTGACTCCGGAGGCGAGTAACATACTACCTTCCACATCGCACGCCTTCATCAGAGCTTTCTTGAATTCTCCTAAAGCAGGAGAGATTGTTGAAATTCTACACGATCGATTAAATTATGGCATCTTCCCAGATCATTTCACTTTCAATTTACTTATGGACACCTTTATCAAGCAAAAGGAATTTGCATTGGCTGCTAATGTTGCCTCACTATTAATGCTCCAAGAAGATGATGAGCATCCTATCTGTAATGCTCTTGCTGTATATTCATGTCACATGTTTTTAAAAAATCCTATAGGCTGGGAATTGCCTGAGCCAGAAGTCGATGATACAGAGGAAGTAAAAATACGAGTAGCTTATCTTAGAAATCCATATTTCGATGACCATTTTGATCTTGTGGAACCTAGACATCTTGTTGGGAAAACCTTAGATTTCTTTGGTAAAAAGATCAAGGATGATATGACACTAGGAAGAACGTTGCGTTTGCGTGGTTTAATTTTATTTGGAAAATATGATCAATTGTCAGAATTAATCAAAGAATGGTCCAGTCAACAAGATGCTGTTTATGAAGAAGTTCTTGAATTAATTCAAAAGGACTTGGAGAAATTTACTGTATCAGAAGAGGCAGAGAAGATTGAAAAGTTGAAAGATGATTTAAAAAATCTCAATGGTGCATCGCTAAAGAAAGGAAACTTAACAGAAATCATTGAAAAAAGAGTGAAAGATGCAATTGAATTGCAAGCAGAAAGGGACATCTCAAAACAGTGCGAGGTATAACATAATTTTTTCAAAATATGAATCTATAAAATGTAAACATTTTTTACAATTATCTTTTCATTTTTAGATTTACGATGAGTGGGAAAAGACAAGACAATCCGTACTTGACGCACATTTGAATGAATTACAAAAGCAGGATAGACTGAAGAACGTGGAAAAAATCAAGAAGGACTTGGAGGAACGTGAACGTATCTTAACTTTCTTCGAACGCGAGGAAGAAATAGAACTTGAAATAGAAAGATTGGAAAGTAAAGAAGAAAAGATAGACATGACGAGTAAACAGGCAAGGCGAGTCTTCCGTGTTGACGAAAATTATGTACCGCCCCAGATTGTCAAACGGTCTTGAATAATTTAGCTATTATAGTAGAATAAAGAGTTGTTATTTAAATTACCCAAAAAAAATTTTTATATACTTAAATGATTTTGACTTTTACCTCCTGCAACTCTATGTGAATATCCTGGGAATAAATTTCCTACTGCAAAATAAATAATTCACTGTTCATATTTCTAATACGAATTTCCATATACTTCGTATATTCATGAGCTATTATACAACAAATCAAGCTCATATTTCTCGTAGTCTTTTTTTCTTTACAGTAGTGCTCCTTAACAATAATAACAGACCTCTCTATGTAGAGAATATCTTTCAGGCCGTAAGAAAAAAATTAGAAAAGCTCCTGCTCTCCTGTATTCTTTCAAGTAATAAAATCCCTCCTTATTAACAAAGTAGTGTTTGAAGCTTCCAGAAGAGTTCATCATTAAGAGGCGCCACTTATAACCTCTGCTATAGAACGGTGCTCCCGTAATCGCCAGCGAACTTTTTGCACTCCAGCTTTGGATCACGAATTTTTATTTTGTAATTGTGCCGTCAAGATTGCTGTTTCTTGTTTCATTTGCTTCAAATCCGCTGTTATCCTCTCTAAATTTGCACCAACATTTTTCGTTGACTCCGAGTCGATCTGAAATTACGTTCACAATATTGTATTTTATTTATCAGAACTAAGGAAAAATAAATTATCGTACCTGCTCTTCAAGATCACGAATTTCTCTTATCGTTGCACCAGTTTCTTCGACGAGGTCAACCAATTCGCTACAGTCTGAGTGAAGCGTCGCCAATAATTTGTAAGCCTTTCTGGAAGCTTCGTTACTCCTAGCGTCACGAAATATAAGCTCATCCACAACAGTAAAAGATCTTTCTAATCGCCCTGTGAGAGTATTAATTTCTTTTTGTATTTTTCGCGTATCGGCGAGAACCTTGTCGATCTCGTCACGCTGTTTGCGAACATTATTAATAATTTCCAAAATTCTTTGAGTGTAGGCCGAGCGATTAATTTCCTTTGGCAATTTTTGAACATCCGCCATAAGTTGGGCGTACTGCTGATCCTTATTTCGCAATTCCTCCAGGAGTTCCTGCTCTCTCTCTCTGAGCATCTTTAATTCGTCAACCTTTTTCTGGCTCGCGCTCTGATCGAAAGAAAGAAAAACAAAGTATTAGATTACTGAAAACTCAAATAAACAAATTTAAATGACATATATTTACAGCTTTGCTAGAATATTTCGCTCTTTCGTCTCGATATTTTTCAATTAATGGTCCTCGATGTCTCTCCCACTGATTAGCTAAATGAATTAATTTATTTGCACCAGCCTCAATGGCAGCTTCCAATTTTTTTATATTCTCTTCACCATCCGGTAAGAGATCATACGTTCGCGCTTTTATTCTACGTTGTTCCTGTCGTACGGCTAATTCCTTTTCTTCCACCTGTCGCGTTATTGTAAGCTGTGCAAGTTTGGCATTGAGCTTACGAATCTCAGTTTGTAATTCTTCTGTTGTATTGCGCAACGTCTCGCATTCCAGTTTTGCATTTTCTACTGCAAGCTCCTGTTTTTCCTCTTTCGTTAGCGAAGCTCCTACCGGTGTTTTTACTGGACTTTCCGTAAGAGGACTTTTTTCTTCGGTAATATTATCCTGTACAAAAAGTAGAAATGCAAAAATAGTTTTTTACTCACAAATTATTTTACTGTTTACCTTAGCAAATTGTAATCTTTCATTGAGCGTGAATCTACTAAGGATCTCTTGATTGTCGTGTGCTGCTTCACCGAATTCCTCTTTTTGCTCATTTAGCCAATCAAGCCTTTCCAATATGTCTGTAGGCTTGCCATAAATTAATCTAGCGTTGTGCGAAATCACCGAAGGTAACAAACGTTGATTAGAGGCCTGTTCATTGATTGGACGCTGATAGTGAATATAGTAATTCTGAAATTCTACAACAGAAAGAAAACAATGGTAAGAATATTAAAATTACTTAAAAAATAGTCTCCTATGAGAATAATAATTAAACATGCATTACACCTTCACCCTTGTCAGCTATTGGTAGATCCAGCTCGATACTGTCGTAAGGAGTAGTAGTTCTACCACGACAACGAGGACCTTGGTTGTGACAGTAATGAGGAAGCCAGGAAGAAGACAGATCTTTGGCTACTGTAGAGGCAATAGATTTCTCAAGAAGTGCAATGCGGCTTGTCGGCTCATTTAAAGATTTGTCACTCTCTTTTGGAAGTTTTTCAATAAGAAACATGAACACACGACGCAGATCTACTTCCGAGCTGTAGAGAAAGGTTTGATACCCAATGTCACCTTTGTAGCCAAGATCCTACATAGAATTTTAAAAGGTTAATAATGCCATGTCATTAGATATACCATTGATACAGGTATTATAGTTACCAAGCAGTCTTGTGCTAATGCGGCGCCAAGACGAAATCTTGCAGTCATGTTTGCTGGTAAGACAGTGGATAAACCAAGACCAGGACGTATAATATTGAGACATCTGACAGTCGCATCAATGACTAATTCAGTTTGAAAGCCACTTAAGTTGGTGATATTGTCTTCTATATCGCTGTGAAAATAATTGAAATAAGGTAACAATACAGGATAGTATACATACTTTATTTTTATTTTCCCATGATAAAAATGAATTGCAATAACATAACATAACAACAGTATAATTTTTTGTATAAATTAGCTGATTATGATTATCACACGTGTGAAATATTTTACGTAATCTGATAAATATTAATCAAACTTTACGTATTAAAATATTCATCAGATACTTTATGAAGATTAAACAATTAAAAATATCTGTTAAATTTTCATATGAAAAGTCAAATGTCAGGATGGCCGAGTGGTCTAAGGCGCCAGACTCAAGGTACGATCCTTCTCAGTTTACGCTGAGTTTATATGGGGTTTCTGGTCCTCTCTGAGGGCGTGGGTTCGAATCCCACTTCTGACAGAAATTTTTTTTTCTCAGATAAAGTATTATGGAAAATTAGTTTTGGATAATAAAAATCTTCTAGTAATATTAACGAAGATAATTAAAGTGCGATATGATAGAATAAAATAATACATAATTGTTGCACGTCCCTAAATTAATTTAACTCTATTATTCAAATCCTCAGGGCGACAATTTTCTTTTATACTTTTGAAATTATTTAAATTTATATGAAATTGTACAAGTATATAAAGAAATTATTGAAATTTGAAAAATATCGGTAATTCGAATAATTCTTTACTGCTTCAGATTCGATGCAACTTCAGACAGCAAACAAGTATTAAAAAATTCTTAATCGCTGATTGGTACGTGACATAAATTATGTCCTTAATTGTGCAGTTGACGATAGCATAAACCAACATTAAATTCTTAAATATACGTAGAAAATTTAAAAAAAAAAACGAATATCCATTCGGTGCTTCAGGAACTTCAGTGTCAACAGCAAAACCGGTGCCACCCACTTCTCTTTTATAAGACAAAATACAATCACGTCCGTCAATCTATAAATGACTCCGTAAAGTGGTAAACACTTACCAGCCTATTTGTTTCAATGAATGTATTATTATATTGTCCACTTCCTCCATCGTACATAGAAAGTCACGGATAATCTCTCAAACTTAAACAGTCGTACACAATTTATCTTTAATTCTAACCTTTTTTCAACACAACTGTCAAAATAAGGACTAGATGGTGCTACAATGTCTCAGGTCAGCCATCTCTTCAAAAACATAAAATATCACATTACTCAATATTACCAACACATACTCCAAAACACCCTAAAGCAATCAGTACAATATATAATCAATTTCCAAGGTTTCGAGTGCAAAATACTGATGAATTATCCAATAAATTATCTTTAAATTCCTGACTAATTAAAACATTCCATACAATTTCTGTAAAATTTTTAATATTTATCTTCGATTTCAAATTACTTAGTTTCTCACCAGATGTCAGCCCTGTGACAAATATGTAAATAAACTGTTTTCCCACTAGATTCAACATTTCTATGGTTCTGGTCACGTGACGTAACACATGACCAAAATTTTGTTTTGTATCGTAAAATTGCCACCAGGTGGCGACACTAAAGTTTATTCAAAGCAATAAAATCAAGTCAGTTCTCCATCTCAACTGTTATCCTAAACAATCTTTCATGACATACTTCCAACTCGCATATTTTAGCTCCGGAGCTTCACTGAGCTTCCTGCGGTCGACTTCAGGTGGCTCTCTCGTCGGAGGATCAATTATTCTCTCCGGGAAGCGTGCGCTAGCGGACGTCTGTCCACTGGAGTCAGCTGTCGCGTATCGCGAGAGTTGAAATGACAGTCGCGAAGACGGTGTGGATCGCGACGAGTGATTCTCCGGCGTGAATAACGTTGAAAAAGTGTACGTGTGTGTCAATTGTATAACTTAGCCAACGGTCAGGGACGGTGAGCATTACGATAATTGATTAATCGACCTGGAGATATGAACGGCGGCCTCGAGGTCCTTCGTGGACCCGAGCAGCATCCAAGCAGATTCGCCGATTACTTTGTTATCTGTGGACTAGACAAAGACTCCGGACTCGAACCAGATCGCTTTTTCGGTAAGTCTAACCACATTCACAATATCTAATTTCTCCTTCACTTCGACGGACATTACTCCGATCGTTTCGTTTATTTCTTTTTTGGACATTCACTTGACACTGGCTGTAAAAGACTTTGTATTATTGTACGAATTATCGACTGTTAGACTCTGTTGACAGTTCAAACGGAGTTGAAGCAAAGTATACATAACGGTTCTCTATTGTGCACTTAAATTTAAATTGATCTCTGATACATTGGGTCATTGTATAATGTATGAAAATATTTGATTATTTAAATTTTCCTTAATCACGAATTCGGATGTATCGTGAGATGGCGAATTCGTTGCGCAATTTAGAAGTGAAAGCACTCCGCGAGCCGTAACGGTCGCACTGCTTATATTTACCCGTATTAACAGTTTTTTATTTATATTCTACATTCATGCGTATTGTACGATTTTCATCTTTTTTTTGAACTCTTTAAAATAATATTTTGCAGAACGTTGATGCACAGGAATCGCACTCTTTTCAATTTTTCTGAATTTTTGTTCCACGACCTGCAAACTGTTTGCCAGTGCATTTACCTAAATCCATAAATTTGCGTGCGTCTCTGACTCATGCACTTTTTAAATCCCCTACCTAACTACTTATGCCACGTTATCGTGTGTGTCGAACAGTCCCTTTACCAATCCAATATTTATCTTTCATGATCTACGCTATTACCAAATGACGGTCATCAAGCTGTAATTTAATAATTTACTGGTCATACCTCTATACGAGATTATTGTCCATGAACCATTGGTATTACTTCTTAAGAAAGGAAATGATACTATAGGAAGTAAACAAACGTTTTCTTATCGTTAAGTATTTTTATCGTCTTATTTAATTTTATCACTATTGACTTGTACATGTCAACTCTACGTTTTTATCCTCCTTCGTATTTTTCTGAGAAAGCAATGATGCTGCCGCGTTATCTGTAAAAAGACCACGACATGCATTTCTGTATCTGCTCCTGGGACAACGATAGTGCCGCTTTGTCGTTTAAAAGATGCGCGCGCGCACGTGGATAATATCCTAAGAAAGATAATCTTGAACTCCGTTTATACGCATGACAAAACGTTGCGTATTAGTTTATGCATTTTTATTTACATACAGTTTCGTAATTCCGCTGCAAACGGAAACACTGGCGCCGCGTAGCGGCGGATTTCACAAACTCTGAACGTCAATCTCTGTAGAATTGGAAAGAAAATTTCGAACTAATTATTTTTCCTTTACAATAAACATACGACCAACAGATAATTATTATCAATTATTTGGCATCTTAAAGTCCGACCAATGACGAGGAATTATTTACTCGATGATGCAGAAATTAAATATACACATCGAGTCTGAATGTTGCTGTTTGTATGTTATCCGATAATTCTCGTTCGCCTTATTGGAAAATTAATATAGTTTAGCGCCGCGGCGATTATATTTATAGACCTAGTTCTCTGTCAAGGCTTCACCACGGCTACTTGACCCAATTCTCTTGGGATTTTGTCGCCAACTCTTGGCCCGGCCCTGTTTTCTCTCATCCGATAGTCTCATCTCGATCGAATTGGTTACAGAAATCCAACATGGCGTAATGACGTCTGTCGCGATTGTGACGAGTATTCAAATACACGTTCGTTCGAACGTGTATTTAAAGTTCCGCGTTCAGTTGCCAATTGGAAAAATTCCCTAGATTGTTATCAACATTGTTTTTCTTTCTTTTTTACTTTTTTTTTAGGGTATATGCTTGCAAACGTCATGGTCGAAAATTAATTTTATTTTCTCGCATTTCCCACCCACTCGTCTGTACAAGCCCATGATATTATCAGAATATTACGTTGGCACATATCTGCTGTACGATGCTATTCCCATTGGTTTACGTACATACTGGGATTCCTAATAAAAGTTTACTGTGTATCAGGATGGTCGGGTAACGTAACGTAACCTAACCTAAGATCGTTAAAACAATATATATACATACGTACGTTGTTAAACAGTATTGCGAACACGAAATTTCTTCATTGTAGAATACCTAGCAGACACGAAGCCCGTTATTATAAGCTCTTTATTATACCCAGCGACGAAATATAGCGCACGCATTGATTTGCATCGCAAGCAATGGCGACGGCGCGAATACGATGACGGTTTAAATTGAATTGAATTGGCGTCCGCGTTTAACGTACATACAAGGGACGAAAGATTAATTTTCTATTTTCGATCTCACTTGCCTCGTTCAAAAATGGCGGATCCAGTGAATTCATTGTCTTTAATATACAAGGAGTGAAATTGTAGCTTGATACGATCCTATATACAGGATGAGTTCGAATAAAAGTGCATTAGTCAAATTTGACGGGTATCACATGACAGAGCATTGTATAACAAGCAATATTTATACATATCGATCAGACGTCAGTCTTCAGTAGCGTAATGGCCGCACCTCAATTTTTCTCCTCGTTTTTCGCTGTCTTGTCGTCGCTCGAGTGCGTGAGATACGTGAAAAAAAAAAAAGAAGAAGAAGTAGAATAAAAAATTAAACATCGTCATGAGTTAGGCGTCTTCCGTTGACAAAGGTTCTCTTTGTGCGGCTTGAAAAGACTTGGAAGGGAGCCAATGCAGGCCGCTTTATTCGACTATTCCCGTCGCGCTGCAATTGCAGCCTTACTCGTGTGTAAACCGGCCCTAAACCTAAACACTGGAAGCATCGGGTTCGTTAAGGCCTTTAACTACTTCAGCGAAGCTTTTGTACAGGCTGTTGTAAGGTCATCGTTTGCCACCCTTCAGACCGTGTCGGCCTTTCGAACTTTATTCAAGAAGACTCGCGTACGTTACGTACGTTGCATACGGGTTGCAGCAGTCTCTCTTATCGGATAATAGATAATCATTTTGAAGTGCGCGTGAGTGACATTTTGCAATATAATATTTTACTCCAGCATGTGGGTCTCGTTGAAAATCCACACCACGTGGTTCTTCGAGAACGCCTTTAATGACGGCATCCGGTTCCTCTTCTGTGGGGCCGAGCTCCTTTGTAAATGCATCAGGATGTGGACCGTGTCGGCGGGAAGCAACGTATCTCCCTGAGAAACTCACGGCAGTCTTTTCAATGTCTGCGGTGATCCCCTTTTCTGCGAACTAACCTAAAAGGAGGCTCGTTTTACACAGCCTGAAAAATTCTCATCGCGCTAAGGCTCGATCTCTGGTTTGGTAGTTTTCAAACTTTTTTTTTCAGCGTACACTTCAAACGCGGTTTTTTTTTTCTTGTCCTCAAAGACACCTCGCTCCCTAAGCAGGCTTCTCTCGGTTCGCTAACTCCGTACGGATTTACGGCGCGTTACGGTGTTTCGAAAAATTTCAATTCTTCGTGGCCATGCACTGTAGAGTATCTCGCGGACAACAACGAAAATACGAATAATAGAAAATTCAGGTCGTCTCCTAGCTATGCTCTAGGAATTTATGAATTTTTCTATGGACCTTTCGGAACCTTAAGGAACTCTAAGAATCGGGGTGCAGCTGCCGTGCGCATTTGTACCAACCCTCACGACTGCACGTTTCGGTGCAGCGGAATACGGACTTTCGAATCTTAACTGCATATAGCAGCGGAGATTTTGTATGCACTTTTTTTTATTATTTTTTTTATTTAACACCCTTACAAATCCTTTAAGCCGACACGAGCTTGTTAACGTTGCAATCGTCCTAGGGATTTGTCAATATTTTTAACTGTCATCTATTCGTATATCGATACAACAGTATGTGGATCCATATATGCATTTACCAATGCACATTGTATGCATTTTCTAATGCACGCAATTTGAACAAATATATATATCGAGTGCATAAAGAGCCGTGGAGAATGAATCAGTCTTTGGTAGAGGAAGGGGTGTGCGCATTGGGATAACGAATGGTCGTAAGTCCACCCCTCGCGATGACGTCACCGTCCGGGTTTATTCGTGCAAAAGAGCCCCTTTAAACGATCACTTCAAAAAGGACTTAAGTCTCTTCCCGTATTTCCTTCGTCCCATGAAATTTCTACTTGAGCCACTCCTTCGTCCGCTGCAAAAGGAAATGCAGACGGCTTGCAGCTGTGTTCCACGGCACCAGAAAAATTCTCTTCCAAGATTCATCTTATCGTTCGCGTGACACTATATTTTTAGAGACAGATTAGTGACTCGTGGGTAGCAAAGATAAGGGAGAAAATCTCTCCCTTCAACGTGGAAATTCTTTTTTACGGTTCGATTTACTTGGCGCAAACTGGTCCATCGGATTGATGCTGCGTCTTGCTGTCTATAGATGGGAAAGTGCATGGAAAGTTTTTTTTTGGAACTTTTTCCCGTCTGTCGATTTTTCTTGGAACACTAGGGGCAGGGGGCAAGGGTCACATTATCGATTCGTACGCAGACACTAGAGACTACCTCTTATTCATTGGAGTAAAATGTATTCTGGCCAAGCCCCGTGTTTACGCTTACCAATCAATATACTCCTCGCATTCATTAGTATCTTATGTACTCTTTTAGATTTCATCGTTGTACTTTATCTGTTATTCTTATTTTCGCGCCACCCTGTATATGCTGTACATCGAGTAAAGATCGTGCGGTTGCATTTTGGATGCAATGGTAATTACTGTTGTTGACGAGATTTTTTTTTGTTCTGAATTTAATTATTTTTTCTAATTATTGTATAGAGTGTCCTTGTAGTATCTAATAATTTAAAAAATTGATATTTTTTTTAGTCTGATCTTTAGTGAGACCTATCGCGCACGCTGCGCACCAGCTGGACCAGCATCCTATAAACAGAACAGTACGCAGAAGTCACTGGGATTTCCTTGTCTCGTCGTTATGTTTGGTTATTTATTTGACGGTTCTTGTATTTATTTATTTATTAAGCCAGGCGACGTCGAGCTCAAACAGACTTTATTTCTGAAAATTGCAGTTGCTTGAGAACTAATGGGTTGTGAATATGAAAAATTCGTTGTGTTTTGGTAATTAACGAATTTATTTGCGAGAGAACTGATTTATTCGAAATTTTGTTGATTTTTGTGCTTTTGATGGTTGGTAGATGAATTGTCATTTTCGAGAATGGTTATGCAATGCGATACCGTACTCGATCTCCAGTGCTGCTGTATTTTTATGGCGCGGAGGCTCCTTGTCTCTGCGTTAGTGTAATAAATAAATAAATAAATCATGTCGACAACGCGGCTCGACTCTAAATTTAAGTCGATTCTCATGTAACGCGTCGCTCTCAATTTTTATGGCTGACGACGTAACTTTAAAGACGAAAAAATTATCAACTTTTTTGAGCTTGATGAAAAAAGAAAGAAAAAAAAATTGAAAGGACGAAAGGCACTTGTCGTGGGAAAAGGGCTGAAACTCGTAAAAAAAAGGATTTTTTTTTAACGAACCTGCGAAACTGTTAAACTTCATTATGGAAATGTATGGTAATATCGTGGATAAAACTGCGCCACTCATTACGCACACTTATTTTAATTCTTATTAGCTACTCGTTGTATTATGCAATTATTGTAACGGGTATCTAAATTATTCCGGTTTATCCATTCTCGTCGGATTTGGATAGAATCCCTAGAAATATATAAATATATAAATATATAAATATACAAAAAAATGTTCCTAGGACTCATTTTTCTCTATCGGCTTCGATTCTAGGCGATCATCTTTTTTCCTTTGCATCTTCAGCCTCTCACCCCTCCCCCCTTTCATCCAATTATTATTTCATTTCAATAATTTTCAGCTTCGGCGGCCAAATCAGAGGAAGAAATTACCAGGTAATTCTTCTCACTCAATTGAGCGTCCAAATGCGAAGACAATTCTCCACTACAATTTCACCGTTCAAATTTCATAATTATTAATAAACGTTTTTTAAGTCTTTCTCTCTCCCAATCATTCGACCGTCGTCCACGCTGTCAGTCATTTGAGTTGTCATTATCCGTGGTATTACATGTCGAGTAAGAAGCACGTGGTTACCGGGCTATTGTTCTTGCTCAATTGAGCGCATAGACAAACGAGCCATTTTCGTTGACACAAAGAGCAATGGTACCTATTAGTATCCATTGGATGTATGAAAGATTCATTAGGGACTATCAAAACAAAAAAATACAAGAGCATCAAATTGACTCTTGATATTGATTTTTTTTTTTCAAAATATAAATCAACCTGACTGGGTAGTCATTCGATTATAGACGGGGATGCAATCTCTAGCCGGAGATTGGCCAGTGGGTTCATTAAGACTCAATTAAACGCCTTCATTCAAATCCATGGCTTTAATATCCCAACTGCAACTCCGCTCTGATACGTGTATCCATATATATTCAGCATGGCTGCTGTGCGTTACAGAAACAGAAACTACGTGCAAGTACCCAGATAGCGAAGTGAGAGACGTGAAATAAATTCGATAAGACCATCTTTGCGAATTTATTGCATGTGGCCAAGTGGGTGTCGTGTCTCCTTACTCGAACATTTCTTTAAGATAAATGTCCTTGCAGTTGGCACTTCGCCCGAGACTCGAAAAGCTTGCTGATCGAACTGCGACATGGCTTTCTTTTTTTCCTCCTCCGTTATATATTTTTTCCCTTCGTCTTTTTTTCGTACCTTCAGTTTATTAACATTCGTTCGTCCTCCTCTTTCTCTCCTTCGTATCTACCTTACCGACGTGAGAATCTGATTACACAGCAGGCTGATATTTTAGGTAGCAGGCATACTTCGAAAGGAAAATATACATTTTTTTTCAAGTCTATTTATTAGAGCTTTTCGTCGGGGGACAGTAAAAAATTTATTCCTGTCACGTAAGGCTTCTGCTTCTTTTCTTTCTCGGTACTCTTGCTCTTGGATACGTAACCCAAATTAAGCGAGACCCTCGACCCCGGTTTAGTCTAAAATATGTATACGTGTAAATGCAGGAACTCCGACCGGCTCCAAGTGCAGTGCTTACGTATACTCGAGAAGAGTGTAGTAAGTACAGGCTTGTGCCAAGAGAAGGAAAAAATAAGCTCTTAATAGCGATTAATTCTTGTGGATTTTAACTGCATTCCACGATTGGCCAGACTGATCGCTACGGATTAATTCGCTCTGAAAGGGACCCCTTGTACGGTCGGTAATACCTAATACAGTTTGTATTGCCAGTTGAAATTGGACGCCGGCCAAGATTCGGCAGCAGAAGGTCTGGTGGGCACGGCGAACGGAAGTACGTTACGCTGGGAACGGAAGTGGATGAAAATAAAATTATTTTTAAAAAATATGTAAGGAGCAGTTTGCTTATCAGAAAACACTCGCTGATGACTTTTGGTTCATGTCTGAAATGTGAAAAATGAAGAGTCTTTTGTTACCGACCGAGTATATTTTAATGCAGATCTTCCTGGTTACAGGGCCAATACAATAATATACAGGTCGACTCTAAGATTACCCAACTGTCCCGTTAACCGCACCGCCACGTATATTCCACTTTGCGCAATTCAACGCCTCTCCTACCGTATCTAAGCGCATGGGAAATGCATGTAATTACAAAGGGAGACTTGAACGAGAAAGGGTAGAATAAAAAGAAAGGAAGGCGAACAAAAAAAATATATAACTTTAAGAGTGGCAGGAGGTGTAGTACCTCATTGACTCTTAACGGATTACTTCGTTTTTCTTCTCTCGCTTTATTTTCTCATACAGTTTGCTCTATGCGATAATGCAATTGCGAGACAAAAATGTTTAAAATATTACAGCACGCGTGTCCATACGACGACGATTTTGCGAACTTTTGCCTAGAATTAAAAAAAATTTCATTTTATCTTACTTCGTGCTTCTCCCCCCCCCCCCCCCCTTTTAGGCACTGAACAAAAAAATATCGCCAGCCAGTGCCAAATTGGTGGTTCACGTATGTAACGTGTACTTGTATGTATATAACCACATGCGCTATGTACCCTTTTCCAGTGTACATAACACACGTGTATAATATGTATTTCCGGATGATGCGGTACGCCATATTTTGGTCAGTACTATGGTCAGTGCCAAATTCCTGGAAGTCATATGCATTATACACTTGCTGCAGTTTACCGTAGTGCGTATAAATTGCATACTACCTTATATCCGAAGACGCATACTTCGTTATTCGCAATAGCAAACACTACGTTTCTTCGAACGAAATCGAATTTTTATGTTCCATCTTTTCTGCTGCACTACGAATATTTACACTCTTTACTCGCTCGCTGAGATTTTGCCGTTCACGTTACATTTTCTCTTTACAAAACTGTTTCTACTCCTTCCTTTCATTGGTCTTCTCATTACGAGCGTTCCACAAGCGCACAGAGGATGCATTGTCATGGATAAAATACTCTTTAGCTCTCTCTCTCTCTCTCTCTCTCTCTCTCTCTCTCTCTCTCTCTCTCTCTCTCTCTCTCTCTCTCTCTCTCTCT
>JARQSW010000616.1:742579-758582 GCA_030142375.1 Calameuta pallipes | reverse complement strand
ATGCTTCTCAGCAGTCGGAGAGGGCAGACACAATGGAAATACAAAATGAAGCTGATCGAATCGAATGGAAAGACTTCAGCACCGCAAGAGACGCAGTCGCCACGACCGCAAACGAAATTGTCGACAGACATGAGCCCGGCCTTAATTGCCCAAGCCAATTGGACTTTCGTCGAAAAATTGCTCAAGGTCAGTTACTTGTATCCTTGTAATTTAATCTTTTGAAAATATCACTTTCGATTTTCTAACCAAAAAAATTTTTCATACTTTTCGCATCAGGACTGCAAGTCCAAAACGAAACGTATGCTGGTAGAAAAAATGGGCTCTGAGGCTGTAGCTCTGGGCCATGGGGGCGAATCACTCTCTGACGTAGAAGAGAATACGTTGGTCGCTAGTCTTTGTGACCTTTTGGAAAGAGTCTGGAGTCACGGTTTGCAGAATAAGCAAGGGAAGAGTGCGCTGTGGTCGCATTTGACTATGTATCAGGAACTGGAGGAGTGTAATGACACTGCTAAGTCAATTGATCCAAACTTTTTAACTCCTGGTAAGCTATTTTATTTTATTCTTTAATTTAACATATCATGACAATACTGTTTATTTTTCAAGAATAATTATAGCCAAGGTTCTTTTTTTGGTCATTTAAAAATAATTATTTTCTCCTGTCAACTATGCGGGGGTCTGTATATTTATTTGAGACCCACTGTACGTGGTGGGGGAAGGGAGGACGGGGATACTTAACGACCATTCAAGCGACAGTGAGGGGTTGCCGAGGCTCAGTAGATTCGGCATTGCCAATCGCTCACTTCCTACTGTTAGGTCTCAGGGACCCACCGAACGCATGAAACCTGGTAAACGTTTGAAAACAGTAGGAAGCGAGGGTTGTTCATATAATTTGAGTCTTATTGATAAATTGCTTCGCTGTATAATTCACGCGTAGCTTTATTTTTCAGAATTTCTCCCGAGCCCTGTTGCTACTATAAATGTCTTTTACGTGTAATTTTAAGCTTTCAAGCTTTCTATATTAATTTTATCGGTGACTAATACACAATTGTTTTAAATAAGACACAGTGGGGGTTTAATGACTTTTTATGGCTTTTTCTTTGGGTAATAAAGCATTTTTTTTTTAAACATGCAGCCCTCGCTTGGTGCGTCCTACGGAAGCGGCTTGACTGTACGTTACTAAGCGAGAAACAAATAATAAAATTAATTTAGACATAGACAGATTACTGTCTCACGTAGTTACAGTCACGTATTGATAAATCTTTTTTGCAAGAATAAAGTAGTCTCGTGTCAGTTAACTTTTGTTAAACTTATCACGCCATTTTATTTCTGTTGACATTGCACGCTTTTTATTTTTTATTTTATATACTTCACCAGCTGAATGTGTTAATTATCAGTTTTAGATTTCTCTTCATGCCCTTGAAATTAATTGAGCCGTAATTTCATTTGTTTTGTTTATTAGTTCTCTTTAGTTTCTTTTTTTTGTTTTCTACCGGTATAGCCAAGAAGGTGTCGAATAAGTTTTTCGGATTACCGGAAAGATTGGTCTCATCGTTTAAAAGCAGAAACATTTTCGAAATCGCCTCCTATATCAAGGAGAATTTCAACGGTAAGCCATTCGGTTTTCGGCTTGCCCTGGAGAATTTTGAGTTTATTTCTTGTTTTCTCTTTTAACATTTTGGATTTTTGTTATACACTAATTTTTATATGTAGCAAATACTTGAGTGTGTGGCATGTTGTGTCAATGCATTGTTTATAGATTTTGCAAGATTTTGTATGTTTATTCGTATAGGTAGAACAACACGAACATGAACGTTTGTTTTACATACATTTTTTTCAAATAAAATTATTTTATGCAGACATCGAATTGACGCATGTAGCATGCTTAGTTTGAAGTGTCTTACGTCAAGTGTCTAAATCGTTCAATAATTGATTTGGGCAGATTTGTCCAATTTAGCCCTGGAAACGGAAGTGTCTCCAACAAGAGGACGAGAACGTCACAAATCTCCCGGGGAACGGAAGTCCATAGGTCCTGAACACTTGAGGCCACTTCCGGATACGCTAATCTTCGACATTCGCAACGTTCAAGCCATGACCGACATCAAAACTCACATTGGATACGCGAGAGCTTGGGTGCGATTGGCTCTGGAGAAGAAACTGTTGTCGCGACACTTGAAAACTCTGCTGTCCGATTCTAGTTTACTAAGGTACTTCAAAAAAAGATAAAATAAAAAATTTTACACATTTGATTGTTTAAAATGTAGCAGTGTATTTATATATATTTTTTGTTCAGGGGCCAATACAAAAGAACTGCGTTTCTTCGCTGCGAGGAGGAAAAGGAACAATTTCTTTATCATCTCTTAACGTTAAACGCTGTCGATTATTTCTGCTTCACAAATAATTATCCAACGACTAAATTACCTTATCGAGTTGTCATTTTTCCGAGTCGCAAAGCGAGCGCAGCAACCACTTCCGCTAACAGTTGGGTC
Source organism: Calameuta pallipes (assembly GCA_030142375.1). Lineage (NCBI taxonomy): Eukaryota > Metazoa > Arthropoda > Insecta > Hymenoptera > Cephidae > Calameuta > Calameuta pallipes. The sequence continues at coordinate 756,096 of JARQSW010000616.1, read as the reverse complement.
GCCATTTCCGGTACTCTCTGCGAAACTAACCCTGTGCCCATTCCTAAAGGAACGTTAGAATTTGTTTTTCATGTAAGTATATAATTTGTCATTTTTTATATACTGTTACTATTTATTTCTTAATCTTATTCTTTCCTTCTTCTTATAGCACAAAAATCTCGGGGTACTGTCGACCCTTAGAATCGGTCATGATAATACTGGGCTTTCGCCAAAATGGATGGTAGAGCATGTTGTGGTACGAAACGAAGTGACTGGACACACCTTTAAATTCCCCTGTGGTCGTTGGCTCGGCAGAGGAATCGATGATGGCTCCACGGAAAGATTATTGGTTGGTGCTCTAGTTCCCAGGAGCATCGATAGCGATGAACTCGTGGAATCGTGTTCGACACCACCACGTTGTCGTTCTCCAAGTATTCCCCGAAGACCAACCTTGTCCCAGGGTGAACTGCAATATATGCTGGGTAAGATAAAAAAGGATTTCTTAATGCTTTTGATGTACTTATTATAGAGATAATAATGTATTTTTTTATATTCTATAATTTCTGCATCTTTTTGTGCTCCAGGAGAAGCAGTTAATGCTATCGTAAAGTTCCATTATCGTCGTGAACCGCATGACGGCTCCTTGACCGCATTGCTATGCGGAGAAGGTGGCCTGGTTCCTTCTTTGGAACAGACATTTTTATTTGGCTTTAAAAATCAAAGGATATTTGGCAGAAACTTTTACGTGTGGGATTATCTTGGTAAGACGCGAAGAAATATGATTGGCACGATGGTTTACTTTATTTTGGCAAGCGTGTATCCCGATATCATTGCTTGAATTTTTTTAGTGAGGGTCAAGGAGAACTTTGAGATTTCCTTGTTAGAGGAAATGGACGAATATTCGCAGAGGCTCAATCGGGATCGAAGGATACACTCAGAGAGTAATCGACGTTTTGCTATACTTCGTTGTTATTCTCATCTCATCGATCAGATCAATGCATCTAGTCAGACTCTTGGCAAGGATGGCAAGTTTCAGCTGTTTATCTGTTTGGCAGCAAGGTAAATAAAATGTGATACTTATTGAGAAAGAAGGAATATTTACATGGTTTAAAAATATAAATTAATTAACAGGGAGAAATTGCTTCATCCGATGCTACTGCCAATGAGTGAAGCTCGTTCTACGGCTGACATGTACGAAGAAACATCGTTTCTGCGAAGTCCAACGCTTCTTAGTTTTTTGATTCACATTTTGGAACCACTGGGGGAATTTCATATCGTTTTGGAAAAGAGTCTTACACACGGAATCTCTAGCATATGCTGAGTAGTCTCGACCAGGGAAACATTCCTTTTTTATTATAAGGTGAGTTACATGGATTTTTATATCAATTTCTGATGTAAAATATAAATTTCGTTTACACACTATTTGAAGTTTTTGATTATGCAGATTTTGCGTGAAACGCTGAACTCATCCAGGGAAAATTATTGAAAATGGAGTCCACCATCTTTTTGAGGCTCAACGACTGGTAATAAATTGTATAAAATTTTAAGATGACAACTAAGCTGCGCCGAGTCTCTCTGGACTTTTTTTTTAATTTTTAATCGAGTGAGCCTTTTCCACACTCAAGTTGCGGAGGAAATGAAAAGTAAAGAGAAACACGTAAATACTGAAGATCCAGGAGAACAATAAAGGTTAGATATTCAGATATATAAGAAAGAGAAAAGAAGGGAAATGTATTCAGCGAAGGCTGACCAGTGTGATATTTGTTCATTTTCTCTTCGGAATGGTTAATCTATTAAATCCAATCAGATTGATCGATGAATCATTTACTTCGATCAGTCCATCTCAAGTGGCAAATCCTAGAGTAAACTTGTACCAAAGATATTAATAAGCGATCGATGTGTTGTCGTTCGGATTAGCATGAATTTCGCAGAATATCCATAAAATGAGGATAAGGGAAAAAGAGAGAATCTATACCATGACAGAGTTAATTCATTAAAGTTTTTGCGATTTTTTCTTTATAATCAATTATTGACTCACTATTATTGAAATTATTCATTGATCAATTATCCATAGGTAGCATATGTAAAGGTTGTACACCGTCATCTGGATGATGTGGTATTTCCTGTATATATATTATATAGCATACTAATGCATCGATATAGGTAGACAAATTTAAACAAATACAATGAGATGAGTAATTGTATTGTCAGATCAATCAAAGAGAATGAGGATTAATGCGAGTAACGATAAAAGTGACAAATTACTGATAACTAATAATCGATTGCCAAATTAAAATTGGGTTTAGTTCTTATTCGAACGATTTCTCAAAATTTATCTTTTTAATCTGATGACAACACATTACAAATGTGACCCTTTTACACTTATTAATAATACGATCCTAAAAACAAATATTTCTCATAATGAGTCAACTAGTCAAGATAGCTTTAATTAAATTCCATATTCCATAAAGCAATTTTTCAAGCAACTCATTAAGAAGCCTGTCTCCTGCAATCGTTCAAAATTGAGAAATCGTCAGTAGTCGTGGAAACTATAATGACTCTAAAAAAAGTGTCTTTTTTCAATCTTCAAATTTCCTCCTCCCTTCTATATTTCATCTCTATTTCTATTTTATTCTTTTACATTTATCCTTGCACGTCCCAGTCGAATCCATTGTAAAATCAATCATGTATGTAATATATGATCAAACCATCTGTAATAACGTAATTAAGTTAATGATGCGAAATCTGTATGCATATGTGGATGATTGTAAATCGATATATTACTATTATCATTATTGTGTTGTACATACATATGTATACCAGAAACACGTACGTGTGCACAATATTCTCAGAAATATCCTTGACTGTTGAACAAGTAATTTTCGTTCTCAAATTGTTTAATTATTATATCAATCTAATATTAGATACAGGACTCTTATAATATACCTGATAAACGTGTAAAGGATAGACGAGAATATAATTTGTGAAGGCCACGTGATTCTTGCCAAAACAGTGTAACTTGCAAACAAAAATGTAAGAGATTTTCCATTGTCATACCTTCAATGAACTCTATGACGTAATGATCATTCTTAAAAAAACAAACGCATTGGAAAACCTCCAGGATAATAAATGCAAGATCACAAGTGACGAGTTTTCAAATTCGTCGCCGCATGCATTTTCTTTACGGTAGAAACAATTCTTTTTTAATAATTTATCAGATTGTCAAATTTTTTTCAAACTTGTTGAATGTATCATATATTTCTCAGTGGCACTTTGCTGACACCTCGTCAATTGTTAATAATTTTTAATCGAATCGATGAATTTGACTATTACGGATAAAGGAGGTGCGAAATTCGTCGTAAAGCAGAATACTCATTTTTTTTCGCACATGGATAAACTGCATTGTTTCGTTGCACTTTCAATTGCATAATTACAAAGGACATATTACACTAGCGAACACTGCAGAGTTTCCATATGCACCGATAAAAATACTCTGTAAATACGAGCAAAGTAATCTCAATAAGAGAGCGCATGCATATTGGCGCTTAGATACTTTTACAAGAAGGAATTCAAGTTGACGAATATATGTATATACGATATAGAAGAAGCCTGCTAAAAGGAAAAGAATTGTACAGTGAAATAAACAACTATTAAAAGTGAATATACGTGTGTAAAACAGTTATTAACCCTTTTCCCTTGCACATGTAACCTATGCATTTTCATACAGCCAAAAGGAAAGGCAACGGACGAAGGCGAATTCGCCGTTTGAATATCTCTCTAGTTCGCTCTTGCGCCGCCAGGGTTCCCCCACTTTGCCCACGTAGTATTACTCCGGCACTACCAAGCGATTCGGCTCATTGCCGCTCACAGCGCGGCACGGTACGGGTCGTTTACGAAGACAGAAGCTACTCCGTGAGTATGTCCAAATTTGAGCGACACCGTAAGGTTAATCAAGGCGACTGGAATCCTGAGTTTCAGTTATGCATACTTGTCATGACTGAACTCGTTCCTATTCGCTACTCTACAAAGAAGCTTTACAACAAGAGTATTACTTGGTATTAAATATTTTTCAACGGCACCTTAAGCATCCGTTATAGACTAGCTCCTGGGTTTTATCTCACTGTGCCACTGTACTCGCTCATATTGGTTCACTCTACGGTTCAGTGTCGTTTACGTTATTGAGCCATACAGTGAGCTAAGATCAAGTCCGGGCGACATCGTGAAGAGGTAAGGATGATAATGGACCTCGAGTTTGTTTTACAGTGTGTTATCGGCAAGTGGTGTAACACTGTAATTAGTAGGTAATTCCAATTTTACATTAATCGTAATATATCATATCGCAATACTAAACTAGTAATCGAGTCGCCATTTAACTAAGTCTTCACAGTGTCCTCAGGGCTTGATTGTAATCGTGAACAGTGCAGTTAGTGGCACAGCTGAGATGGCCCTAAAGGAATAGGAATGTGGTCAGTCGTGACATGAGGTTACATAACTGAAATTCAAGAATCATTATTACTGCCGATGAATACCGGTGTCGTTCAAGATTGGAGTTGCTCGTTGAGTCGTCCGAGTGACGTGAGCGATACGGCGCCTGTGCAGTTAGCGAAGGAAGGAAGAGACCTAGGATGTAATAAGATCATGTAAAAATGACGATGATACCCCCGATGTGCCCCTGGTTACGCCTTGTGTTCACGACACTTCCTGCACAGCCACCGTAACACTGAGCAGTATAGCGAATGAGTAGCCTCGTATGGGATTGTGAGAAGACCCGAATAGTGTCTGACTATGTTACATGCAGGAATAAATTGAAGATACAAAAATGATTAATGTTAAATTTAATTTAAATAAAAGAAAGAATAAATGCTTTGAGTGACTATAATTAGTTATAATTCTAAACCCACTTCTGTTCTGATCTGCTCACTGCGCCTTGACTTGGAACTACAAGGTCTATCCGCTCAAGAGCTACAACAACCTCACGTGCCTGTGTCGTGAGCGTCAATGAATCGTGGAGCTATTCGGCAGAAGCAGCTCGGCGAGCGGCGCGGAGTGGGGAGCTGGCGCATGCGCAGTATGAATTTACTATTTTCCGTTCTTCTACAGAAGTGGGAGTCCTTTTTAACCTTAGAAGAATGAGAGTAATCGAAGAGTGAATTTTATACTGGCTACGGTGTTACAGATGCTAGAAATAAATAAATGACAATGAGAATTGTATAAAATACCAATACTTTATTTCTCAATCGACTCTGCGCCGTACAAACGCACAAGATATGTACAAAGGTGTTGAACATTTACATAGTACAAGTTGCGAATAACCATTAAAAAATCCTTAGTAGTAAGTTAAATTAAAAAAGAAAAGAACCGAACGAAGAAAAGAGCGAAAGAAGGAAACAAATAAATTTGCGCCACGGTATTTTCATTTTACCATAGACCATGGAGTTGGGGGTATCTTTAGATACAACAAAAAGCTGATATTTCTACAAATTAAATTCTTATACATCGTTTTATACGGAGCATCAGCCAAGCGTCTGTTGCGTATCTCTTGTTATTTCTTTTTTTGTGTATTTAATCAGAGAAAATAGCAAAGGTACAAGATTCATTACGGGAAACAAAAATAAAGAGTGAAGTAAAATCATCCATTTCAAAATACACGACGCGTTATGTTATTCAACGCAAATTAAATTTTCTTTTGGATCACGATTTGGCCTATGATACTCCAGCATCGCTCATTCCTCTTTCTCACACACGCACTCTCTCTCTCTCTCTCTCGTACTACATCTGTCGCTGCGTATCAAATACGAGATATCTACCTTGCCGACGCGCGCCTGTTGCGATCCCGTGGCCAAATTCAGAGACACGTTTTAAGGTACGGTAAGGCGCCACAGCGAATATGGTTAATTACGTCGTCTCTAAATGCACGCATCAAAACACACATTCGTTACGCACATTTGCTATTATACAAAAAATCTGTCAGTAATGGACTCTCCATTACGTGATAGATGTACATTCGTGGGTATATTATTATTAATGTATTTATAATATGTATAGAGTGGTCCATGCCGCGAAGGACGACGGTAAAATTATCAAGCGACGTTAGCGACACGACATATTGACGTAACGTTCCTTTCTTTATTTTAAGCGCCGCATTAAAAAAAAATCGACGCATTAAAGATCTTTTCCATATCCTTAAGTGATACTTCATTCATACGTGGAATCTTGAACCATGAAAACAAAAAACCAGGGTCGACAACGTCATCGAGAAAAAAAGGAGCGACAAGACAGGCAGGATTAAAGGTTTAAGATAGACAGATTACTAGAAATGTACAAAAAGAAAATAATGGGTTTCTATTAATAAAACGGCTACCCATTTTTACGGCTTTTTACCCCAAAATTATTATACGACGACGACGTCGAGCTTGGCTTAGGTTATCCGCGGTCATCGTGGCCTATGGCTCTAAATGCTATTCAGTACTTACACGGGATGGTTCACATGACAGATTGACAATTTCAAACTTTCTTATTTTTCCCGCGCTCCGTAGGACTTTCCGTGAACCACCCCATGATATACAAAGTCATACGGTATAGCACTGTGTTAAAAATGCTTCACACTCTTTCGCTCGTCTATTTTCCTCGCTCTACTTTTTTTCACATTTTTTTTTTTCACGTGTTCGTTTTCTCCCCTTGTGTATCCCGTCGCTTACACAATCGCCATTCTTATTCGTTACCCGCGCGATTTTCTTTAACTATTATATTATACTCGCTTTCTTTCTCTAGGTTGTACTACATTTGGTTATGACAGTATGAACTAACTAGTTTGCTTGTGGCACTGGGCTCATTTAAGTATAGAGAGACTCGAGCGAGAGACATGCACAAAAGGAAAGTTCAGGCTAAATTATTGCCTGAATCAAAGTACCAGAATTATTATACGATGCCTGAAGATATTTAGGGCGTGGCTAAACCGTCCAGAGGGAGGGGCTTGTAAGCCTGAGTAAACTTGTGGGCGGAGCATCAAGCGTATAATGAATATTTAAGCGGGAAATAGGGGCGTGGTCTTGTTTTTTTACAGAAATAGTGGGCGTGTCGCTATATCTTTCCCTCTCGAGTCTCCCTAATTAAGTACTGCCAGCTTTCAAGGTACCTTCGCTCTCGTTTTCACTGATTTTTCTCCTTTCTCGTCTTCATATCTTTTTTGTTTCTTATCAGGCACAGTCTTCTCGCTATAATTTGTCGCACGATCGGCCTATTTTACACAATCCTCGCGGTTACCCATAGCACGCGGGTGACCGCGAAAAACCTAACGAAATAATTCTTACCCACGATCTTACTAGACTATTGTTCTTTTTTTTCTTGTTGATTATGTACACGATATCAAAACAAAATCCAATTTTGTATACACACATACGCAACCACACTCTCGTTCCCGTTCTCTCTATCTCTCTCGCACCAAATTTTACTCTTTGCACCATTCTTTATAGGCACTCACGCATTCTTGCGCCTTTAGGCTTTTGCTTTTTTGTGCTCGGATGAAAGAAAAAAAAATAAAACTATCCGAACCCTCGCGTGTCCCTTCCGGAATATTGAAAATCAAGTATAACGCGTTATGTCATTAAAAAAAAATCAAAAGGGGAAAAGGAAAAACCGTCGAAATGAAAACACAAAAAATTACTTATTACATATGGGCACTGGCTGACGCTCTAGGAACCGAACTGGAATAGAAGAAGCGCATTGGCTGCCGACCCACAAATTAAAAATGAAAAAAAAAAACGTAAATCCTTTGCTCATACAGGTAAATGATTAGCAGTTAATACGCGACATATATAATATAATATATATAACTACCTATTCGTTGCTTCCACGTAAAAGCATACGCCCCTACCCTTATCGCTTTCAAACTTTTTTTACTCTTTCGCTCAATTTTTCTTACATTTTCCCCCATATCTACTCATACACACATTCTCTTCTTTCCCCCCCTCTCTTCGTTACACGCATTCATCCCATATTTACAAAACGCTAAATGACTCGATATGACTATATGCATTTTTTTTATTTGTGTTTAGCGCGGAGCCTGTGTCAACCTCCGGGGCTCTAGTTCTCCCATCTTCGAGGGGCGAAAAGGAAAAAAAAATAAGAAGAAAAAATCATAGTAACAGTAGTAAGTGCAGTGTTATGCATTGTATATGTCGTGCGGTGTATAATGACTGTGTAACGCGGTGGCAGTGGCGGTGATAACAGTAGTAGTAATAGTAGTAGTGTGTAACCGTAGTGTAATAGCAGAAATAGTAAGCAATAGTGTTCGAGTAGTTATAGTAGTAGCAGTTGTAATAGTGGTGATAGTAGTATAGTTACAGTAGTAGTAGTAGCGTAGACAACGACCTACGTTTTTTTTGTTTCGGCTAAAAGTTAAGTTCCCTTATCTTAATTATATAATCGTAATGCGTTCAAAAGCGTATTGCATTGCCTTCCCCCAGCACGCCTCCCTCGACTTCACGTGCCGATCTACGATCCGAGTGGGTCCGGGTCACAATCGTGACCACAAAAGTGGATCCGTGCGCATGCGCGAAACTCCTGCAACTGTAATTTCCGGCCAGAGGACCAACCTCTAATTTATAATTCATAACCAACGCGTACGAACGGCAAGGACTCCTGGCCGAAAGCACGAGCCGCAGAAGGTTAATCCCGTTACGAGGCAGGAAGTGGAAAATCTAACACTTCTCTCTCGTAAACTCGGTACACATCTTCGTAATTTTTTTTCATTGTTGTTGCTTGTTCTTGCTGTTATTAATAATGATTTTTTTTTCGTTTTCTATTTACTCTCGAGGCGTCGCGTTGCATTCACGTTTACAATAACCTCCCACGATGAACTAGTCTAGGCGTCCTCCATGATCTTCGAGACGTCTAGTCCTTGGTTGTCGGCGGGACATCCGTTTTCCCGTTCTCGGCGTCACTATTACAGTCCGACGTCGTGGCGCTCAGAAGTGGACATCCCTCACGTCGGTCGGCGTCCCCGCCTTCTCGTGTTCCAGAATTTTCTCCTGGCTCGCGTTCTGGTCCCCCAGCGGCCTCTGCGGTGCACTGGCGGAACCCGCCGTAGCCACCTGGTGGCCGCTCCCGCGAGCTTGCGCAACCATCTCCTCGATCTGCTCCAGACAGCCTTGTAGATAATCCTGTAAGAAAGCAAAGTATCGTAAGCACCCGATAAAAAGTATTCGTTGGTTTATACGTTATAGAAAGAAGGATTCGACGTGTACAATGTCTACGGCAGACAACAAACGTTCAGATATTAACGTGTCAGAGTGTCAGGCAGAGACATCTGACGGGATAGAGAGACATTGCGATTGATACAATGTTAATGGGTTTCGGCGAACCCTAAGGGACACTTCCTGTCACCCTGGAGCTACAGATAGACGTAGTGTGGCGAATTTGAACTTTTTACAATGGGCCCCTCAGGGGGCCCCATGCCGAGGCCATTCAGCTGCTTATTTATACACCAAAGGAGAACGCGAGATGACGCTGGGGAGGGCGCGACGCGTTCATTAATAAAGGACAAAGGGGGCTAAAAAAAAGGGAAGACGGTGGAAGAAGAGTTTTTGCGGAAAACATATGCCCAGCACCTGTTTCTCAGCTTCCCGTGGAACTTTTTCAGCGTCCGTCCATCTGTTTAGTGGCGTTCATGAATGGTGTTCGCCTCGAACAGTCTCTCGGAGGACATTAGACGCCGGTATCCGAGTCAAGGGAACGACATAAAGGACAGTGCCAGACAAGTATAAAAAAAGGGGGAAACGAAAAAACGTTTGGTAACAGTGCGCGTCTTCTTCAGCGTCGACAGAAACTGCCTTACCGACCGAGCCTAGATAAAAGACAAAGTGGATGAAATTACCTGCTCGATGGCCGTGATGCGAGTCAACTCGTCGAGAAGACCGGCTAATCCGTATCCGCTCTTTCCCGTCCAATCCAGACCGTGTAAAGCCGCCGCGACGCTCGCCGCCGCGATCATGCTCGGTGTGTACATGGAAAATTTGTATTCTGCAAAAGTAAAAAAAGAAAATAAACATGATGAAAAGAGAAAAGAATTTTTAGTGAAAGATAAACAATTGTCCCTCTATTTTTAACACTTTTCCTACGTAATAACCACGATTGGCCGGTCGCGCGCATGCGCGACCCTGAACGCAAAGGACTGTGCGCGCGCATCCCTGGAATGCAATTCTACGTAGGTGGCGAGATGTAAACCTTTTAGTTCGTTTTTAGTGGCAAAGCGAGGAGTGTGGTAGTGATCAATTCATCTGTAGAATCTCACTGAGGTCAGGTTGGGTCGTGTAATAACAGTTATAACGCAACTACAACGACCAACCCTGCCGTCCCTAAGGTATATATCGGCCTGCATCAAGAGAAGCACGTAACACGATCGCCTGGCGAATTCCAGAGCTCACTCAGGGTCCCCCACGAAATAGATCAGACATAAGAGCCGTGCCTCGCGTATACTATAATTGAACAATATTACTACTGGGGTGGATGAGGACTTAGAAGATGGCTGACCCCCTGGTATCAGGCAGTTAAGCACGGATGCACCAGCACAATCAAAAATGAACCGTAGTAGACATAGTAGACATGCCGACATGGTCAGACGTTGTGGTCAGTTTGGGAACTGAGGTGGAAGAGGTACAAAGGAATGGAAAGGAAGAAAGAGGGTGAAAAAAGGGGTTAAACCCGATAGAAAAGGAAGGGCCACAGAACAATACTCGCTCCTCGACGATACAATCGGGCCCCAGGGTACAGGGCCCCAATTACAAATGCACATATTATTTCGTTTGTGGGGGGCTCGTTAATCCGCGAGGAAGATCGCATCTCGGAAAGGGCACTCGAGAAACGCTTTGCTTTCGGACCCTACCGATGGAATTAGACAATGGCGCTGCCGGGGCTTTTAGGTTAGGTTAGGCCGTGAGAATGCGGGACCCAGTCGTCGGGGGCAATATGGAGTTATGTATACTTCGAGCGCTACTTGGGTCTTGCCATTTAATTCGTGACCTTCACTGTCTGACGTGCTCCCTCTTTTGATAATAGTCACGGGCCACTCGATGTCTATTGCGCAGCTAGATTGACCTCGAGCATTTTAGGTAAGCATCGGCATGGGAATTTCCTCGGGGTGACATCTGTGCCAGACGACGTTAAGTAAATCATAGAAAAGGTAACAAGGAGATACCCGGAGCTTATGAGAATGAATTCTGGAGAAGAGTTCGAAAAATTTGAAAATTCTAAAATTCTAATAATTCACTCTTTATAGTGATGTCCAGTTTGGCTAGGTTCCAGGAACGCCTGGCTAATTTCACTTTATTCTTGGCGCAGTGATTAATTTATCTCGGCCGAACTCTGTTTGAAATACAAAGTCTAGTAAAGCAGGTTTATCTTGAAAGTCTTTTCGTTTGCATAAATTACAAACGACACGATCCGTTACTGAATTCTACTATACCGACTAACGAAGTTCACCCTAACAAGAATAAAATCCAGTTTATACCCACGATCCTTGAACCGTTCTACGCATAGTCTACTTTATACGATAATTTACAGTTATATTTCTAATTTGTGTCCAGCCTATAACGTCCAGTGTCTACTTGGTACATTGACAGATTCCATTGGACAGTGGAGATTGCCCAGTGTGGCAACAGGGCCACTCGCTAGATGACCATGACCTATGCCACGTGGAAAATTGATTGAGAATCAAGTCAAGGGCATGTTAATGAAATTCGAATGCCACGTAAAAGTCATGCAACGAATCTTGCACGAAGTAGCGAGACGTTAACAAAAGATAAGAAACAAGAGTCCCCCTAAATATCGCTGAACTCAAATCGATCAGCCATCGGACAAGCGTATCGACGTCCAATACCCTTTGTAATATCTAATGCTCATTGACTCCATGGAATTGGTCAGCGTGGCAACAGGGTAACAAGATGGCCTTCGCCGTTTGCTTTAGCCGGCGCGGCGTCCACTGCCTAGTTTGGCCCGTGAGAAACAATCTCGAAGCATCGCGGACCACGAACCCGTCCGGTCGGCCTGCGAAGGTCCTTGCAGGGTTTTTGCCACCACGACTGTAATAACAACCGGCCACGTTGGACGCGGGTACACGTCGTATACGCCGTGGACGACGTGGCATTTAAACACGACAATCTTTAAACCCTTAATAGCCACGAAACCCGCCGCCGCGAACGTCTGCGAGTCTCTCGAATGACGGCGCTCGGCGCGCCATCTCTGGACGTTTCGCGGAATCAACTAAGAGTTATCCGGTCGACAAAGAAGAGCAGACTATACGCGACGGATTTCACGGCAAGTTACGAGTCTATCCGAAGGCGCACGATGCCCGTGGAGTATAAGACGATTACAAAAAAAAAAAAAAAAAGTAGCGTAAAAAATATCTACATCTTAGCACGGGCAACGAGCAAAAGTAAATAATCGAACTAAGAAATATGCAATGTCTCTCACCTCTGGCACTGAGAGCGATGAAGGTCTGTGCGTGTCTCCGTACCATGAGGGAATCCAAAGCACGAGGATCCACCGGCAGACGCCTCAGGATGTGCAGAAGGAAATCACCTGGTGTGACAGCCGACAATTCCCACTTAAGCTTCGAGACGACCAGCTGCTCCCACCTCTGCAAACAATCGGCGACACAAAGGCCGGTCTTTAGATACGTCCTTGGTAAGTAAAAACGATACAATTCCATGACGACCTTCGAATCTCTGCTTGGGACTAGGACCGCCTAGTGATATATACACACACACATATATATAATACTAATATAATAATACCGTCAAAGAGAAGTCGCGACAGCAGGAGATCATTCATTGGAGCGTGAACGCTTCCTGCTGAAAGATTAGTCGGTGGCGACAAGACTCATTTCGCTATGACTTAAATCGCAAATCCTTAAAGGCCCATTAACATGTATACCATCGACCTCACAATTTCGTCCAACGACGATACCTGGACTACATAATACCAGACTCGACGTTCCTCGGCGAATTAAACGTGGCGTGCACGATGATATCACTAAGTCAGGATCGTTAGCCTGTTAGCGAGGCTGGCCTCGCGTTGTACGCGTACGCGTACGCACTGTACCGTGGCGCGTCGTAAGGCGAGCGTGATCCGGCATGTGTAAAATAACTGAGGGAGGATCAACGGTAGGAGGAGCGGGTCTAGGTAGAGCACGGCGAGAACAGTACGTGACAGTCGGCGAGCGCGAAGGAGGGAAAAGGATCGGAGAGAGCCGAGATTGTACGAGCCGAGTGTGTGACTAGAGGAAAGAGCGCAATGACGTGACCCACAGGGTACGGTCGTGATCCTACTACACTTTTGTTTCATTCACCGCAAAACTATTACGTCGCAACTCCCGAGAACCTGCGTGTATACTCGGGCTCGCATGTAATTGCTCACGCAATCCGTATATACGCGGGACAGACACGTGCAGGAAAGCACGGATGTAGAGATAGAGATAGAGAGAGAGAGAGAGAGAGAGAGAGAGAGAGAGAGAGAGAGAGAGAGAGAGAGAGAGAGAGAGA
>JARQSW010000616.1:592689-742479 GCA_030142375.1 Calameuta pallipes | reverse complement strand
AGAGAGAGAGAGAGAGAGAGAGAGAGAGAGAGAGAGAGAGAGAGAGAGAGAGAGAGAGAGAGAGAGAGAGAGAACGACTTTGATAAATTTGTGGAAGTCTTGTGCTCCAGCGTTTATTTTTATCCCGCGGTCGCGTTTAATGTGCCACGGAGAACCAAAGAAGTATATAGTGTAGGCTACTTGGGCTCTTGCTTAGACCATGAAATTCCATGGGTATTCAGGGGGGGGGGGGGGGCTTAGCCAGTACTATTACTGGTTACACCGAAGCGTACGGTAACCTCTCGCTGGTTGTACTGAGACGGGAATAGTTCATAATGAGGATACCGAGAAAGGTATTATCAAGTGTAACGAAGATTATTAGTTTATAGAGATTTGTTATTGTTTTTGGCCTCGTCTAGTTGGGTCTGTAGGGTGTGCCTGGTGATACGATTATGGACAATGAGTAGAGTCATATCGCGCAGCAAGACCAGAGTATTTACGTTTATAGTGTAACCGAAGGTTTATACGATTTATGATAACCCTGCTGAACGAGATGGACCCTAATTCCATCAGGTTGGATTTTTTTCAAACCCGATGGGTCTACCCCGACAATGATCCTCGGCCGGGGATACGACAAGATGATTCCAGAAGGGCCCAGGATATGCGCAAGGCTCCCATAATAGTTCGAGTAGCTGGGTCCCATTGGTGTGGTGGGGTTAGGCCGGGCTAGGTGTCTTCACTGGAAGGAAACGAAGGGGGCAGGTGGCTAGGACGATGCGCGGATCATGAGGTGGTACGCGCGCGTGTAAACCACCGCGATATACGGGTTCGCACGCAGAGTCCCAGCCACGTATAAGGCAGATGCTCAAGATAGGGTGCGTTAGAGCGAACCTGGACGGGCAAATGCAATGGTGAACGCAACCAACAACCAGGCGGCCAACTGTCTGCTCAAACGTAAGACCGGTCCCCCGTGCACAAGACCCAGCCGGCCGGATAGAGGGTGACTGACTGACGGTATTGAAGTTGTTAACCCGTAGCATTCGCAAGTTTTTGATGTTTATTTTTCACTACGATACAAGATATGAGGGCGTGACCGGTGCTAGTTTGATGAGTATTAAAAGTTCCAATATACATTTTTATGATTTCGCTAAAAAGGCCCGGAATCCAGCTTACTACGGTTTGGAGGTGATGGAACAAAGAGTAGTTACCTGGCTGAGCTTGCGATTTAGTCAATTTCATCGTTGTTCAGGTCGAACCGAGAGGGAAGAATCGAGAGTACAATAACATTTGGGATGTTATCCCGGTGTCTACCTGTGGCCTTTCCGAGAATCGCCGTACGATTTATCTGCGCGCAGCTATATATGTACGTGGACAGGTAAAGGAGAGGGCGGCACGGTCGCGGCAACGTCTCTGAGAGCAAGGTGTTTACCATTCTGCCGAAAAATAAAATAACGACCCCTCTTATATACTCCGGAGAGCCTACCGCGCGTAGCCTCCCTTTGGCTTGGCGGTCGACATAACTGACAATAAAAAGTGGACGGTGGTCTGCGTTTGGCATTCCGACCGTTTGGGGCGCTGACATCGACGATATCGACGACAGCGACGCCAGCGCCGCTTCCAGGAACTACAAGAAAAGGGCCTGCGATCCCGTGGGACCATATCGAACTCCTTTCGGGACGTCATTCGTCGGCGTAAGAAAGCAGGAAATCGAATTTCATAACCTATACAGTGCGTAATGGCGCGCGTTCGGTTACGCCCGAGACTGAGAGACCACTGTCAAATACATCAGAGTTCAGAATTCGGCAAAGCTCGCGATGCCACTGACGGGTCTTCGGAGGCGGAGTGACTTGGAGCTACGTCATATCCGCGTCGCCGAGCCTGGTAAGTTAGAAAGCCTCGTGTGCGGCGACCTCGAGTCGGTCGGCGGCCTCTCTCGACGTCCTGGCACCGATGGTCTCATGGCCAAACTATTTCTAATGCCGCGCAAAAATCTCCAGAGTGCAGCCCGCGGAGCCACCGACGTTGCCGTATCTCGCACGTATCCTCCCTCCCACTTGCGATTACACTCGTGTGACTCATCCCCGATGAGATTTGGCAACGGTCGCCGTCCACGTGTTTCCAAACTGGCCTGGAGGTCGAGGTACTTGCACGAAATTCGCTTGAGGTGCGATATTCCTCGCGCGTCACTCGAGATATTAGGCGTTCGATAATAAAAAGGATGCTGAACCCGTCCAATGGGTCTTTCGGTAGTTTATCGTGTGTGATATGAAAAAAAATCTACAATTATTCATGGCATTTATCCCCCCCCCCCCATGCCCCCATCACACCCTGCACCAGGACTGCCAACAGAAGCAAAACAGAAAGCGAATCCACGATTTTCGCCGACTACACTGACATATATATCGAAGAGAGAAAAAAGAAAAATGGCCACGCATGCATTTACACACTTGCCTGGACAATCACGCAGCGTTTCAAGTATAGACTCAACACGGTGTGACATTTTACGACAGCATAACTCCCGTATCATATGCACGAACCTCCGTGTTCCTCAAGATCGGCACGTTTCTCTCTCGTTCGCGATCGTAAGTAATCGTGTGTGCTCGGTAGAGCTCGGATTATCGCTTCGTGCGGCTCCGCGATGTTTTTCGTGTCACCGTGCGAAATCGTATGACTCCAAGAGAAATTGATCGAGGTAACGTCGGGCCCTCCCCCGTCAGGTAACGCGTGACACGTCGGAACGACTCCGTGTCCCCCTGAATCGTGGGGCTGATGGTGGCGTATTAAAAGGAAAAAAAAAACACAGAAAAAACCTATCTAACCTAACCTAACAATAATATATACCAAGTGCAACAGGTTCCAGCGACATATGGCCAAGGTAAGCGCCCGTGCCATTACGTTGCACAGCGAGCAGGTGGAAAGCGGCGTGGCTCTCTAAATTGGAGCGTAGAATGTAAATACAGTGCGAGCCACGTGCTAACCTCTAATTGCGTGGGCAGGTGGTGGTTGTCCGGGCTACACGGTCCGCGAGAGGTAAGACCGCGATCCAATGGACGTGGAGGTTCGCCCACGCGCATGCGCGCACCGCAGCGTCCCTAACCCTTTCGCGTGGTAGGGCCAGTGGACACCGAGAGAGCCGAACCCTGTCCAGGCTCAGAGAAAAGGGGGCTGGGGCTAAGGTGGGCAGCAGCTGCCGTCGGGGGCTCCGAGAGAAGGCCCGGTGTGCTCCTGCTACCAATGGTCTCAATTGTACCGACGATGGTGCTGCTGCTGCTGCAGGACGTCCCTTAGGAACACCTGGCCAACACCTGCAATCCACCACCCGGCACTCCAATTGTTGTCAACCTAACCTAACTTACGTGCACGTTCCCTGGTCTAGCACCTTGCCACCGAGAGAGAGATTCCATCGTGATTAAACTTCTAGCACGTAAATCTATCCTATCGTATTTTTTAACGTATGTCAAAATTTTCTACAGGTACATAATTATGTACAGTCACGGAATCAATGTGCAACAGCATTGTGGGTATTATATAGAGGACAGTGGATGACGTGTAAATTAACAATGCGTTTTCGTATCTTTTTAAAATTGTCTGTATATATATATATATGTAAACGGATCTATTGTAGCAACGATGTACATGCGATATATGTATATATATATATGTACCGCTTATGTAGCAGATACAGTATAATACATACAGGTATAGAAGTTCGCTGACCGGGCAATACTGTATTGTGATTCGATGAAATTCGTGAGGTTCATGGCGGATGTGTGGCACGTGCTTTGAAACACCGTGTATTATTAATTATGTATAGCACCTGCCTCGATATTAAAAAAAAAAGAGTCCGATACACCCTTAAGAGACAGATACGATTTGCTTGGCGCGACTTATCAGACCTCCCGTTTTCTTGGGCATGAACGAGAAACAAAATCAACTTTGACGTATTTGTCAACGGAGAAAATAATACAAAAATCCTGAGAGCATTTTTTGGCACAGATAACGGAGGACCTTGCACCTCGAAGGTCTGCCTGGAACCCCGCGCTGTATCTCGTGCGCGTGCAGAGGCGACCTGATTACCGACAAAAATTGCAGATAACCTCGTTACATTTTGTTACAGCGAGAAAGTTATCTCGGCCCGAGTACGAACTCTGTAGCACGGATGTTGTATGTGTGTATCGTGTAATGAGGAAGAGGGAAAAAGAGAAAGAGGGATGAAGAGAAGAGAGAATGATCGAGAGGCAAGAGGAATCGATGATTAAGAAAATTCCACTAGACGTAGATTTTAGTGACTTTTTTTTTAACTCGTTTTCAGATACGTTACTTGTATGGAAAATTCCCTGGAACTGCGATCACGTTGCCCACGTGGGTACGCGTCGCGTCTCTCTTGTCCTAGGGAATTTCTTTAAAAGGCATTGGCCTCCACGGGGTAATCGGGCACCGTAACGTAACTGATGAGACTTCACGAGAGCCAGATATATTAAATAACGTTACGGCATTATCAGCTGTTATCTATTTGGGCAACGCTCGGGCTATCGCTTGTTTGCTCGTGGGCTTTTTGAGTTTGTTGCGCTTTTTTTACGCCCCGTATAAAAGCTTACCGGCTGCATCCTTATTCTTGGACTTTTATCAGCTGTACTCGCGCGTTGTAGGTATAACCGGTACGATTGACTTAATGGTGGACGACCGGATAGTGTTTACGGGAATTACCCTGCACTCGGCGAGGAAGGAAAGGGGGGCCAAGCGGCGCGCGACCTGGTGACTTTTTATCCAAAGTGCAACGCGGTGCAACAGTCGGTATTGCAGATTACTGCAGAACCCAGTGATTTTTCCCTCGCAAATTATCAAAGGCATTGCATTCGCGATAAATTATTGCTATTCTTTAAATTTTTTCTCCAACAAATACTGATAACGAGAAAATTAATTTTGCAAATATTAATTATGACTTTTTCAATAATGTTTGTATATGTATACCGACCACGTACTATTTTAACGAGATTATTAACATTTACCCGAAGTCCGATGACGTCTCGCTACTAATCTAACGACAGAAATAAGACCGCCGGACTACGTAATACAGAGGCGTACATTGACGATGTCTCTCATTGGCGAGCTCCTTCGAAAAAGTTTCACGTACATCGACGACAACACGTAGCACGAGGACCTAGTATCCTCTCAGGGTTAATCATAATGAAAATCATGCACCGCGAATAGTTAATAAAATCGGCGTCATCTTGAAAAAAAAATCGCTAAATTAACGTACAATTCCGTCGCGTTGTCAAATGCTTATGGGACTTGATGAGAAAATCGACGTAACATTAATAGGGTCTCATTGATTTCGTGGTAATATGAAAGACTGGCTGATACTGATTTATTAATCATTTATCAGTTTCACAGTAAGCCGATAACAGCCTATTTCTCTAGAAATAGGCGATTCCAAGAGTGTCCCCGCGTACGGCAAATTATATAAATATATCCGATACTCCGTTTAGAATAAATAAACAAAATGTAAAGAAAAAAACGAATGACGTCGACCATCAACGATTGTCCAAGATGACGAAACGGACCCGAGACGAATTGTCTCGTTTTCGCTCTGATCGTCTCTCCCGCAGTACCGCGCATTGAAAAACCGCCCACTTGGTCTCGCGTACCCTGATATAAATTAGCCGTGCACAAAACGCTGTCGAGCGTCGTTGCGCAATCTTGAGAATTCACGTCTTGACGTTTTATGGGACCGATCCGCCTGCGACCGTCTGCCGGTCTTGATACAAACAATCGAAGAAGCTATCGAGTCAAGGATCTTCGCTGCGAAGGATAGTCCAGCGAATGTGATTCATAGCGATTGTTAGGCTCACCCAAAGATCGTCCAGCGTGATGGAGTTGTCTGTGTAGAAGACGAGGACCTCGGCCGACAGTGGACTCGGTTCGCGTAATTTCGATGCCAAAAGTAAGCAGGCTGTACCGAGTAGCTGTAGCTGGGACTTTCTTATCGGACAAATAGACAGGAATCTGTCCACGTAGTTCATCGACAATGGGAATACCTCTTCCTGGCATTTCTGTTCCTCGCAGACCTAGAGTGACAGAAAGAAGACAGCGTTACAATACATAATGGAAGACATAAGACAGCGTGGATGATATGTGGGGTCAAAGTGTAACAGAAGGGCACATAAATAGAAATGGAGAACATACCCATGGGCCCCAGGGGTGGTTAATGAATTTTCTAATAGACCAGGTGCACCTAGTTCAGATACAGTGCAGTGGATTGGATTACGAGGGGGCATTCAGTAATAATGAATACTTGGGCCCAATTTAGCCTAAGCGTAATAACACGGTTAAACTGTACATTTTGGGCCTTGTCGCGCGTGTTACGGGCCAGTAAAAGCCCAATGGGGTTCAACTGTTATGCGGTAAAAAGTTTGGAATTGCAAATTTTTATTGGGACTCGAACAGTGGGGCCCCGCCTATCGCGTTGGGCCCTTTTCAAATTAGTTATACCAGGTGCTACCCAAATACTGCTAGATTGGGACAGGAAACTTATGTTATCCAACGAACCGTAACCACCCTTTATGCACTTGGCGCCCCTCGTGAACCCCATGAAAATATCTCGTGCAACGTGGCTGGACGGCTAACGAGCATTCCCCGTTTAAATTACCGAACACTCTTTCCCTCTCGGTATGTCTCTCTATCTCGCGCGGCATATCGACGCCGGGCATCTAATTTCCTAAGGACTACATAAAATCGTCACCCGTCGGCAACTGTTACAAAAATATTATTTTACACATTGCATCGATATCTGCGAGTCTCAAACGTTCCGATTCCGATAAATTGATAACTCCTCAACTGACGCCAAGATAACTTGAAGCGCGCAAGACGTGATTCGAATTAATCTGAACAATTTTTTTGGAAATTTTACTCCAAATTTTTTGCCCTTATCGCGCAACCGTGTATCGCGGACACGTGTATATGCAACGCACAGTCAATTTTCACGTAAGCGACCGAACGAAAGATCCTAGTCGAGAGGATCAATCGAAAAATTTAAACCCAAATCCAAATTGCAAAATTGTTTGTTGAAGCGCGTCAAATAACGAATTAAATTGCAAGTCAATTGTGCCCTCTTAATAAATATTACGAATGTGGGTTACGCATTCGCATTTTTCAACGAGTGAAATTGCCCGCTGAACCGGGTCCGGGTGAATTCGCAGATTCGAAACGACGCGGTTGTCACGAATCAATTTTATAAATTGCATTAAAAAATGCTCACCGACTCTCACCCGTACGCGGTGCACGGGATCTGATTTAAAAACTCCATAAATACGCCTTTGATCGGGAAACAATACAACAGACATTAAAAAAATTATTATAAATAATCCAATAAACAATTGAAAGGCGTCTATACACAGACCGTACGAAATGCTGATACGCAATGACAAACAGCGACGACAAAGGAGGATGAAAAGAACAAGAGTCAAGGAGGGTTAAACAAAGGAGTTCCTAATGGTAGCAGACAAATAACTGATCAGAGTCAAAAACTCAGAGCCAACTAAATTCTAATGGACTTTCGAGACTGACTCGAAGTCGAGTCGAGTTCAGTTCTCCAAGTAGTCCGGTCTACTCAAGGTCAACCTTACAAACCATCGGTGTTGCAATTACGCGCCGTTCAAGGATTGCGTAAATCCAAGGAGCCCAAGAGTGCAGAAGCCTCATCGCCGGAGAATGAGCACACGAGGAGGTTGGTAACCGAGGTATGGTTAGGTTAAGGCGATGAGTGAAACCGCAAGGAAAAGGGCAGACATTGACGTGCGAAAACAAAGTGAAATAATAATAACAACGAGTCAAGTTAACCAGAGTGAAATGAAAGTGGAGACGTCGAAGAGGAGTGCGATCAAGCTGCTGGCAGGTGAACACGTTTTACCCCTTACGTCTTCTGCGTCTTACGACATGTAGTACTACGTGGAGTACGCACCGGAGTAAATTTTTGGGGCCTTTTTTTTGCCAACCGGGATAACGACGCAACGGGCCCATACATACCGGTAATGGGAATGACGTAAAGGTAACGTAATAAACGAAGGAGAGTTTGGGTCCCACGGTTAAGAATCGTGGCTCTTACCAGGGGGAGGATCGGAATCGGTAAAGAGCTGCTTACTCGTTTGTGCGCTTCGAGATGAAACACCAGGATGAAAGAGAGAGACGGATACCAGCAGCCACTTTCACATATTTACAACCAGGTTCTACTCGCGTTTCCTGCGCGTAAAAATACCTGTTTGGCCGACTCATTAAGGAAAAAGGCCTTTCGGTTGATTCGTAATTTTGCAAGTATTCAATTGCGACTATTATTATTATTTTTGCTTTGCTGAAGTAATTTTTGTTCTTAGTCGAGGAATGAGAATCTTTCACAATTTTTGTATACGAATTGAATAAAAAAGAAATAAAATTCCATCGCCTTCTTATGCGAATCTCAAGGAGAGCAGCAACGGAGCGCGCTGGATCATCACGAGGAATGGAAGGTCTGGTTGTATAAGGCCCACGTGAAATTTCGCGCGAAATCTTTTTTGCGGGGTCCAATTGAAATTCGGGACTGTCGGTTAACGTTTTACGGTTTTATCCTCTCCCTTCGTTCCCTCCCCCTTCCCCTAGCTCTCTCGTGATGTATATGTCTCTGGGACTTGCGAATGTGAACGTCCTGAAGATCACTCACACCCGATCGTTCACTCGTATGTTACGCTTGAATTTTGTTCGTCTGGTGCGATTCTACGTGGCAGACGACGCTCCTGCCGGATGTTCGTTAACGTCGGGCGTCGAGCATTGCAGTATGAAAGGTGAAACGTGGATTGGCTAGATGAGAGAAGCGGAAGTAGAAAAAAAGATTAAAATAATTTTTTTTTAAAGAATAAAGGAAACTAAGATGTTTCTACTTGGCGAGAGAATTCTAACAAGGGATAATCCTTTTGAAATATAATTGACGATTCGACTGATTAGGGTTATCATGGAACGAACGAGAATTACAGGTTTGCTTTATAAGGTGTCTCCATTTTTCTCGCAGTTGGATGGGTTATTGAATCTTGCTACGTGGAAGAACAGTGTAGCCAACGGCTACATTGTAAGAGTTTGTATGTTTGCCGGCCTCATTCCTGAGGAATGAATTTTGACAGTAAAATGATGGAAGGTGAAAAAAAGTCTTTTTGAGAAAAAAAAAATATTCAATTTACTTCTTACCGTATAAAAGGAACAACGAAGACTGTACGAGCAAATCATATGTCTGTGCCAATCGTGGAATCACTTCACTGGTAAATACATAGTCGGTAACCATGATGAAACCCAAACACGTTTTATCGGTATTTCGTATATAAAGGGAACAACGAATTTCGGTATAGTAACCGTGACTCAGAAAGAATACGAAAATTTTAAATAGATACGTACGATTCCACGGTGTATAATACAGTCGGTGGGTAGATAATCCGAAAATAAAGGTTAAGTCACGTAGACACAGTGCCACGCAGAAGGCCAAGTATCTTACATATGGATCCAAGTGAGGCTAGATGACGGAAAAGATAAATTCACACAAAGAGGGCAAATTCGGGATAAGTAAAGACCCGTTTACACTTAAAAAAGCTACTATACACTCCGTGGCAAAAACTTTGGCCGTACGTTTAACCCTACTGGGAACGACGGATTTTTAGGTTATATTCTGACAGTACATGCGGTCGCAGATTTTTTCAGACAGGATGCGCCGTGACACGGGAGAAAAGGGAACCACGCCGAATGCTGCTAGGTTAACAGATTGAAGAAACAATGATTTTACTTAATTGCAATCAGAAAAGACAGATGGTGCGGCGGGGGGTAACGATAAAGAGAATGGAGAATTTAGCACGGGAGGTAGACACACGTGCAGGATGTCCTATGCTCACCTCCAGCATCCATTCTGCAACTATTTTGCGCATGAGCGGCGAAATGTCCCTCTGAACGCATTCAAAGTATGAGCTGCTTGGTGCGTAACGTTCCTCCGTCTTGAGAAGATTTTGAAGTACGCGATCGTCCCCGAGAAGTGCTTGGTCGGCATATGCACGACATTCGGTTTCGGTACTTTCGCAGCAGAGAAGATCCATCGCAACTGAAAGGCTCTGTAGGCCTTTATGTTGTATGTATATATGTATATATATCTCTATATATATAAATCTAGATATATATATAGATATTTATATACGATGTCTTCCCTATGACTTCAAAAGGGACTCCTCCCGTAGTCCACGTGGCGCGGACGCTCGATTAAAGGGCTTGCTGTTTTTACGAGCGGATTTCACTTCTGGTATTTTAGTGATTATTTATTACTTATTCACAAGCACTCGGAACACTTGTTCACGGACTGACTTCACAATAATATTAGACACTGACACTGATACCACTGTACGTTCCGTTGCTGATAAATCTTCCAATTGATTATTGTACCTTGTTCCCCTCAAGTCCCGTGCAATTGTTTAAATTATTCTTAAAAAAAAATGTCCTCTTTTTTCGCGATATGTGTTTCTTTGCGTTTTCGTTTATCGGTGTGTCTCTTTGTGTTTTTTTAGAAGCTAGCAATAAGTTAGGCAGGGGGTCTAATAAATAATTGGTCGGATCTTGATTCGAGTTAGGACTTGACGGAATTTTCGGCGAGTGCTCTTTTAGGGTATGTGTATATATATATATATATATATATAATACATATATATATGGCGTTTCCTTTTTCTCTTTAAATGTCTTCGGGGACGAAACGCTTACTCGCACGAGATCACGACCCGACACTGGCGACTTACCAGGTCAGAATGCTGCCGGCTCTGCGACCGGTATCCACAGCTCGTTGTAAAACCGCCTGCTCGGCTATCTTCGGCAGTTTTCGGTGAATTCAACTGGTGGGAGAATACCGGCTACTTTGTGTAAACGGGTCTTGTTTAGCCTCGCGACAGTCCCCTCGGTTATGTTCGTTGGAACTCGACAGTTGTCGGTTATACTCGTGGATATTCGGACGGGATCGGATGCATTCGGCCTGACAGAACTCATTATTTCCACGTAGACCGAACCGGCAGGTTCTGCGAGACGTTCACTTCGCCAATGCCGGAAATCAGGATATACTCTGAAACTAATTAATGATATCGTCTAATTAATGTCTTGATTGCTTCGCACTGCTAAGAAATATCGGATCTTCCGCGTAGGAACACCAGGATTGCGCATAAAAGGTACTGAAACGTCTGTTTAGTCTTGAAACTGTACGTTACCCGTCACTTCGAATTGCACGATTTTTGACTATTTTTTTACACATTTCTTTACTTCAAAGGCTTTTCGCCTGTCTTAATTAATTCTTAATAAAAAAAAAGAATGCTTCATTTTTTCCCTGATCCGTGAAGCTCGCGTAATTTAAATGTCCTCGGTAGTAAAGCTGAATTACGCACTCGTATTTAATTTCACTGAGGCATGAACGTTCTGCCCGGTGCTTCGCTTCTTCCTTGAAGGAAGTCTCCGTTCTGCTCCACGATTATATACCTGGTGTTTGAAGATCGAAGAACGCAGTGTCTGAAAATATATTTTTAACAAAGAAAAGTACACTCATCCCAATATCATGTAAGTCTTATGCAACTATTAACCTAACTCTGTCGCAGAATTACGTCACTGCGTTCTACACAGCGACAAGTATAGTCAATTGTATTTAGGCACAACATTATTCTTTTGTATCTTCTTTTAAATATGGACACCTTGTATCGAATGGTGACGAAAATGAACTCCATGAGGTGGAACTCACCTCGACTCAACGAATTGACCCAGAAATCGTCGTGCCCTTGTCGCATGAGCTTAGAGCAGCCAAGTGCCTCCTGGCTCAGCGAAGCAAGAATTCCAAAAGCAAGAAAGAAAATAATGGGAATTCTCTAAATAGAGAGATACGAAATAAGCGAGAAATAATTCTTGCGATGTGCCTAGACGTCAAGAAGGTTAAGTCATAAGGTTAAGCTCAGTATAGTCGCATTATTGTCACGTTCTTCAAGTTGGTAAGGACATTCCTGATCTGTTTGTTTTGCCGTTCCCTGTGCGACGAACCTTCGACGGACATTGTCAGGATCATCATTGGTTTCTATCATTGGATGACTGCCGGATCCCCTTTTTGTGATGGGACTGACCATGGAAAGTGAGAACGTCCGTATGCACTCTGGAAGCCATTATTCAATTACCGGTTTATTGTATCGTCGCGGGACTGATAAATTGACAGGAATGCTATTAGAAAAGGTTAGCTTTTTTTTCTAACCGTCTCAACATACTCAACTAGCGCCATTTGCATCTATTATATATGTTGATACACTTGGATATTTCTGATACTCTCTTGTGCCATCTCTAAGAATATTCTGGAGCCTAGTATCTAATAGTGTTATGTGATATTGACATAATATTATATGTACTACAGATATAGGTACTGGTATATCATCAGATGATATATCAATAGCTATAAAGTGCATATAATTGTAAAATATATCATTTAATATAATGTATTTTTTAATTTATCTTAAACTGTAACAATGGCGTTGGCTTAGTACACTGATACACGTTAATTTTCGATATATTTCTTTTCTCAGGAATAATTTCAATATTGCTTATCTAGTCTGCGGCATATCCTCTTTTTTTTTATATTGTCCAACGTACCGTTGCACTCGTTAAATTCGTTCAGTGATATTTGGTTATCGGGAGCGCGATAAAAGTGCGAACGCAAGCCGCGTTATCGTTATCGCGCGATGCGAGCAGCTTGCGCGAGCTTAGGGGTCCTCGGGCCGAATTTCAGTTAGGAGTTTGAGAATGACATTGAAATTCTGTTGGTACAATTTTTCAGCCAATCGGAGTCACCGGGTGGAGTGGTAACAGACCTTTTATCCTAATCATCCAGTCCACTTACGATTATTGCCGAAGTCTCTTTGTCAATTCATTCGGCTGTTTTCGGGGACATTCTCTTGGAGTCTTGCTCGCTGATTGGTTCATGATAAGAGAGTGGGGGGTTGAAATCGTTCAAGAGTGGGGACGTGGTAGTGTCGGATAGCGGAGACAGGGAGAAGAAGGAGGTGACGTCAGTATCGGCTCGTGACCTTTAACCTCCCGCATACTCGTTTCCGGCCGTTTCCAATCTCGCATACGACGAATTATCCATTTTATCGATTTTTTTTCCGGTCTTCTTTTCCTTCTACCCCTTCTTACAGATGGCTCTAGGCACTTAAACGATTTATAAGTCCAACTTTTGATTGCCTTCGTGGTGTCTATTGATTTAATTAAATTGGCAGTACAGTTATGACTTTGCAATTGCATTTAAAAAATTTGATATTTCGAAAATTAAGAAAAATAATATTTTTAAATAAAGCACTAAGAAGATGGCTGAGGTCTCAAATACTCTTGATGCTTGCTAAAGAGACAAGAGCGACGCGAATTCGTCATCGCGTTAAGAATTGGGCGACGTCGTCTGGCTAATTAAGCCGACGTTTGGGACTAATTAGCGTTTAATCAACGGATTAATCGTTTTTGTCCTGGAACGCCCCTAGGTCCTTCTGCATTATATCTCTTTCCCTGCGGTCC
The DNA here is from genome assembly GCA_030142375.1 of Calameuta pallipes. Taxonomy (NCBI): domain Eukaryota; kingdom Metazoa; phylum Arthropoda; class Insecta; order Hymenoptera; family Cephidae; genus Calameuta; species Calameuta pallipes. The sequence goes on along the minus strand of JARQSW010000616.1, from coordinate 728,928 downwards.
TCATTTACGTCAATTCATGGCCTAATCTTCGCTACGCCCTACTTTATCTAATATTTATTTGCGACCAAATATTAAAAAAAAAAAGAAAATTTGTACGTCCGTCAAGACTGTTTCGAAAATTGTTTATTCTCCAGGGGTAACAGGTTGCTCTGGCTGTTTCAGGTCCTTCCCGGAAAACGAGAGGAAAAAAGAAGGATGAGACAAAAAAAATGTCGAACTTTTCGAAAAGCTCTTCCAAGAAGCCTAAGATCCTTTGCAGGATCTTCCTACCTTTGGCTCCCTTTCTCGCACGTCACCCCTTAAAGGGCAGCTGCTCTTTGTTTGCCTTTGGAGTTTTCCAGGAAGACGCACAGTACCTATACCCCTGACTTGGTAAATATCCCTTTGGAGCTTCACAACAAGGATGTTTTGGAATCCTGGCGCCTCCAGGTCCGCCATATTTCACGGGTTACTTCACTGCCTCGAGAACGCCGACCATGAGCCACGGTGGATGTTTATAGGTTATGTTGCGGATCATGAACCGGTCTGGCGCCTAGGGATTTTTTTTTTTCAATTGAACCAAGCTTATCTCGTGAGTAAAAAATTGTGAATTTTTACTAGATTAAATTTATATACATATATATTCTTTAGGAAATCACTAGGAACGATATACAGACTGAGAGAAGCGTCGTTGAGGCTTCTGAGGTCTAACAGAACGACTCATACCCATCACGGAGTCTCTTGCATCTTTTAGTAACTCGTGCACTCGTGATGCGCGCTGGCTCTAGCGAATTGAGCAATTATCCGGGGTCAATAAATATTTATGGACCATCAGCATTCATTCGCATTGTTACTGAACTCGCTAACCCTTCGGACAAGGCTCACTGTCATTAGCCAAGCAATACTGCCGTTACCTACTCTTACCGTAATTCACCATCCATTCATGGACCATTTATTGACAATGAGTATGAAAAGGTTTGCCAAGGTATAAGGTTACTTTACTTTGCCTAACTTTGCTCCTTTTTTTTTCATTCTCTCTATTGTTCTTCACTTTTATTCGTTTACCAGGTTTACTTTCACTTGGACTAATCCTCGAGGCATCCACACCTACTCCCGCAGTCCAGGCTGAACCTGCAGGTAGATATCCTGCCGCAGCAGGATGCGGTCTTTCCTCTATTCTGAAAATAACGGTAAAAACCTTCCTGGCGGAGAGGCCATTCTTGAATTCTGGGGAATTCCCAGAAAATGTGAAAAAAAAATCTGGAAACGCGTGTAATGCGATTACCGACAGGTTGCACTTGACGAAATTCCATGCACTTTACTTTCCCTTTGAAGTTCTTAAGTCTTCGGGTATTCGTTTGTCAGTTTAATTGTTATTTTATCACTAATTGCATTAGTACACAAGACGGGTTCGCCTTGTGGGACTAGAAATAAATTGTCTTTGATATAGGTAAAGGGTTAACGTCGACTTGGTACACGTGGTACATAAGTAAATAAAGTGTATCGGTGTTCCCACCCTTGAGAATGAACACTGACCAAATAGAGAGCGCATCGTCTGTTGCACTTATTTTTTGCCATGCAACAGACGAAGGACAACTGCACTATAGTGCAACTGACCTAAGTACTAATTCTATTCAATTCTATTTTCAATTCCTCCCGTAGTCTTGCGCTTCTTGGAATCAATATTGTACTTTGTTACTGAATCGGAGTTTATTTGAGAATTTTCAAATTTTTTTCTTAATATTCTCCTGCTATTACGACTCAGCGAAATAAGCATAGCGAAATTAATCATAAGTGCAGTACGCAATAGTGTCGCTGAAAGTGCAGTTGCGCGCCAGTCAGAACTGTCACGTTCGCGAATAAGGGATAACGAGCGAGTAAGTGTAATGGATTTTCTGAAAGGCTTGTCGCGGATTCCCGGCTCGTTTTCTGCCTTTGCAGAAATATTTCTCCCCATTTGGCAAGCGGATCGTTGGAATGTCGTTGTCGCCGATTGAAAGCGATGCCCTTAGGGTCCGTAGGTATTAAACTCGTGTGTTTCTAATGGGGGATTAATTGGCGATCTCTTAGCTCTTGTTGCAAATGGTGTTTACATATTTGTTAAATGAAAAAATAAATTGGGACGTACTTTCTTTAGACGATACTTCGTAGCAGACCTTATCAGCGGATTAAAAATTGATAAGAGTGACTCGTCGTTGATTCCGCGATGTAAGGAAATTTCGTAGGATCGTTGAAAATATATTTCGTAGCTTTGAACAAGTGTGACTTGTTTATACTGAATTTTGAAAATATTTAATGTCAGGTAAATAATTATTCATGCGAATTTACACTTGCCCGATACGTTATCTGCCAAAGTTTAAATCACGTGCAACCTTCTAACATTTACTTATGCAAGTATAATCATACTTTTTTATTAACATTACGATCATTTCTTCATAGTCAATTTTATAACCATACATCCGTCATATCATAGTTTTTTTTTCTTTTTTTTTTTTTCATAAAACGTAAATTTTACATCTTTCATCCGATGCATTTCAATTAATGTTTCTAAGCACGTAGGAGGAAAATTATTACGATGCTTCGTGATTCCACGATTAGGATGCTATAGTGTCATCAATATTGGACAGGCTTCCTATACATATTATGTAATGAATTTTCGGTATGAGCTCATTTAGAATGCGAGAGTGCCAGCTCAATGGAATTTTATAAACTGACTAAGCTCTTATCAGGCCGTGTTTAAATGTCAGCGGAAACACAATCGTACGTTCCAATATTAGATTTCAATGTTTAAAAATTAGTGTAAATTTTGTCTTTCAATGCTAGATAACGAGTGCTTGATTTTTTTGGAAAATTTCATTATACACTATGATACAAACAATACAAATTTATCATCACGTCAATAATACGTTTATCCAACTGGATGACGGTCGAGTCCAACTCACTGGTATCCAATCAGTTTTTGGTGAGGCTGCTTGGGATGCAGACTTGCATCTCCAGACTGGAATCTCGTTCCCAGGCAACGCGAACCGCCGACTTACCGAACCGACCGGCATTCGATGCATTCACCATCCCATTCTCATACCCATGTACTATCTCTATAGATATCCCTATCTGTATCGCTAACTAACCATAATCTTCATATAATATTGTCCCTGTCGTTCTTTTCCGTAATAGAAATATCGAGATAAATATATTTAGGCGAAATGATACCAACCCTCGATTTATAGTCTGTGTATACTTTTTATGTGAATTAAAGGTGAATTAACCCTTAACTAGTAAGGTGCGGGTCAATTGGAACCGAGTGCTATAAGAAATACACGTCATAATAAATCACCTTTATCCAGTTAAGGGGACTGTGGAGCTCGAGCGGCCATCTTGAATCAGCAGATGTGAAAATCGTAAATAACGTAGATTTGACAGATATTCTTTGCGCGTCCACGTCATCCGACGAATCATGCAGGGTTAACAATTATTTATATACGATTATTGAGAAGATTAATTGAAAATTGAAGGAACGATTCGATGAGAAAATTATCATGTGATGCTGGTAAATTGGAAAAATTTTGAGTTTAATACCTTTTTAGATTTTTAATTAATTTTCGTGGATGCAGCGTGTAAGTGTGGTGCTCGATTTGAAGAATATCTGTGAAATTTGCCATTTTTCATTTTCATCACAGAAAATTCAGGATGGCCCCTCGTAACCTATAATCCTCTAAGGGTTAAAGGGCCTTTTTTCCTAGGTAGTCCAAGAGGCATAGTTGTATCCGCCCTTATCAAAATCGTATAGCTCAGCGTTCCCCAACGATAGGCACTTCCGGTCTTTATGATAGATAAAACAGCCGTGGCTCGATATACTTTTAGTTACGTTTAACTTTTGACACTGTGATTTTACAGTTGGCAGAATATATGAATGGTTGCTGCTCATTCATAGTTATGAGTAATAGTGGCTATTGTTAAAATATTAAAAAATATTACTCTTTCGACTATTCATTAACTCATTTGCATCATTATTTCTTTCATTTTTTTCAATGGGCTGGTACAATTTTTCATTAGGACTTGAATTCCTTGTAGAATTGGAATGAGGGGAGATGGATAATAGATGCCGGGTAATCTAGAGAGTGGATACTTTTTCTCTTTTTTAAATATCTTATCACTTGTCAAATTTCGGTCATCGGTGCACTTTTACCTTTAGACTCAAAATTGAATACTCTTTTGATTCCTGGAAGAAAAATAGCATCGTCCCATTGAAAGAATGAAGGATGACTTTCGAATTACCGTAACGCCTGCGCTCAGGAAGAAATTCTTTAACGAAATATTCCGTCTCCCTTGAAACCCTACAACTTCTGTCTGAAGCATTTTTTTATATCTGCCTTCGTTTCCGAAAAAATCGACTTGCTCCCTATAAATGCCTCACCCTGTATACGCTTAGTTGGTATAATAAAAAAAAATGTTGGCGATAATCCCATATTTTTCTCTTCTCCGTGTGATGCAAATGGGTTAAGAAAAATAATATCAACTATTTATGATACAAATAGTATTTCTATTTGCACTTAAATTTCTTCATAGTAGAAATCATGCATAGTATTACAAAAATAATTGTATACACATAGTATCTTAATATGTAATCTTACGTTCGCTCAAGTGATACCGATAATGTGCAAAAAGTAGGCGATGCACTTGTGGCGCCAGCGCCAGTCGCATTACCATTGGCTTACTAGTTATTATCATTGCATTACCAGTCATTCATTATCATCGCATTGCAAGTCATTATCGTGACATTGCGCTCACGTCCAGTGAGAATATAATGTGTTATGAATCTTGCGTAATGTAATTCAGCGTTTAATTGATTATCATACCATATATTATTTTCTTGTGCCAATGATAACCTGTACTAATAATAGTCAATCGAATATATTATAGTTAAAATGTAATGGGTGATAGTTGAAATAGTTGCTGTACATTAATAGTATTTTTTTTTTCTTATTTTATAGGCGTTTACATACCCAAAGGCAACATCCTGATGGCTGAGCATAGTGAGTGATACTCTTTTTTTTTCTTACCAAATTAACTATGCATAGTTGCAAATTTAAAAAAATTTTTACTATTATACAAAGTTGAATGGTCTAAGACGTATAACCTAGTTTTTCTCGAGCGACCGGAAAGCTGTATAAATCGTTCTGATACAATGACTTTCCTACCACGACCACTTCCTAAACTGCTAATTACTACTATCACCGCATTAATAATAAGGCTCTCGTAGTTTCCTCGACCATACCACAATTTCTCTGATTGTACATGACACAAATGTGAAATTGCAGAATTAAAAAAAAGAAATCTGATAAGAGCAAAGGAGGTTGATGTTTTTCACATGCTTAGTACTCATGTCGAAGGGTGAGTATCGTATGAAGGTATGTGCCATGTAAACCGATGCTGTCACATATTTCGTAAATGCTATACCAGCGTAACACACGTGGAGTAATGTTACTCGAGATTAGCCATCGTGAATGGCCACTATAATTCTGATATAAGATAGTACGCCGAGTGTAAACAGTATTATACCAAGCGACGTACACGCCATAGAATAATAGTATAATAGTGAAAGTAGACAAAATAATAGTAGCATAGTAAATGCTTGAATAACGTAAGGCATATAAAGTGTTAATAGAAATTAACTATGTCCAATGATATACAAGCACATAAATACCAAAGTAATATATTAAGCCGCCTACTACCACAATATATTTCACTATGCTCCATGCGATGAGTAATCCCTCTATTGATATATATACTGCGTACCAAGTAACCTACTATACTGTAATACTATGGTATAGGCATAACGCCATAAGTAGGTATTAAGTACTGATCAACGTTGGGCCAGGTTACGTTGTTGTAGGTCAGGACAGTTGAAGGGGCCAGCGAGAGGGGAAATAACCTCCGAGGAAACGGGCCCAATAACAGGGCCCGCATCTGGCAAAGGCCATTTTCATATTTCCTCCTAAATAGGAAACGCCGAATCCAATCGAGAGCTACTGTCCCATGCGGGCTACTATTACGAGACGCATTTCCTTATACGCATCTACCTACACTACTATTCTGCGTTTAACCTTTGACCTGCAACTGAAACGTTCGACCGTACACAAAGAATGCTGCCCGTCTCTCGTTCTCGAGTTTTGTTTATGGCAGCGGTTTCTTTTTGAACTCGCCTGTAGAACGAGTGTCCTGTCTCCTCCGTGGAGCTATAGGCGATGCAATATAGGCGATATCGCATTCTCTCCCACACCCACACTCTCGCCATTTTCTCTCACGAGGTCACGCTTCTTCCTTTTCTTCTTCCTTTTCGTACCTTCGCCACCTTCTTTATTCCGAGAGTCTTCGTCTTATTTTGTCCTGCCGTTCCTTTTGTCCCGTCGCCACTGGCTGAGGTACGCAACGTGGAATAGTAGAGGATACAGGGGTAAAGAAAAGTAGTGCATCTAATAGTAGCTACTAATAAGAATAACTTGCTACTATTGTCGGCACTGACGAAACTTTTATCAATTAACGAACACGAACCTTGGTAAAGCTGATGAGAGTAAGAAGAAATGGCAAGAACACGGCGTACGTAATATAGTAACGAAGTGTTCTGTATAAAAGGGTCTATGTGCTTAGGAGTTTCAGACCCCTCCGATTACGTCACATCCGGCCTCTCGTTTTTCGCTACGTCCCACAGAAAGACCGATAAGCGTCCCGACGCCGACCTCGAATCGATCCATTTCAACAAGCTCACATCGCATTTCACGGGTTATCATTGGCTATAGCAGTATACCTTGACACGCGTGTCGAGCATAGTCGTTTAACTATTATAGTGAACTTAAAATAAAACAATACCTACAATTTCACAATGAACGTACTTATCTTTATTAAAATAATTAGCCACTATCTAAACAATAGTAAGCTACTATGTTACCATACAAATACTATTACATCAGTCGACTGATCAAACTCGAAATTCTTAAATAGGATATTATGTATCATAGTACAAACTTTACTATCGCCATGTAAAGGGGAACCGTAAGTCCCTGGACTGGCCCAACTTCGTGGACTTGACACCCAGTATGCTCTCCCTGTGTAAATAACTAACACACGGTTTCCTCTCTCTCTCTCTCTCTCTCTCTCTCTCTCTCTCTCTCTCTCTCTCTCTCTCTCTCTCTCTCATAACAATGTACATACATATGTGCAATCATATAGAGCCCTCCAATACATAGGAGCCAGCAAGGACCAGGAAGGGGCTTCATTCATAAATGCTGAGGCTAAGGCGTCAATGGATGCTTCTCTCTGACTATTATGGTGGGAGTACGTCCCATGTGTGTATGCACTCTGACATACGGTCATATGTGAGAGTGAAAGCCAGAGTGGGAGGATGCCGCCCGAATATGTGTCGAGACGAGCGCGTCCAGCATTTTGTATGCACACGTGCGTCCCTGTGTGCGACACAAGGGCAACTATGCATCTACTATGCCGACAACTACCATCATGGAATGTTACTAACCTCTCCTACCATCATGATGGGTCCATACACCGTACCGGCTCTCAAGAATATTTCTTCCTCTTGGGACCCCGCCACGAAGTAGCTTTGGGAATTTTAATGTTACCTAACCTGACCCAATGTACATGTTACTGTGTATATATGTATATACATATACAGCGTATAGTGGTATCTTGGATTTTTTTTTGGTACGAGATCAGGACAATTCTGACTATGGGTCAGTTTTGAGAATTAGGTGGAACTGTGTGCTTTTTGGAATTCCTGGAATCCACACTCCGAATGTGCATTCTGTGAGACTTTAATTGCTTGGCGCCATGTTGATGGAATAATTAGTCGAAATTCTCGGAATATTTGAAAAATAACTCGAATTGTTTTCGACAACGTATTTCGATTTTGAAAATTTCTCAAATATCGATTTATTTTCTCGGTATTCGTGTGGGGGGTGAAAATGCATTTATAAATATATATATGCGTGGTCTTGTTTTTGGTTTTTTTTTTTCGGTACAGAGAGGTGTCGAACCGACAAAGGAATAAATGGGCCTGATAAATGATTCCGGGGCGGTAAGGAAGTGGCGCTGCCAAAAAAAGGATAGGGGAAGAAAAGAAACAAAAGAAAAATTCGAAAAACACCTTCGTTTTCAAACCGCCCACCCACTCTTATGGTCGGGTCCCTTTATTCTTAGCTGACCGCTCATTATTGGTCGAATGAGAATGATTTTGCTGATTTATGCCTGTGGCAGCTTTTTGACGAGACCACCAATTAGCCTTTTCGTCAGCCATGAGAATTTTGATTTTTTTTTCTCGAAAAATCACATATATCTCACAAAGTACTCAGTACGCTTTTTGGACTTTCTTCTCACTTAACCTCATACGTAAAATAATTTTCTTTTTTTTTTAAGTAATGTCACGCGTTTGTTCCACGTCTTTTGCCTTTGTCAAATAAAAAAAAAAAAATACAAAAACCCGCTAGGCATTTTTGTCAGTCTGGCCACGTGTGTCTCTACACCATAATGAAGAACCAAGCAGAACACACGCGCGTACAGATAGATAGATAGCTAGAGAGACAAGGACGCATGTAAATCGAGTACAGTGAAAGAGAGAGAGAAAGAGAGGTAAAAAATATATGAAAAATAAAAAAGAAGTAGAAAATAGAAAGAAAGTAGCGCAACCAGAACGTGAAAGATACGTAACGGATAAAGAGTGAATATCTCTCTTCGCGTTGGTCCATCGTTACGAAGCATTACCATACCTCCACCGTGATGCACATTCACGTGCAACTGCATGTGCATCACAAGTGCATACATATGGGACAAGTATTATAAATTCACTTGAGATTGAAGAAATGAAATTTTTCATATATACTCAAACGATTATCTATCCAGCTGCTGCTCTTTTTCATCTGCATGATCTACGAAACCAACGCAGCTTCTTTTCCCAAAAAAATCTACACTTGTTCCAGCGATCCGCTTTTCTGTCAATTATATTGAAAGTTATAAATTTTTATTAAAAAAGAAAATTGTACGAAATTTCTATTAGAAATTTTTTCTTTTCTCGCTAGACGAAAACCGCATGTCTTGATTTTGCGAAAAATGTACGGTAAATGAATCCTAGTGAGATTAAAGAATAAAGGCTTATCCTTAATACATAATTAATGGCAGCGACTATACTTTCAGGCAAGCGTATAAAAAGTGTAAGTGTATCATACGTAATATATTATAACGTGATAGTTTATTGCGTTATTGGAGTTTATTGGAGAAGGCCGGTGATATCATCCTTATCAAGGACGAACAGGACACAGGATATATGGAACGACCACTTCTCACTTCACTGGAAATTTTCGTTTAATTCTTTTTCTCTTTTTATTTATCTCTTCTTCTTCTTCTTCTTCTTCTTCTTCTTATCGACACTCCTCTGCATTCCACTCTTTTTTTATATCACCCATGCGATATATCAGTGTAGCAATAATTCTTTACGCGTCATCGAATGACTTTACAATTGTCTTATGGATAATGCACTTATACGCTGTCATTGGTAGTTAGACGAATAAAGAAGCTTAAGTCAGTAAGGAAATTCGGAGATAAAAATAATTTGATAACATAATTTTTTTATTTTCATAACAATAAAAAAATTATATAAGTATACACATATAGTCAGTAATAATCATTGCATCGACTACTAATTTCATAAAAGCATTATCTCTGTAATCAGGGAAGGTTGAGTCTACCACATTGAAAAGTAAAGAGTCTCAAGCTAAAAAAATATAGAGATAAATCAGATAAGTCAAAGACTAGTACCGCGAGGGTGAGAAAGGAGTGAAGGAATAAAAAGAAATAAAGAGAATGTTAAAAGCCAAGTCTTAAACGGCATCTACAACGTGCTCGTAGCAGAGCTTTTTGAGGCTCGACCGAAGGCACTCATTCTACACCCCCAGGACAGCCCTTTAAACCACCCTATTGGATAAAAAGGTGAGTGAGCCGCGTTTCTGGCGCCTCCTAACTCATTTTTTTCCCACCCTTTTTTAGTTCTCACTCCCACCGACACACTAACCGCCGCGCCCCTCTCCCTCCCTCTTCTCGACTCCTTTCTCTTTCTTTAGTTCCTTTTTCTCTTTCCTCTACTTTTTTTTTATTCTCTTCGATGCATCCCCGGGACGCCGTTCGATGCACCGACAACCGAGTTTTATATCGTGCCTTAACTAGACCTTTAACTATTTCATTGGTGCTCAACTATGCGCAATATACTATGCATAGTTGTGAGATTACGTAGCGGGAATTTAAATAGTTGAATTTGTATTTCTTTTTTTTTATTGTTTTTCTTTCTTTATTATTATACTTTTCTTTGGGATATCTGATTTCGGATACGCATAGTGATTGTTAAATTTTTTTTACTACTATGCAATGACACCCTACGGACTCTGATTTATTTATACCGAATATGTTTTTTACTATGCATATATGTAACTACACGCCGTACGGTACTGGCAGATAATTATCAGATGTTTTCAGAATCCTTATTGGGGATGCTAACAGGATAATTAATATGGAGCTACGGTGGAAGGAAGAGGATGAAGAAGTGGTTAGATGAATCATTGGATACCGATAGACAGTAGTAACGGTTTTTGGTAATCCTCTTAAACGAGGATCATTAAGGACACGTTAAACGACTTACGGCGACTTTTAATAAGTATTCATTCTCTTGGAAAATTATAGTGGAATTTCTTAAAGGGGACCTTAAAAACGCATAAAAGTATAATAGTGTCGATTACAGGACAAATAGTCATTACAGTGGGTACATATATATATATATATACATGCATATACATACAACTAATAGCGATGCCGAACAGTCAACGTTGCTTTGAAATTTTTCAAAAAACTTCTCTTACGCTCCTTCCCTCTCGACTACAGGGAAGTTCAGTAAGGCCGAGCACACATGAGAGAAGCCGAACGTTGGTCTCCCTTATTTCAATATTTTAAGCGCATTCCGGAATATCACCAGTGCCAAGAGTGGACGTTCAATATTTGTACTGTTTCACAAATACACATGACGTCGTGGTCGCGGAGAAGAAAATACTTTTTTCTTTCTCTCAGGCTCCCATTTCTTATGCCATAACCAAAACGCGCACTCCCCACCGTAAAGTATCGTCGGAACCCCCCGAAAATCCACTAAACAGTAAAACTTTTGTCAAAAAATAAATGTCAACGATATGTCAAATTTTTCAAAATTCTTAATAGGGCTGGCGAGCAGTGCTAGTTTTTTTTTTTTATAATTCCTCTGCTTTCATCCCCTTTTCTGTTACCTGACGAAAAAAATACTGCTGTCCCGCAAGGGTCGACTGATTTAAGCAGGTGGAGGAGGGGGGAGGGGGGAAGTTAAAAAGAAAGGGAAAAGGGATTTAGGTTCGCGGTGGTCCGAGCTTCTCTCCTTTCTAATGGAAGTTCCTCCCGTGAAAGGGCCGCGTGTGAAAGTCTCGCCGCCTCGTTAACGCCGCCCTTCGGACCTTCACCGACACACACTCGATTACATATGTGGATACAGGGATTCGATCCCTCAAAGACAGATACCGATACGCATACCATATGTAGGGTATATATATATCGTCTCTCAGATAGATAGCAAGATATGCATACTATGACGTTGCGCGTGTATATCAGGGCCTCAGTTCTGTTTGTATGAAGGGATTATACGGATGTATCAGACCTCTGGTATTTTATCTACGTTTTATGTACTAAACATTCTTCCAGGGGTAGGGCTCTTTCACGTGTATTTAATGTCTACGGTACAAATTAAAATACACGAACGCGTTGCGAGTACCGTATAAGAAACTAATTATACATTATACGAAATGTACTGAAGGAAAGTTGTATACAGGGATGTATCTGTTGGAGGGTATATGGGAATATAATTACGGGTATACAGGGCCCTATATTTTTCGCCACTATGCTATATCGCTGTGTGTTGTGATGGACTATGTATGGGGAGGCAAGGTGGCGATGGATGGGAGGGTTGAAGGGGGAGGTAGAAAAATAAATGGGCGTCCGACCAGCAATTTGCCCTTTATCAAAAGCTAACCGCCTCCATTTCCAAGTTCCTTTATTTTCTCTGTATACACTCGTACACATACCTTGATCCTCCTGTAGGTATACATGTACCGGCCGAGCAAGTAGAAAAAGCAAAAAATAAGTAGACATATTCGGAGTCTTATGAAAAATTACGAAATAAACTTTTTTTTAATTTTCTTTAGGGACACGTAACGAGGAAAATTGAATTAATAATTTTTTTGTGGGATTTTCATCATTTATTCGTACAGGTACGTAGCAAGTGTCGGTTATGATTTTTGTTCATAGAATTCCATAACGTTACAGAGTATTTAAAAAAAAAAATGGTCCCGTCCTCGAGCATGGGAAAAGGCCAGCGTATTAATTGACTTCGCACTCAAAGTGTCTCCGCTGTTCGTTTTCATTGTTCACGTTAATCGTCAAGAGCGCGACAATAAAACTTTTAATAGGACTTAAGCAAATCGCTTCCCTTACTTCGTATTATTTATAGGAGACACGATTAAGCCGTTATGCGGGCTTACTTATAGCGCTTACTTACCCGCTACTATTTCGACTACTATGCATAGTTCAAAAGATACTGTACGCACGATAAGTCCCGATACTATGCGTAATAGTAGCGAAAGGACAATAGTAGCGTCGCTACTATTAATTATTTTCGATACTATTGCCATTGTGACTTTGAGATCAGACCGTATATTCTTAGTACACATAGTTACTAATTAACCACTGAGAACTCGTCTGGCATAGCGTCTGCCTGCTAGGGAATTCTAGTGAGACATTAATTAGTGCGCCCTTTCATTAAGGGACCGGAGGGTCTCGTGATAGTGCACTTGGTAATGCAGTAAAATAGTGGCGGGTAAGTGGAGTAACGAAGACGAGTGATACATTGATAAACGTAATTAACCTTATCAAATGTATTATGATTAATTGCATCGTCCTACAAGGTAATAGTAAAATGCAGGTGCATTCGAAGTATATCAATAGCAGATTATCAATGTATCGAATGACTGTTCCTTGAGGTAATAGTGAATGAAAAATCGCGCTGATTACGTAATAATGAAATTTTTCAAAATTTTCACCATTTCATCTCTGACCCTCTTTTGCATAGGACTGTATAACATTCAGCAGTGGAATGCACCGTGGCGAAGACAAAGGATCGCCAGAGGCTGGAACGCTCAGCAGATGATATTATTAAGAAAAGCAAGTGTGTAGGGCGGCACAGGTCAGCCTCGAGGAACGAGACTTGTGTTTGGCAGTAACCATCCTCTTCCATCTCGTTTCATCTCCCACAATCTTCTGCCATCTCGTCTCGACGAGCCTTATTTTCAAGGTTCACTTCATCCTCTATTTTAAACTCATCTGATACCTCATTCCCTTGGAGAATACCGGTACGTATACAAGATGTGTTGCTAAATTGTTAGAGTACTGAAAATAATAGGGGTTATAATTTGCTTTTTTTTTAGAAAAATTCGAAAGTGCCGGAGGAAGTGACATGGACAAAAAGGATAAATGCGGGACGAAAGGTCAACCTGATACCAGAGTTCCCGACAGAACGAGTTGGTATCCTGTGAGAATTCAGCGGGCTCAGTCGCGATATGAGAACGTGGAGGATAACTTAAAAATATGCGGATTCTATGGGCGTACGTGGGTGGTTGGAATGGATAGCGGCCCCTTTAAAAGTTATCTCGTACTCGACTGGCCCAATGGCGATGGACATGTATTGTATTACATATGACCCACAGTACGATATAGAGAATAATATTGTAACTAGGTTCAGGTTCGTTGGTTGATTGATAAATTAGTGGTAGTCAATACGTCAGAGGAATGTGATAGTTAAAAAATTTTTTAGGAAAATCAATAAGTACCATTGGATAATAGAGGATAAGTTATGATTTGAGGTGACCATTGTTAAAATATTTGAGCGACTTCAGCTGTCAGTCCGTTTCGAAGCGTTGTTCGTTATAGAAGGCGCCGAGGCTAGATTTTTGTAATTTTCTATACCTGCCGTGAGTGCGAGAGAGACGCACCCATAGGCACTTACGTGTGAAAGACAAGGACGGACGTAACGATAACTCAGATCTTTAGTAGATACCTCTTATTCAATTAGCTCTGTAATTTCGAACGATCGTAACTCTTGAATGCGTTTAAATATCTCGATTTTCAAGTAATATGCATTTAATAATATATATCCGGTGGACAGAGTGTTTCAAGATTCATTAACCGAAGGTATGAAATTATAAGTTTTTTTTTTGAAAATTACTTTCGGTAATATCTTTTACCGAGCTACTGTACGGATTATGGGTGTTTCAAGTGACTGGCGCACTTATTCTGAATTTGTACTGTATATTTATTTTCTCTATACGGTGCCCGCTCTTGTACATACGTAGTAGCTCTTGGTGGAAATTACGAATATCTCGAAAGGAATCCTTCAAATTGGCGTAAGTGTTCTAAGTGCGCGTTAAAGCTACGTAAGAGGTGTAGAGAGCCGTTAGTGTATGAGAGGGAATACCTTTCTCGCCTAGAGGAGATTTCCAGTAATGGCCGCTAAGTAAGCGTGAACCAGTAGTTTGCAGGGTGTACATTCTAAACTAGCATCGGGATGCTGTACATAATTCCTTCGCTGAATAGTCCGAGATCACTAGGATAATACCGTTTAAGATATTTCTACGGCATACTGACCCTGTAATACGTATCAGTATACCGGTGGGTTTATATTAGTTATGAAAGCGCTTTAAAAAATAATATGGCAATGAAACTTATTGTAGAACATTTGCAAAGTTATAGTAGTGTTATGTAATGGCTGTAAGATTGACTCATTGAGATATATCAGTGTCATCAGCAAAATTAGAATTTGATTAGAGCAGTGTCTCAAACGATTGATAACGACATTGCAAATTTCAATGACCCGCCATGCTATTTAGACTCTTTTTATTTTGAATAGAAAAAGTTGTTCGCATTGATTTTTTGGAAATTAACAAGTGGATAGGGTGGGGAGACAAGGAGAAAGAGGGTGAGATGGCAACGGTGGATGGGAATAAAGAAGCTGAAGATGCTGGGGAGGACGAAGTAGAAGAAGGAGGCTGGAAACTCGAGACTTTGAGCCAGATGAAAATAAAAAAAAGCATATCCTTTGATCCTTCCTAGGATCCGGCGCAGCCCACTCTTTGGGTCCAGTTCGAAGGATCGTAGGACCTCCCTGGACTCTCGCCGTGGAGGTCCTGGTCCGTGGGGCCCGCAGGACCATCATTCCTTTTTGCTCTTATCCTTTTCAGCGTGGCATCCATAATAGTATGTCTCGTACGTGTGTGTGTGTGTATACATATATATATATATATATATATATATATATATGTATGCCTACTATTGCCGAGTAATGCGTGAATGCATTTTTTGGGTATTGTTATGATTATACGGAATTACTATAGCATGGAATGTGCAACTATATCTATTATTGTACTGTATACGTATTTATATACGTGCATATGATTCTTGTGATGTTTGGCTCGTGCAATATATTAGTTGAAAATTATTAACTATTGATAAAGTAAATATATCTGAATGCAGTGCGATATCGAATAATTAATATATAATAATAATATAGAAATATAATGCAATTAAAGTCAAATATAAATAATGTGATAAAACTAGATAATATTATAAACAGTTCTCACACGGACTTCTCAGAGACTCTTGGCTGATTCTCATAATACTGGTCCTCGGAGGATCGCGAAGCGAATCACAAACTTAAGAATCCCTGTGCGATAACCACCACCCTCGAATATCGCGGCATCCCATTCACGTTGCGAAACCGCGCGAAACCCGAAAGAATCCCACCACCGTGAACAAAGAGCCAGGGGCCCCAATGCCGGTGAGGAGTAGAAAACCACACGCAACCCTGGACAGAGGGCCACGCAACCCCGTTGGGCCCCAATGGGGCCCCATTGGGGGCCCGCAGGACCGCATTCCACGGCAGCTCGTTGGATTCTGCGGTGGGGGGTGGAGGGGAGCAGCCCAGTGGATTCCGTTTATAGGTTTGTGGTGGGGGGTAAGAGGGGGCTAGCGTCGTTGATCAGCGCCCCTATCTCGCGGCTCCAGAACTATCAACCCGCGGAGCAGACTGGGCCACTGGGCCCATACGCTATGATCAGTGGTGGGGACTTCCTTTCGGCAGGATCTACTAGCAAGTCCCTACTCCCACGTTCCAGCCCCTCCCCACGGAGGGAGAGGTTTCTGGAGTGGGCGTCGGTACTCCTCTTTGGCAGAAGAGACCGCGAGGGTACCAGGGAGGGACTCCAGCCCGGAGAATAACTCGATAAACCGAAGGACCCCTTCTAATTAAAATGAGTTCCGCCAGGTCCTTGTACTCCGGGGTCCGGGCCCTTGTCCCGGACCACTCGCGAGGCTAGCCGTTATCGATCTACTCGCGTTTCCGAGTCGGCTCCTCATGGGAATTCTTGGCTACATATCGGGCCCCTCTTTTTTTAATGTCGTTTAGTGGGGATAAGGTGGACCTGGTGGATCCTGACAATCCGTAGGGCCCAGGAAGGATGCTGTTTTTATTTAAGGGAAATTCCACTGGGTCGTTATACTCCTGCTACTCCTTTCACTTGTACCGTGGTACCTTTTCGCATATGTTTGGATATTTAATTTTCGAAAATTATTGCCTCCATAGAGCGACGAAAAAAATTGCTTCGTGTTTTTTTTAATCTTTATGTTCTGGAATTCCTATATCCGTATATAGACTTATTAAGGCAATATCGTCGGGATGTTGGTTCTCTATCTATTCTACCACCTTCCATCGAAGCCAATGCATCCGATTTAATGACCCGATGCGTAAATCAAGTCCACCTTCCATTCTTCTTGGTAGGGTCCTTTTATGCCTTGTCCGTTCCTCTTTGCTTTAGTGCTTTTCTTATTTCTTTATTTCTTTTTGTTTATCGCCTACCATGGAATAACAGTCAGGATCCTTTTAAATGCCGTTTGTAACCTCGTCCTGTAATACACTGTACCTACTCATCCGTTCCCACGGTGATAATTATCACCTCGACAAACTCCATCCAGAATTTCCAATTTTCGCACCTCACGCTGACACTTTGTTACCACCGTAAGAATAGTCCTTGTTCTTAAATGAACAGAGCGACTGTTGTTTTCGCAGGACGTTAACCGGTATCCGTTCAGTTAGGGAACATCCTACGAATTTAAAAAAAATATTTCTTTTCCGAAAAACAAAAACATTTGAACAAAATCCAAAATTTTCATACCTCATATTTCATACTTCACAAGAATCCTGACCCGGGACTCTTCACCCATTTTCTAGGAAGTCGTATTAAAGAATTTTCAAAGGTCCTTAAGGCACTCAGGTAAATCAGGATTCCGCAAGCTTAACAAAAAAAAAATCGACGGACCCACCGCCAACGTTATAGTTACCGCATAGCTGATCAATCCAAAAAGAAAGAGACTATGAATCCGGATCTCAGGCAGTTACCTGTATATAACCAGAGAAAATTTGAATAAATCAAATTGCACAACTATTAATAACTATGAAAAACCTACCAAAACCGCATATAACTTGAAAATTCATTTAATTATCAATCTAACTTGAAAAATCACTATTCCAGTATAATCATAAATAATGGTATCAATTTAACGACACGAAGTTAATTTATTTATCAATGGGTAACCATAATCTTATCATTCTCCTTTACAGTAATGGTGTCCTATTAGTAGGTAACTCGTTAGTTATTCTTATCAGAATAATAGAAAGAGATTTTGACGTACCCTTATCAAGCAAATTATTCATAACCAAGAATATCCACAGGTGTGACACGAGATACATAGGGATAGCAAAAAAGATGTTATTAAATTCAAACCCACTGTACATCCCATAAAGGTAAAAGGTTGAAGGTAAAGGGTACTCATACCGTTAGTGTAAGGTGAGCATAAGGGTATATGCATGTGGATCGGAACGTGGCATGGCATTAAGAGATGTAGTTGGTGAGGTACAGGTCGTTAGTGGATTCCTGGTAAGGATTTAATTTATTCAGGGCCTCTACTGAAAAATCCCAAGCCGAACCGATTCTCTCTTGATGTGCCGCTTCTTTCGTTATACACGTATATACATGTATATACTGTTAGAAGGTATCGATTTTTTTGATATTGTTAACCAGTATGTAAAATTAGAAAAAAAATTTTAACACAAAAATAGTAATCTAAAAATAATTTAAATAGAATAGCGAGGACCACGTGGCTTCCTTCGTAGTGTAATACTATTAATTTACAATAGTATTTTGGAGAATCATTTTTGCTACTGGCTGTACAGTTCTCTTAGGTGTCTATATTGGAAGTGAAATTCGCTACGTACCGGTATAGGATTGACTTTGAAATTGTTTTTTGGAAGATAATAGGAGGGCGTCTTTAATTTTTGTTGTTGTTGTTGTTGTTGTTACTGTTTCTTTTTTCATGGTACATCGATTGAGAGCCCTTTGCCTTATGTACCGACACGCCTAAGGCGGTTCCCATTGATTCGCATACTTCAGACGTGAATTCTTCTTTGCTCTTCTTCTTTCCTCTTCTTGTGCTTTACTACGGGGATTACTTTGCACTGGGGAATTATCAACCGCAGGTTCCTTATGCATTGCCCGGTTGATATATTCTTGATACTCTGTAATTTTAGCTGTTTTGATTTTGCACATTTTTTGGGGATTTTTCGTAATATCAATATGGGTTAAATAAACTTGTCTAACAAGGGCAATGGGTATCAAGAAGTGGATTGCAGGTTTGATCATTTTGACAATTATTGATATTGGTCCTGGTAAAAAAATGATTTGATGTAATTAATTGTAATTAATTATTAATTAAATGAATTACTCGAGGTGCGAGTAAATATTCTCACGGAAATAATATTATAGAGATTTTTCAAAGTGACCAATGGTTGAGCACACTGTACTCAGGATCGCAGTGAATCACCTTGTGAAGGTGGGCTGGCAAGTCCGCAAATACGTAACAGTATGGGTGACATATACATGCCTATATGTATACCGGGTTCGTGTATAGATATCAACTTAAATACAGAATATATATATATACATATGTGCTTGCAAGGCGCATACCACAGACTCCATCTTTTTCCATCCTCATCATTCCATCCTCGCCGCTGGTCCTGCAGCACCTACTTCTTGTCCCGGAGAACGCTGGAGTGGCCTTTGGGCCCTATGGGGCCCTTTGCCAAGCCGGCACTGCTTGGACCTTTAAACCTATCTGTGTATAAACATGCCTGTTTACAGAGAAGAAGATATTCCAGTTAGAAGTTACCAATTCTGTGTATTGCGACATAGTAGCACATAGTAGTTACATACAAAGTAGGTAGTCTGAAGTGGCTCATAGTTGTAGATTTTCAATGGTTCATAGTAGGGTATTGTTATTTATAGGTTGTACAGACTGGTGATGCTGTATTCAGTGTAGGACGTTGCAATTGAGTTGACATTGAAGGTCCTTAGACGATTTAGTTCGGAGATTAGGTCAACTGCGGCAATAGGTTAAATGTATGTAATGTATAGTACGAACGTAGATTGTCTACTATTTTATAGTAGTGTTTATAGGATATTATATAATATATTATATAGCGTTAATTAGAATTTTATGGATGGTATGCTGGGAATGTTATATCAATATTTGTAGATTTATAGTTAATTATTATTTGGTCGAATAGATAGGATGTGTGATAAGCTTGATATATTTACTAGTATTTACTATGGAACCGGGAGGATAGTTGTTGGTGTTTGTATAGTGATAATATTTTTTAAGACGTACTGTAATTCCTGTGATATTTACTTTGATTAACAATTATATATATTTTTCTTAATTCGAGAGGAAGGAGTATAATAACAGTGAAAAAGATCATGAGAGATCTAGGGACATTCGAAGAAACTTCTGTGTAGAATTTTTTTAAAAAGTAACCAGACGTCTGATCATATATAAAGCATATCCAGACTGGTAGAATCTCTCATATAAAACAAATGATCTTTCTATGCCGCTTATCAAGCTAAGCTAATCTTCTTAACCGTCGCAACATCGTAACCCAACTGCGCGCGGTTTAAGCGAAGCTCCAAACCGTCTTCGTGTCCCGTAACGTACGCAGTAAGGCCCAAATCGAGCCGAGATCCGTCGAAAATTGCCGAGTTAGGACGAATCTTTACGAGAAGTAACGAAGGTGGCCGAGGAGCTCCGAAAGTTACCGAAAGGAGCCGAAACGTGCCGAGAGGCCCTACTATTAGTCCGTACTGGGGACCCACCACACCACGGGACGCCTCATCTCTCGTGGGTCCTTCTCCGCGGCGGCTCAGCATCCTTTAATATCTCTCGCCGCCCTATGAGACTCCCATCCTTTCCAACTCTCGATAGCATCTTGATGGAATGCCTGGAGGATAGGTACCTGCCGCATTGTCGGGCCCAACTCGTGCTCTTACCTACCTGTGTCTGCTCTGACTCTTGGATCACCTCCCTTAGGTCCCACCACCATTACAGGAGTGAACTGGCCCAGTCATCCGGCTTCACGGAGACCAATAAAAGGAAAATCCATGGCGCTTTCACGGGGCCCAAATTTGCCGGGACCGCGTACGTCACGTTCTCAGCTGGACATGCGAAAGGATTGATGGTCCTTGAGATTATACAGATGATGGGCCTTGTTGGGGCTCTATACAGTCTTACAGTAGCGTATCATTTAGTCGTTTCAGCGAGTTTCGCTCCGTGTTTTAAATTCAGGTGGAGTCATTTAATATCGATTAATGTGAATCGGATCGTATGTATAGATGGCTCCAGTGAAGTGCGAGGCATTTTTCATGGATGCTGAAGTGTAACGATGAAGTTGGACCCGTTCCCACTTAGTTGGGTAACAATGACGTGGCAAGTTTCTACATTCGAACCAGTCAGGATCCACCGACAAAGCCAGGAAACGAGCCGTTCCACTGTGACGCACCTACGCACGTCACGCACGAGTAAAATCGTGGCGCGATGTGAATCGGGCCCAACTTAAAGCACGTAGGTCGGTCTCGACCTCAACCTTAGTGAATCGAAGCTTCCCATCTCGACGGAAATTCGTCTGACGCTACGCGTAAAAGTGGGGCCGCTGGTTAGAAAATTTCATTCACTCCCGAGTCCCAGCTCCACGAAAAAGGGACTGATCTCAATTTATTCTGATTCCCATGGACCTCTATCAAAACTAACCATCGCGCCCTTCCACCCACGCCCTCGACTTTAGTACCCCGTGGTATAAATTGAATCAGTTAATAAATAAGGGTAGTTTCAGCAAAGAGGGTGACTTCCCGGAATCTGGTGATCCGTTCTACTTTAAGCTGCCGGTATCAATGGGATACAAAGTAGGATGTATATAGGGGATGGGAATATCAGAGAGAGAGAGAGAGAGAGAGAGAGAGAGAGAGATAGAGAGAGAGAGATTAAGAGAGAGAGAGAGCAAGAGAGAGAAAGAGAGAGACAGGGAGGGAGACACTTGCAACAGAACCGCATTCTTCTCTCACCGCTCTCGGCTTCGGAGCTTCGCTGATATCTTCATCCTATCATAACTCAAATATACGAGGTTGCATACTAATGTGATAGCGGCAGACTCTGACTCGTTCGCGTCGGGGTCCATCTTATCGTGCAGGGCCGTCCTGCGCATGTCCTGGGCCCCCTGACACATCCCTGAACTGTCATTCATTCTTGTTACAAAGCCACCTCGAAGGTCCTCTATCGATAACTACTAATTATCACGATATTCCTACCTCTCCCATAGTATCAAAATGTTGGACCCAAGATCAGGTCAGTTCCAACAGAGTCCCATTATTTAAATTCCTCTTCGCACAATATTTCGGCCCCGAAACGTTTAATGGCGCTTCAACGGCTTTACAGGTGTGCGGTGAGGCCCTGAAAAATTTTCGCGGCATTCCAATTTGCCCGCGCACGTAAACATAAAACTGATTTACTCCCTCGGGAGGGTTGAGTGGGGATAAGAAAGTGAAGTGGGAGCCCTGAGCTTGAAGAGGTTCGCAGAGCGAGAGGAAGGCAACATCGAAAAGCCGCACACTTCGCGTTGGGCATGTTTGTGGCGCTAGATGGGCCTCATCTCGTCTCCTCTCGCGGGGGCCTTCATTGGTCTCAGACTGGCCAAAGGCAGTAAATCCTTGGATGATTAGAGGTCGGCATCGCGAGAAGCCTTGTTACCATGATATGGTATTCAATGGAGAGTAAAAGTAACGACGAAAACGATTACTACTTTGCTATTTTAGCCATTTTTCTTTTTGACTCTGCCCACTAGAGTTCGCTTTTGTTCTCTCTATATATGTACCTACTATTCTGCCTTACGCTATTTCAATCTCTCTTTGGCTACTTGTTATTATCTTTTTTTTTATTTTTTCACTTGGGTAGATGAGCCTCTTGCGCAGTTCGTTTGCACACTTAATGCTTGTGTAGTTAGTATCACATTTGTTAAATAGATATTTAACACAGTGCTTTTTTAAATGAAATATACTCCTTATATGATTATCGTAAACTTGCTATAATAGAAATTGATAGATAGAAAAGATCGAAAAGATAGAAAAGATCGAACTTTTGTGCTGCCGTGTTGTTTATGTTTCATCGCCACATTTTTTTTTTCGGTAAATCTGCCACACTGTCACAATGGCGAAAGACAGGAAAAACATGCATGGTAAGCTGAGAATCTGCCGAGAAATGTGCATTCCTCGACGCGATGTCGATGCAAAGTGTCGTCTGCATTGCAGACTCAACATTCCTGTTATTCTTACGTCAGTGGATTCCTTAATAGTAAGTCGACTACCATTGAATTAGCAATGTATAATTTAAATTTTACCTGGAAATATACTTAGAAGTTTTTATTACTATATCGGTACGCATAGTTGGCAATAGTAGTAGTAGTAAGCGTCAAATATATAATAGTAGTAAAAATTTTTCGAAATGTACTATTACCTTTTCTGTACTTCAAATACTATAGTTGCTAACTATTCATATATTCAGGTACTTGATATAGAGTGAATATCAGTAACGCTCAGCATAGTAGTATACTATACCGTACCTATAGTATAGACCACTAATTGGTATAGTTGACTCATACAGTTAGTACTCCGATACAGTGAGGCGAGAATATATGCTTTTAAATTCTATTTTACTCTACCCACGTGTCGATGAATTTCACACGTGTCTTGGCGGACATTTAAATTCCCCAGTGACTGTCAATCGGAGTATCGGTAGAATGACAATAGGATCGAATGATTCTTGACAAGTCAGTACTTTAAGCAATTTGCATAATTTTTTACTCGGACTTTATACAGTCAACGTATTACGTATCTACAGCAATGGAAACACGTAAGAAGCAATTATTTATTAGTTTAAACAAATGAAATTCCAAATGCAAATAATGAAATTGGCGACGATTGAGAACCGCCGTAAGGTTGTTTTAATTTTAGATTGGAGTCAGCTGCGCAATTTTTTTCAGGTCGACCATTTTTACCTACTGCGTCGTAATACGCGTGTCGTTCACTCCGAGTTTAAAGGGACTTTGAGATTTGTCGGAATATTGGAAAAATGTGTTTATCAGTGCTGGTATCAATTTTATCATTCCAATTATAGGAAGTTTAATTATTTGTTTTTACTATTTACAGTAGTCACTGTGTAATCGAAGGTGACTTACTCAATTCCTTTTAAGGTACCACATCAGACGGACATCCGTTTCCGTTATTAAAGGAAGGCACTCGTTATTTCCTGATTCGACGATTAAAACCATAGTAGTTTTTCATCGGTTATACTATTGGGTATAGTAATCGTGTAGGAAAGTATTGACTATAGTGCAGTCGGACCAATTTTTTTTATGTACAATAGTAGTACTAGTAGTTAATTCATAGTAAATACTTGTAGTCTAGTGCAAGTATAGAATTTTCTAGCCTCTTTCCAGGACGCCTAGCAACGTATTTTCCAGACACTCTTTTCTCTCTCTTTCACTATCTCTTCCTTTTTCTCTCCTAGGAAGACCCGATTACACTAGATACTTTCGACCAATCACAGGCCCGGTATGAGATGCACACGTCACGATCCCTTCGGCCACGATCGGAAAATCGTCGGGCGCTTCATTCTATATCCGACTGCGGCACCGTGTGGATCGCTAGACCGCTACCGTAGTACTAATACGTATAAGGTTACGTGAACTTTTTTTTTTATTTTATAGATAATTTTATATTTTGCGGTACGGATAAAAAGCTAGGACAGTTTTTTTTTTCAATTTCGAGTATTCGTTCTTGTGAAAATTATCAAAAATACGAAGATCGCACTCGACGCCAGACTCCAGTCGGTTGTATTTACATTTTTTTTTTTTCATAAGATTAACTATCATAAAATCTTGGTAAAGGTGTAGGATCGTTAACATGTACGTATAAAGTTCAACTATGACTAAAAAAAAAGATAAACTGTAGTCATAGTAGTTTCACTACTATTGCACACTCTGCTCTAATATGTTAATATACATTCCTACCTTATAATCTCATAACCACACAGTACTCAACTGTATTACTTCACAACTATTACCATGCATAGTAATTCACTATATTATACAGTCTGATATATAATTATACGGAAAATAAACATGCGACTCTACTAACACCCCATAAACACTCCTAATCCTACCCACTATTGTTACACTAAATAAATCTACAACCATGATAACATACATTACTATACTGTATGACGTCATGTGAAAAAGCACCATTATCAACTATGCGTCATTATCAAATATGTTTCATAGTTATTAACTATGCTTTTGATATATATCTTTTCTTGTTCACCAATATAATATATAATAATGCCACATGCACTATCCTCTTCATGATATATTCATTGCGTGTACAGTGACGCCTATAGGTAACTAATGCAAACTGATAAGCGTATGTGCATATGTGACGCCGTCTTTGATAAACACTGACAAAGTTACAGCCTGATAGAAAGATGGAATGATCGAATGATATACAGTAAGACAAGATTGATACGCGTAACATATAGTCGAGTATCTACAGCAATATGTGTATAAATACACATATGTATGCACTCGTACACACATGAAAAATAAATATGTGTTTCTCCAGCACGAGACTAATAGTCAGTTTATCGTTCGACTGGCGCCTGCATTTCCTTCGACAGTCAGAGCCAATGGAAAATATTTTTACGTGTCTTGAATCTTTCGACTGACTTGACTGACATCTTTGTCTCCTCTTGATTGGTTAGTTAAATTCTTTTTTTTACAGGCTGTACCGGTCGTCAGCTGGTACTATTTCGTACACCTGTACTATCATTATTGCAATGTACGCTTAATGATACTGGTATTTGCAGTGTCTTACGCTTGTCTTATTTTATTTGAGAGAAGACGTAGCAAGGCGCATGTGCCTATCGGTCATGCATGGTTTCCGATCGATTATTGTTATTATTATTGCACATTCGAAATTTTGTTATCTGCCATACGAAATTGCGGAATCAAATTCAGAAATATACTATGGCCTTGAATTTGATTTTAATTATCGTATCGGCGCCATAGTCGCACGCGACTAACGTAAGTTAATAGTTGATGCATAGTTGCGTATTTATGTAAAAAAGCATTTTTCCTACATTCAAAAAATTCTTTATCGCCGGCTTTATTACTGTCATTAACATTAGTGATTTGTACTATTATGACTTGATCAATTACACAGGCAAGTTCTATCGGTAACGTCTCATCCTGTGAAATATATTTAGTCACGGCAGGGAGCTTTCATTACCCGGTGATTAATTATGATTCATTATGATCGCCTCGACTAATTAGTCGAGCGTCAGGGTAACCTCGGACTATTACAATATAAAAATTTAACGAGTCAAAAGGGAAATAATTAAATATATATTTGGAGCCATGTAAAGTTTCTTTCGCGTTGCTCTGAGCCGAATGTAAAATATATGAATAATATTCAATTTAATAAGCGAATTGCTCATTAATTATGTTCATCGATGTAAAGTTAGGAAAGCCTGAACAAAAAATGTACTACTATACATATATTACTGATATGTCTATCTAACAATATATCTGTGTGTGGCGTGGATCCTCATATTTATTTTCAAGGTCACTAAATATGCGCCAAGAATGATAGTGTATAGTATAGGGATTTGCAATCAGCGCTGCCTTCATCCTCCACGCGGTAGTCCCATTAAAAAATAACTAGATAAAAACGCGAGGAACTAGGGAAGAATAGTCGGATTATGCATCTGCTTCGCCGACGGCGATGACTCGCGGAATTCCTTTCTGCAGCCAATGGGAAGACGGCGCTCCAGGCGGTTCATCTCTGAGTAACTAAGAGGACGACTCGCAACAATGACAAGAATGAAAAGAAGATAAATAAAGGAAGGTCAGGCGTGACTAAAAAGAAAAAAAAATCGCTGGTATCGTACCCGTTGAAGAAAGTCCCTAGTACCTCCCCACCACAATCACTTGCCTACCTCCATATAGAGATAATAATAAAATTAGTATAGAACAAGCGGACGCCCTTGTAATTGATAATCGCAGGAAATGCTACCAACTTAATTACGTGGAAACCTACAAGTAATACAAGGTCAAACCAAAGTGTGGTTATGTACCTATAATTCCCTAGATTGTGAAGGGAACTTTTACGGCTACGCTATGCCGGACAACCTGTTGATCTTAAGTTGGCTAGTAAGTACTGGTAGTAAACAGGTAAGCCATATGGCGTCGGTTTGATTAATTATATTTTTAATACGATGGCTCACCTGTACAATCCTCGCGTGTGGTTGACCATAGGTCGAGAGTGAAAGTCCCTAGGAATTCATTTATAGTATTTCATTTGATCGGTCTAGGAACAAATTAATTACATTGTGTCAGGAGTCCTATGCTGTGACTACTGGCGGCAATTTTATGGTAACTTTATTTTAGCGAATTGCGACATCTTATTTCTCATAGGTCCGAAAATTGGATTACCCATACCAACGATACTTGCAACTATCGTTAAAAGTCATTGAATAGGATTGCAGTTCGCGTATGCTGATTGGGGATGGTTGAGAAAAAGTTGAGTCCATTCGAAAATAGGGGTTGGAAGGCCGTTTTATAACCTTATAATTTTTTCAGCTCCCCACTCCCCCCTCCATTACGTCATTCAAGACGCTCGAAGGGTACACAGGGTGCGTTGAGGCGCTGTATGATTTCGTGGAGGGTGCCTACTCGGCCTATTCTTATTCTTGGTCGAGCTCGTGCCAAAAACCCTAGCAGATGTCTCATTGTCATGCTAAGGGTGAGCCAACGTAAGCGTAACATAACGTAACGGTAACGTAAGCTAACGTAATGTAACCCCGGAGACCGGTTGACGAGATTCACCCTGAAGTCGTTGGAAATTGTCTTCTTGGGGTGCCAATCGTAGCTTCCTCTTCAGCTTCGTGTACTGGTTTAGGTATATCTATACAGCTTTGGGACTAACGTACAATTTTTTTGTTCTGCCGATTATCATTAATAACGACGATCCTTTTATGTGTCGTAAGAAACTCAATTTCACATAATACCAACAACTATGCATGTTGTTCTAAAGAAAATTATTCTTATCGGCATAGTAGTTTGTTTCTTATCAGTCTGAGCTTGTAAAAATATAACAGTATTTTCTGCTATAGTTTATCACTAGAGTTATATATATTACAGACATAGTCGATTAAAGTGGTTATAGCAAATCGATACTGCAAGTTGTACCACTATAGTAGTACTATGTTCGAGCATAGTTGAATGTTCAAGGTACTAGCCAGGTGGACAGTGCATGTGTCCCTTGTTGGGGATAGAGCAACGTGCAACGTAGAATGTTTGCCAGACGGGAAGTCAGTCAAGTCAGTCAGTCACTCAGGGAGAGAATCGCGAACAATAAGACTTCTGGAACAAAAGTCTAGCCCGTGCCTAAGTGTACAAAAGGACCCCTGACGAGGACGACGAAGACGAGGAGAAGGCCGACGACGTCGTGGACGACGTCGGGGACAGGAAAGGCAGCTGGCGATTTTTTTTATTCGACACCTTCCTCTTGCCCTTCTTACCCTGGATCAGGAGTGCAATGAATTTTCATCACGGGTCGTTGGCCCAAGCTGTTATAGGAATTGATAAAAAAAAAGGGCCAGGAAGATGAAGAAATTCTCTAAGAAAAATTATAATTTTTTCTTCGACTATTGTCATAGTTGCGCAACTGCTCTGGCATGGTACATAGTAATTTAGTTTAACTACGAGGGGGATTGACCGTACGACATTGCTACCGTAAGCAATGCGTCTTTTGTGTAGTTCTTTTTTCAAATCCGCCCCATGTCCCTTTCATCCCCCTGGCTCGCGCCGCGAAGTAATATTACTTGGAGCAATGTAGAATCGCCAGGTGTCCTATCCACTGGCAACTCCCCTCTCAAGAAGGAGAACTGCAGATGCGGAGAGCAATGCAGGGAGAAGGAGACAGAATAATACGAAAAAAAATAATAAAAAGAAAAACGCAGGTGTGTTGGCACGCGCTCCTTATGCTCCTTATGCTGCTTGCACTCCTTATGTTTTCTCAAGAGTAACGCATGCGCGTATAGAGAAAAGTACGCATGCGTTTGGACGGTGGGTGCACCTGGTGGTGTGCACCCTGGACATGGGATCATCGAGCAAGAAATTGAGAAGTGCTCAAGAAATCGGGATGGGACAAATGTTTTTGAAAGTAATAATTTCTTTTTATCCCAGTGATTTCGTTCGTATGGATTTTGAATTTTTATAGTTTTTTTTTTTCAAAGGCTAACTTCTTCGTTCTTTTTTTTTCTTCTCTTTTAGATGACTGCTACCAGCTAAGCCTTCTCTTTTCTCAAGGGTGACTCCACTCGGCGTGACGGGTTTTTCCGTTGAGGACACAACCGTCTTTGGCATAAGGCAGTTTTACGTTGCGTGCCCTGCAGGGTTCAGGGTGCATAAGGTATCAAGAGAATTGGAGTAGCAGACGGGAAAGAAATACCGTGGAAGAAGGATGTACCAAGGTGTAACAAACCTTACACAATAAGAGAAAGAGAGACAGAGCTGGTGGCAGGTAAGGTGAGAGGAGTGAGAGTCCAGTCCGAAAGAAAATAGCGGAAGCGAGTTGAGAAGGTGGAGGAACCCGTAACAAGGGCGCGTGCTGTACGCGTGCCACGCACTCTTGCCTTCGCCAGATGACTTCAATTCTGTGGCATTCTAAATTTCATTACGATAATTAGTTGCCGGGGCCATTCTTTCGACGTGAGGAAACACCTTGGTAGACCATACTGATTATAAGTCTCGCAACTCGATTAGGACGGACGGTTAGGACCGTTAGCGTTTGGTTACGTCACATTTGAATACATTTGTTTTGAGGTTATTTTACATTGATTTTGTCGTACTGCCTGCTTTGACTAGAGAAATATTTTTTTTTTTGTAATTTGACAGATTTTTAAATATATAAACAAAGTTTGGTTAGCTTCCAGAAACGGTTACGACGGTTAATCCAGAGGCAGTTACGCGAAGGTTTGTCATGGCTCGGTTCAGCTAAGTCACGAATAGAGTCACCCTGGAGTGAAATTGTCATTCTTTCTTGAACTTTATTTGTATTTCTTAACTGTGACTTTTTTAAATGAATTTTCGAAATTTACTAGGAGCTATTTCAAACGATCATTGCCAAATGAGATTTTCGTTTATTACTTGCATTCTATTCATTTTTCAATATCCTTACTGGTATACCGTGTTACGTGTGTTTTTATGAATTTATGCAAAGTGCATAGTTGGTCCAGTAAGTATTGCGCAATTTCGCTAAATACAAGGCGGTTCAAATAATGACGTGCCGCTTCGACTTCTTGCTGAATCTTTGTTAAGAACTCGAGAACCAGATTGAAATAAGAGGAGTATCAGAAACGAGAGGAAACCTCCCAAAAATCGCGCGGTATCCTTAAGGAGAGTGCACACGTTCAGTAGTTAATGAGCGACGAAGAAAAAAAATATGAAGGACGAAAAATAAAATGGAAACAATTCGAAAAAGGGTGGTCCGATAATTTTTTCTAACAAAACCCCAATGGTTGTTACGATAGACTGGGGTTTTGTGATCACGCTACGGTTTTCATGCACGAGATGCACGATATGTTTGTGAATTTTTTCCAAACAATTTTATTATTCATTCACGTACTCGCACCGAAGCATAAGATCTTTTCG
The DNA here is from genome assembly GCA_030142375.1 of Calameuta pallipes. NCBI lineage: Eukaryota > Metazoa > Arthropoda > Insecta > Hymenoptera > Cephidae > Calameuta > Calameuta pallipes. The sequence goes on along the minus strand of JARQSW010000616.1, from coordinate 698,633 downwards.
TCACGTGCAAATCGTCCCCAACAATAATACATGTGTTACGTGTGAGATGATTACGTCATATAAATATCGGCCATGCGACGTCTTGTACTTTTTAATGTTTAAAGGATTTCAGGAAAATCGTTTATGACCCAATTATTTCCGAGTGCATTGGCACCGATGAAGAAAACTTGTCACGGTGCACTGACCGGTGGAAAAGAAAGAGAATAGCTTGAAAGGAGAAGAAAAAGATACGAAAAACAGAAAAAAAGTCTATTTAAATGTCCCACGATGGTGGCTATGCGTTAACCTCTTTACGCTTAAAGCGAAGCACGGAGAAAGTTGTGGCCAGTCATGCGTAAGGATTCCCTTTGATTAACGCGCAAGTTTAACAATCGATGTAATCGACACGACCACGGATGATCGGACGGATTTCTGTTTAAGAGAAGAATGCCAAGGCGAAGCAGAAGCATGAATACAGCCGAGAATATCAGTCATGGAGAATGACGAAGAATTTTGTTATATTTCATTACCTTGCGATCCTGATTATTCTTATTCTATAGCACAGAGTGGATCGACGTCGGTGTTGAGCGTCTGCGTCGTCTTATCATGCAGTCTCAGCTGTTCCGTCGCCCCACGCAGAGCCGACGGTTCTTGGAAGGTCGCCATAAAAATATCACACAGGATGTAACCGCCTGTTACGCCTGAGTCAAGGCGCCGGATTCTGTTATGAGGCGCACAGATGATCCTAGAGAAGGACCTTTTCCTCTTAGGCAAGAATTACATCCTTGCAGGAGCCTAATTTTCTTATTCTCGAACCACGAGTTTTCTTGGAAAAACGTTATACGGGCAGGTTTGACAGTTCACGTAGCTCACAAGTGGCTCCATCTCGAAGCTGCGCGCGCATCCCACTTGTACTGGCGCCTACTTCAGGACGATTTATCTACATTTTTCTTATCGGTTCTAATCTGACGTATACTTATTCTCTTATTATTTATTTACTGTCCACTCGAAAAGTTGGTCCTTGTATGTATTTTATTTTTCGTTTGATTCTTCTTTTTTTTATTGGGAAACTTAGTGAATTCTTTCATTAGCGCTCGTATGCCCTTTCTCATGGCCTCTTTACGGCCTCTGTAATTAAATTAACACACCTGAATATCACTATGCGTTAACACGTTGTACCCTTTCGACTATTAACACGTGGATCACGTGAAGTAACGGTAATAAATCTCTAGTGTATTTTTTGGAAAAAAAATTTTTTCTTTCTGTTCTAGACAAATTTTATCTCTGTTTTTCTGAGATACGCCGAGAATGGCTTCTTACTGCATCCCGAGGATTCAATTTCATGGGAAATCAATTATGGTCGCCAGCTTATCTCTGAATTAATTCTCATGACTCGTTCGCGACTTGTACGTAAATATGGGGGCGCCCTCAGCCCACATATTCCATACATACATCGTATTGGTTTCGGGTGGAATCTCACATTCTGACAATTAGACAATTTTTGGTGGATGTACGATAAACACGAGTGCCAATGACAATGAAAATTAAGGACGCCCATATTCACGAATTCGTGTGACTAATTTGGAGCGTGTGAAAAATTTCAAATTTTAATCTGCACAAATTCTATAAAATATTATACGACGACACCGAAATTGCTAAGGAGGTATAAAAAAAAAATATGAATATCATTGAGATAAAGAAATTCCATGAAGAAACATTGAAGAAAGAAACAGCATGGGTGGCAGTTTGCTAACCACAAATTCGCGTGCAGCAATTCTCGTCCTTTGGTTGGCAACCGTGTCTCTCTTAAGGATTTCAAGGAGCAAAGCCAGATGGGATATTCCGAACCGCATCATCCACACCGGAGAAAAAAATCTCACCAACTTGAAATTGGCAGACGTGTCCTGCAACGTGTCTTCTCGTCCTTTCTTCAAGATGGTGGCCATAGGATGAGATAAATATGAATACTTATGCTTCTTTGAACCACTGTATACTTCAGAATGAATGGGGTAAAATTTCTCTAATTGATAAAAAAATTCTTTGGGACCGTATAATGAGGTAAAAAAATTTTTTGAATACATTTCAGTCATTATCCGCTATACAAAGAATACCAACAGTGCTAACGGACAGTGCGGTCGTAATCAGTGGAAGGTTGGTAGGATTGGTTGAGATTGGCAGGATTGATGAAGATTAGTAAGATCACTAATCCAACCAATGAATTTGTCTGGTAGCGAAGTACTAATGTTAAGTGGATGTGCTCATCTTGGTTGCTCTTCATGTTGATTAAGGGATCGTGCAGTGTTGCCAACCTTGAAACATGAAGCGGATGATATTTTTCGGGAGTAAATAAATTCCTAATATCTTATTAGCTAATTAATGAAAATGTTAAAATATCACGTAAGGGTTGTAGCACGATCGATAATAATTATCAGTGCGACAAACTTGAGGAACAAAATTTTTATTTTATCACTTGTACAAAATCGCGTACACTTTGCTGCAATTCTTTCATCCTACTGTACTCTCTTATCGTCTCAATGTTCGCTTGTTGCCGATCAAGGGCTCAGTGATGCCAACCTTTGCAATTTGTCGTCTGGCCGGCAATTTGCCAAGCGAATGCTCGTGGGCGCTATGGCTGCTTCCGACGGATATTCGGCGTCGAAAATTGCCAATTGTCTCAATGGGGAACACGATTTGTATTGTCGAGCAAGATCAGAACGCTGCTGGCTCTTTAGTTTGTTTTATTGTTGGTAGACGACTTTGAGTATCTTGGGTAACACCAGGAGATATTTGGATTATTAATGGGTAATTAGGAGTTATGGGAATATGATTTTTTTTTCTTACACTGTATAAGTGGACAAATTTGAAATTGACATTTTTCATACTGAAAACATCGGATCGAGTTATTTATTAAATTCCTACCGTCACTGCCTAGTGTTAAGAGCGAATAATGGGCCCAGAGTACTCGTAGGGATTCCCACAAGAACTACTGGACCCCCATAAGGCCCATTTTATACGGGGTTGTATATATAGTGTATAGTCATGGGGTGCACGACCCCGTAATTACACCGTGGGTTGGCAGATGTGCTTCGCATGTCCCTAATAGCCGTCCGGTGTGACACTATGTGAGAATATGTGAACCCTCTATGGGGAATCTATGGGAATTCGATGGCAAGTCCATATATGAACTTTCGATAATTGACAGTGCGATGAGTCAATCGTAAATTAAGGACACCTGTTATCTTTTTTCCATTATCCCCACACACCTACGCCATGGGTAACCACGATCTATGAGAATTTTGATAATTCGAATTGTCATGGGGTTCTTGAAACGAGGGTTCGAAAAAAAAGGTATGGTGTCACTTCGGTACACCCTGTCACCGAGCTATTATTATATCCATGGTTATTAATACCCGGTTTTATTTTCACACGGATGGTATTCTATGGGACACCATATGATAACAAAATTTATAATCAATTATACAATGGCGAATAAAGCAAATTTACTGTGTTATCAAAATAAGAATTATCAATTTTTTATCTCTTATTCCCATAGGTGGTCCATGTAGTACGAGACAAATATTATTACAGTGGTTTGAAGTATGCCGTAAGGGAGCACATAACCTATATATGTGACTCAAGTGTTTTCTACCCCATATATGTAAGTAACCCCATGAATCCGGCTGTGGCACCCCATATAAGAAAAGAGCGTGAGACTCGACTCGAGTCTATTTTTAAAATCCTTTCCCAGGACACCCTTTTCAGGATCTTCGTAACTTTTACAATCTGCTCTAATTTTCCAGTTTCTTTTAACCTCCTTGTGTATCTCGTATTTCCTAACCTAAATCTTGTCACAGGATTACGTGCATGTGTATGTATATACTTACGTATATTTATGACCCTACTTGTAATCGGACTTCTTGACATTTATTTAGATTTTGAAATCTTCATCCTTGTCTTCTTCTTCTTTTTTTTTTCCATTTTCGGTGATAATTACCCGAGGTGTGGCGGCGCCACTAGTTCTCGTTTCTTAGGACTTAGTCTTGTTTTCCATAAGATAAACAATTTTAACCCGGCTTTTTTTAACAAGTTTACTGTACTATACCTGTCATGAGACATTTACAGAGCTTCAATGTGTGATGTTGTAAATAAGAAATTTTTTTTAGATAATCTAAATAAATTATTAAGATTTATGAACACTTTTTTATGAAAACATTGTGTATGCTGTTACTTAAATACAGGCATGTATACTTGACTATATATAAATACTTTATAAAATTTCGATAAAAAATTGCATACAAGATTTTGTATATATTCACTATTATATGATTATGGCTTAAGGATCAAGAGCAAAATGATCGTCCTTGATCCCCTTTCTTTTCTGTATATTCAAAAGACATAATAATTCGATTGCACCAGGTGGAAGGGTTACAGGATATAAAATCCATAGGAAGGACCGGAAGGACTTTGAATGGTGTTTATGGGGTCCAAGGACTCTCCCACGCCCCATTAAAAAGGACTATAAAACTCTTAAGGTGTTCACGATGTATATAGGTTGTAGGCCTTCCTCTGAAAATCGTGTTCATCATACGAACCCATATCAGGCAAGCACGAGGAATTTTCACTCTAACCCCATGGGAACTGAACGTCAATTTTTTCCCCCCATATAAGTACTCATCTTTGAATTCCCATGAAGATTGCAAGAAGACTCAAAAGTACATGAGACTCGTTATCGCCTGTGTAAAATTCATATAACATATGGCGCTTATACTTGGACACGGCGGTTTCCCATAAGAAATCTGATACACCTTAGTACTACAGGTTCCCCATAGAGTGATACTTAACTTTTTTGATTTTTTTAAAATTAAGTATCCGTAGCTGGAATCAAAACACAAAAACATCACTTTATTAAAACCAATAAAAAAGTTTCCCATGTAAATATGTTATGGTGAATTTTTATAGTTCTTTGTCTTTTTTTCTCGCGTCTCTCAGATTCAATCGAACATCTTCAGGACTGACTTTATTTCTTCTCTTCTTCTGCGTTGCTCTATGCCGCCTTATATCCATCTTTATGCATCGCGTCGATCTGCATATAATGACGGAGCTGATTGGCCGGATGTGGCGCTCCCATAACTTGAAAAATGCATCAATTTTTATTTGTTCGCCGAAAATTTATTGATTTATTTAATGGCACTGTATTTATGGTTAGTTTTGAAAGTTTTCTAGAAATTGCCTGTTTTTTGGAAAATCCATGGCCACTTAAGGTACCAGCCTCCTTATGTCGTTGGTTTAAAGGGACGATTATACAGCAGGATCCCATGGGAAGTAAGGAAGGATTTTATGACCTAGTCCTTGGGGACGGGAGGTCCTTGTTCCAGGACTTCGAAAACAAGACAATTCTCAGAACGTTATAGTCCCACGGGGCACCATAGAAGGCGGCATTTAGCGTAGCGAAAAATCTTGCCCCTTAAAGAGCTTAAGAAAGCGGTTTGCATTCAAAGGCTAACGCCATAGTTAACCTTCGTCCTCCCATAGATTTTCTTATGGGTAGTAAAACAATGAAAATTGACGTGTTTCCAGAATTTTTAGTGGCTCTCAAATTTTTCACATAAAACGGCCGAAAAAAGTTTTTTTAACTGTAATACCAGTAGCACGTGTTTTTACCTAAAAATAAAAATACAAAACCATAATCACTACTTCGTGACTTGATGGGTCACGACTTCCTAATCGGAAGTGACGATTCTGAATGGCCAGTGGAAAGGCTAATCAAGATTACCAAAATGAGGAAGAACACCGGACGGATATCAAGCGAAGAAAGGAAGGTAATAAAGAAAAAAAGGAATGAGCTGGAATGAGGGAATGTGAGAAGGAAAAGATTGATTCCCTACTGGATAGTGTCGCTGGTTGGTGGCCATATGGTATTTTCTTGCCTAGCAAGGAAATACCGAAGAAAGAAACATCCTTATTTATTGCATTATCTACGCGTGGACATTTGGCCGTAATTTTGTCCTTTTATTTCTATATAACACAAAAGAACAAGACTCTCCCTATTGTCCGACAGGAAGGAGGAGCACGCTTGAAGAAGGAAGTCAGCCATTCCTCGAAACCCTCTTCTTGCACTATGACCTTGCACTTAGTTTTCATTATTTCCAAACACGTTTCGAAACCCCATGACATTTCCAAAACTCGATCATACCCGAAAATATTGTGCTTGTAAAAATTTCACCAAAGGATTCCATATAATTTTCACAGAAAACTTAGAAATTTTCTACTCCAATGATACGGGGGTACCCATGGGGGTCGATACCAAGCAGTACAAGGAAGCCCATGGAATTCATTATGTTTTCCCGAGCTAATGAGAACTCGAGGAAACCAATAATCTAGACTTTTGCCTTAACGAAGTTTACTTTCATCCACGAGACCCCATGTTTATTTTTAACGCCATTAAACACCCTGTGACTGTATAAAATAATATTTATCTTACAGCGAATAAAATTTGTTAATAAAAAAAGTGAATTTAAAAAAAAAATGTTTTCATCACCATTCTACGCTATACTCAACACCACAGAACCACTGTTACAAATGTCTCACGGAGGAAGTGCGTAAGCAAGTGAGTAGTAGGCAATTGAGTAGTAACCGGAAGTCTTGACTGGGATCACGCTAACGTAAAGGAAGGCGTCACACTAGAGTAACCACGTCTCGCTCTCTACACCTTTTATTCTTTCTCTAATTTTTTTTTTCTCTTTACATCACTTACACAGCCATCCAATCTATCACGCTTCAGACAGTCACGTGACATTCGACCAACTGTGTAATAAAATTTTTTAAAAGTTACCACCACAAAAACTATAATTTCTGTCAACCGTATAAAACAATCGTAAATAATAATAATATTACGAAATTAACTATTTGACAGGTCACTATGCAGCTATTGACTCTATGCCATTTCAATGCGAAATTCGCGTGCACATGGATACGTGCATTGAGCACGTGGATACGAAGAAAACGGAATACAGCTCATATCGATCGTCGTTCGGTGAGAGGCGGGAAAAAAAGAAAAATTTGAATAAAACGAAAAGCAGGTACATGGATTTTGTGTCGGATGGAAGATCAGTCCGAAAGGATGTAGTAAGGTGTGCTCTCTGCTTACGATGCAGGTACGTATCCTAGTCCGTCCATTCTCTATTCTCATTCAAGCATTCCTCATTCCCAGACCGTTCCTGCCCTCCGCCGCCTTCCTATAATCCTCATTCTTATTCTCCCGTTCCTAGGACGATGACGCCTTGGAAGGAAGTCGCGGCATTCCCGGCCGTGAAAAATTCCGCAGCACCGAGTAGACGCCCACAGCCGCGGAATGTCAATGGGTACGAGCGTTTCTTCGTTTTTACTGAAATCCTTTTTTCTCCCTCTCCCCCCTTCCCGTCTCCTTTTAATTTACTTTCCCTCGCCAAGAGTCTCTTTATTCGTTTTTCATAGCGCTCCGACGTTCCGTCCACGGCTACTTACTTCGCTGGACACCCTTTAGATAAAGGGACAAAGTCAATTCACCTTGCGGTTTACGGTATTATATTCCCAGCATGTAATACGGACGCGTCATTTATTTATGTGAACGCGCGACTTGACGCTCATTGGCGGGAATATTCAAATACACGTTCGGTCGTTAACGTACCTTTAAACGCACGAAACTTCCCACCATAAGGATTTCATTATATTATTCGAGACAATTATTAATATATTCAGTACCTTTTTTTCATCTTTTTTTTCAGTTTTTTAATTGATTCTCCTATCGGTTGGTCGATAGAATTTATTTACCTTGTATTGTCATTATCATTATTGCATATTATAATTGCAACACTCATTATGCTCCCCTAACCTCTAAAATTACAATATACGGAATTGACTTCGATTCTATTTAATACAACGCAAGAGTCAATGAGATGCTGTTAAAAAATTTTTAGCCATAATTAACGTGATGGTTATCTTACCCGTCGTCATTATCGACCACCGCATGCTTTATATTTAATATATTAAATATGTAGAAAATCGTGGCTTCAACATCTGTAAATCATAAGTCAGGTTTTGTTGGGTCAATGTGAAGATCAGTCAAGTAAAAAAGCCATAGACTATATGGGGCTTTGAATCGCTAGGTGGGGCCTTACGAATGGGCCTCATTGGTATCTTATATTATTATTATTATTAATTCATCTTCTTTTCAATTCTCATACACGAGGTACACTCGTTTCTACACTTGGTCGACTTTCGACTCGACTAATTGTCATAAGTAGGAATAGATCAATACTGTATTGGTAATTGACAATTACGATAATTCCTCATTATCGATTTCGAACACGTGAAGCTTATTAAGGAAACATATGCTTGTCTCGTGCCAATTAATGTCGCGTGACCACATGTTGATGGGAATCGATATGGAGTCATACAGTCATCAGCTGTCAATCGATAGTCGAATGATCATGACTATTTCCAGTATGTTGGATAATCGACAGGACATAAAAAATCCCATTACGATAGAGAATTGTAATTTTATTTGAAACTGGCGATATTAAAAAAAAAAAACATTTATTTTTAATTACAGGCAGTATATAATATTAATGACTAATTAATAGGTTCATATATATATATTTTATATTGAAATCGAATCTGTACTCTTTTATATATTCGTTAAATATGAACATATACATATGTATATAGGGTAAAGCCAGTGCTTGTTTGTATATGCCGTAATAATTTATGTCAGCCACTTTGGCAGACTCCCGCTGAGGGATGCAGGTCCTGTGGGAATTTTCATACCGTTTCACAGGACTTCGGGCTACTTATCCCGAGAAACTCTATCCCCGTCTATAGTAAAAGGACCAATCGTGGCATTACATAATTTCAACATTTGTCCCAAAGAAAGAAGGTTGGAATTTTAAAACCAAGCCTAAATAAATATCCAGAACCAATGGGAGGTCTCAAAGAAAAAAAAAGGTAGTCCCAATTTCAAAACGACGCTATACGGTAAAGCCTTGACATTTTTATCAGTTCGAAGGTAAAAGTATTAGAAATTAAAATTTCATTGGACTTTAAAGAAAGTTTCCGAAAACGGATGCACGTTGTATCATCGGTATGCGTCCTAACCTCACTCAACTTGACTCTCTGTGTCTATCCTTCTCTCTTTCTCCAGAAGTATCAGCCCTGCTAACATTAATTCTTCTGTGGATCTTTTTTCTCTTGTAACCTCTCTCTGTGTGTTACTTCCCTCTCTCTCTCCTCCCTTCGGGTCCACAGACTCCTCTCTCTTTATCTCACTTGGCCAAGAGTGCCTTTTACGATCCCGAGCTTTGTCTCTTGGCAGCGGTACTATGTTACTGCGATGGGACTGGTCGTGTGGGGCAAGTATAATTTACATGTGAGCGGCGTCGGGCAAACGACTTCGACGAACGGCAGACAGGATGTTTTGGTGGCGTGAAGGCATCGGCCTGAAGCCTGAAGTCTTCAATCCTGAAGCCTTGAAGCTACGAGGCCCTGAATCATTTGCCACACACTTGGCTGACAGGTTAAGGGAAGAGCGAAGAAATCGAATGAACATGACTTTTCTATTCCGCTATTGTAAAGTCACTGAATTACGTGAACCTTAACAGTTGCTCATATTGGTTAACGTGATTACCGTGTCAACCATAGTAGATGGCTCATTCAAAACTGGCGATACTGTCAACTATCATCCTCTTCATAATTTTAGTCTTTATCCACAACGAGTATTTACAACGTAACATAACCTTTAGCGCTACCACGTGTCAACTTTGACATTTCATCTTCATTATTATTATCGACCTGTCAATGCTGAAATCGTCACACAACTCGTGCCACATCATCATAATCCTAATGAGAATCTCGTCGTTATCTAACCGAATCGTCTTGATGGTATCAAAATTTTTTGTAAAAAAAATTAATTGTATTTTTTTTCTATACGTTAGTCTTCAACTATTGTACAACTATGAGCCTTCTTTTAGGTTATCGTAAGTAGTATCGAAATATGTGATTATGTAAGAGTCAGGGGGCACTATGATATTATGTAGGATATTCATGCTGGTAGTTGGCAGTTATCGTCGCGCGATGGAAATCCTTTAAACCACTTCCTTCCACGCATCCTGTTGATAGAAGGGTCCAGGGCCGGCGTTGGCACGGCTCTCAAAACCTTGGCTGCAAGTTGAAGGCCATCCTCAGGCACGATCAGGACGCGTTACACTATGGGAGTCATCTTCTTAGTTCTTAAAGCTGAGGGCGAAGCTGTCGGCCGTTTAGTGTTAAATGGCCGCGCGCATACCAGACGTACTCAATGAACTGCGCGCGACCGAATGGAAGGGAGAAACTCAACGGCTCCGACGTATTAATGAACCGGTGGACTTTATTCTGCTTTATTATGATTCCGTATTATGCCATCCGAATGAGAGGATGATATGGATTTTTTTTGAAATTTTTTTTTTTGAAAATTTCAGTATTTTGAGATCTCTTTTACAATGATCCAGATCATTTACGTGGCAGTTATTCGACGTAGGAATTAAGATTTTACGAAACAATACCTTCTCCATAAATAAAACATGCCGGTTTTAATTGACGTGTTTTATAACGGGGATCCCGATGAGGATCTATGATACTAACTCAGCTTTATGTCCTGATCTCTGATTGGCATTTGGGATTTCATTCACGTCGACTGTCTGACCATTCGGAATTTCACATTTGTCACTTCCATAAAAATCTTAGTGGCGACTATGAAGGTAATGGCTTATGTGATTGTGGGTATATTAAATTGTTTTGAAAAAAAAAAATCTTACGAAAACATGATAAACATAGTTGATACAAAGTTAATAGTAGCTTTCATAAAAGTTCATATATTTAAGTACTTCGGTTATAATCAGTACTATACACTACTATGATATAGTTGGTCCCGTATCAGGAATCTAGCGATGCGGGAGGCAGACCTGTCTGGCACTGCATACGCCTTGGAATCTTGTGCTACTACTACAACCAACACTGTGACTAATACCACTATTCCTGTTACCAGTACCACTTACTAAACACGATGCAACCCATTGGTACGAGACTGAAGTTAGTATTACCACTAAACCACAATTCAGGTAAAATAATCTTTCAACTATGCAACTATGATATAGTCGTAGTAACCGTTACCGATATCCGCGACGTTAGTGTCATAAAAAAGTGTCACTATTTTCAATTAAATAAAATATGTAACATCCAGATATGCCAACTATGAAAAATAAAACGACTATGTATACCGTGCAATATTCATATCGTTAAATGATAATGGTTCTAAACTATGAATCAACATAGTTACTATGGGCCGTCATAGTTGCACATAGTAGCCCGGTTCCTTAGACGTGACACTGCGGGTCTGGTTTTTTGTTTATCATTTACGAATCGAACCTCGTGGCGAACCGTGGGATCAAACAAGATGTCCGACAGGGTGTGGTAACCGAATACATTCCAATCCTGTTCGTAGCCTGACCGAGGGATTTTTTCCAAGCCATTTGAGCTGTGGTTTAGAACGATCGTGACTGGGGGGTTGTTCCCGTATAATTTCTCAATCAACATTCCCTGCTCCACCTTCTCAACTTCGTCCTGGCCATTTTTTTCCACACTCCCTCTCTGTCTCTCAAATGTTTCGGAGCATCCCCTATAATTTTTTGGACATTTGCAAAGCAGGGGTAGCCCGAGTCAAAAAATTTTACCAGCCCCATGAAACTTCCTAGGGACTTTTTTTTTCAACAGTACATTTACTCGACCTATCCTTATCTGTTAAGATTCTTTAAAGGCATTCCCATGTGCACTGAGCATAAAGTACACTGATATAGGATATGGCATGAGATATATGGCGAAAGCGACTTTATCGCTCGCTGAGAACCTGTGCCATATCTGCTACTGGGTGTCGCTTTAAAAACTGGTACGCTTTGTCGCCCGTGATAAGTAAGTTTTGTATGACAACTTGAAATCGCGAAGGTTGATTTCCAAAGAATTTAAATAATTGCACACATACCAGTATGGATGCGAATACTTGGGGATAGACATATTTTAAAAAATTCGTATATATATTCATATATGTATATATATTTTTATAATATATGTATACATTTTTTTTTACAAGGATATCAATGCCCCAGGAGGCTATTGGTCCAGCGGGAGACACCTGCTTCGCGGTTCGCTTTAAGGAAAACAGGTTTTCAAAGCTAGAGCTGGATCTTTAAATCCGCCCTTGTGTATGTGAAACCGTTGGCTCATTCATGATTTCGCATAAGCACACAAAAAGGAAGGAAAAAAAAAGAAAAAATACGTCGACTGACCGTGAGACTTTTTTTTTCAAATTTCAAAATTTAGCCCCTCCACCATCCAACGAAATTATTCAAGAATAACGACGACACGTTTCGTCACATGTTGAATTACTCGTTTTATGTTCGTTTTACGTACGAGTTCTGGTGTACGAGAAATTCTTGCATGAGAGAGATAAAAAAAAATACGAAGAGTCAAGGGAGACAGAGTTCACACAAGTTTGAAGGATAGGTGAGGATTCCTCGAAAGCCTTGGACTTATTTACACGACTCCCAGGTCGCCGTCACGTTGCCTACCATTAAACTCAAAAACCATATGGGACAATTGATGGCGCTCCGAGTGTCCCCATGGGACAAGGCTTAATGGCGCCCCGACGCGGGACTACCGAAACTAGAACATTCCGTGAGAATTTAAACCATTGGGCAATCGTAGATAAGCAGTCGCGAGTAACGTATCAAAAAAATTATCAGCCGATAATTCACCATAGCAGATTACAAAATTGACATACGATAAATAGTCCCGTTAAACCGAGTGGCGCTGCTATCGCTGTCACTTGCCAACTCGTCTCCAGCAGCTCGAAAATTTAGACAGAAAAGATTAAAACACTCGCCACAATATAGTATTCTCATCATCAAAAGAGAAGAGCTAGCGAGAATTCATAAAACTTTTTAAAAAAGAAGAAACAAAGAAAACTGGTTGAGACATACAGACCAGTGTAACGATAAAACAAGAAAGCGATAAAATCGTCGCCATCTTGACCACCTTGGCAACAAAGTAGCCGAAGACAAAGTACCGACGAAATTTATCTGCGATATTCACCCACCGATTAAGACTTCCTATACACTCGTGAAATTTAATAAGGGTCAACCCATAAAAAAAAAATAGCAATACGGCAATCTGTGCGTTCGCGCATGCGCGTGCGTATGCGCATGCGCAGACGTGTATTCGACTGTTTTCTATGGCGTGACGCACGAGCGAGCAAGTGCGCAGTCATAAAAGAAGAGACAAACGTCGCGTGTACGAGGCGCGTGGAAGTGAGACGAGAAGAGAGTCGTTAGAGTAAGATGGTAAAAGTACGTGGGTAAGGTATGGTAAGGTAAGGTAGGTAACCGGCCACCTAACCGTGATCTCCAATGTCACAGAAGGTACCGGCACGCCAGTCAGGACTACCAACTTCCCAGTGGGGCTACCACGGGCTCGTGTTTCGCTTTTCGGCTTTCTCAGAAAACCCTCCTTCCACCTTATACCTTATCCTTCATCCTTTTCATATTCCACTTATTCTTCGTGTCCTTCCTCGTGTGAACCAGTCGCAGCCTACTGTCGTACAAACGTACGTATAACATACCTCCACTATGTTTACCCATGTCAATGCATTGGTGATGCATGAAATTATATTATGCGACGTTGCGCAATCAGAAGTAGGCGGAATGAAAACGTCTGATAAATCATGTACGTGTATAAGTATATGATCAGAAGATTCGAATTTATGATAAATATGGAATAGAAAGGATATTATATACTTTGGCTCGTTCTTTAGTCTATACTCGAGACCCTCGGCTAATTTCACGTGTGTATATATATATTTATTTATTGTACATATGTAACATATATATCTGCCGAAGGCTTATGTACTCTTATATACTTGGACAGTCATTCGAACCGCATTCCACTCGGCTTCTTGTGTGGCTACGACCGAGAGACTGTGCTTAGGGGGGAGAAGTGGGAGAGAGCGAAAGAGAGAGAGAGAGAGAGAGTGAGTGAGATTGATCGAGTAAGTAGAGAGAGAGAGAGAGGGAGAGAAAGTTTCACGTATAATGTATACACACGAAATCTGCGAAAAGCGGAATGAGTGGGACTGTAAAATAACAGTTGTGTAGACAGCTGATAAGAAATTCGAAGAAAAATTTTGTCGATTTTCAAAGAGTGGTAGGGGCGATAGAAAAAAATGCTAAAAGTCTAGTGAAAAAGGAGATATGCGTCTATCAAATTTTATATTAGTTTCTCCAGTGATCGTTGCGCCGGAAATTCAAACGTTTTCGACATTCAAACGCCGACCTACTTTATCGACAGTGTTTTCGTGCGCGCGCACCGCTCACTCTTCTTTTCCGTCTTGAATATCGCAGAGTCGATCGGAATATCTCGAATAACGGGATGCATTTATTCAACGGAAGCGCGTTTGACATTCCACAATTCGTCGACAGGGAGTCTCGGCTGGACAAAGATGAGAACAATCAGAGTGAGCGAGATGGTGGGAAGGAAAGAAATAAAGGGGTACATAACAAAATTCCATTTACGCCGCAACACGACCGCGTGAAAGAATAGGGATGAACGGTAAGATTAAGGGGCGAAAGGGTGATGAAGAGAAAAGAGAACAAAAATAAAAATGAAAATAAAGGAGAAAAATGAGAAGGAGAAAAAATGTCGAATATATTGTCACTCCTTACGTATTCTTAAATCGTTAAACATTGTCGATCGGTTCGAAAGAGATCCGAAAGATTTTCTACTTTGGGTCACCGTGTATGCGATAGGTTAGGATAACACGTTCCCATGACGCCTTAGATATTCTAATGCGGTCACGTCGACTACTATAGTGCAATATTCCATACTATATATATATATATATATATTGTACTATCCTGATATCACTATCGCTGCAATACGTACGTATACTAAAAAACCGATATATATATATATATAAATGTGAGCAAGGGCAGTTAGGAATTTTTACCTAATCTAACTTAACGAAACATTTCTAAGCCCATCCCGAATACTGGAATCCTAACATTTAAAAAATATAAACAAACTTGGTGTGACGGTCCGATTTATGGTCCTAAAAATAGCCGTTACGCTGGAAATTTTTTTGGGCGATCCACAAGGCAGCTACTTCGTAAATGAAATCGTCCCCAAAGTATCCCTTGGCCAAGAATATTATATTCGATACGATTTCGATATACGCAGGCTCTTTCATGTGTACTTTGTAAACCCGCCTGCTGTTCGTCGATAATAAAGATTCGAAGGTCGCCCTAGTGGAATCTAAAGGCGGAACGAAAACTCGTGTGAGAAACGCGAGTTTATGCGAGATCGTAAACTTGCACGCATCGTATGTACATAGAAATGTGTTAACTTGCATGCGGTCATTGTACAACGTGTATAGTTGCATAGTGAATGGTGAATAGAAATATGTATATAAGTATAGAGCGATGTACTATGTGTAATAGTAGAAAAAGATATATAAATTTTTAACTATGCAAGATGGTAGGACTTTTTATAGGTTTATACTTATTGTGCCTTGAATTTAATAGTAATTTTTTTTTTTATCGTATTACTATGATTCTTGTACTATGATAAGTTTGAAGAGCCGATAAGAAACACGACTAACACGACCCGTAATACTTGTACGTGTTATACGTAGTAATTGTACATACAAGAATAGTAAATTTCTTCCCCTTTTTCTTGGTCGTCGAGCGTAAAGCCGACACGATAATAATCGGCTATTAAAGGGACGTTGCCTTTTGTACTAGTAATGAGTAACTATGCTCGAGTTACGTCACGTAGTGGTAGAGTAAGCGCGTGTACTAGAGTCACTAGGACGTACTATGTCGCTCGCATAGTGGAGGTAATGACAGTGATAGTGAAAATGATAATAATAGTAACAGCTGTAGTGCTGTCGATTAGATTAAAAATAAGATTTTGTTAATTGACGTTCCTTAGTGTTACACAACTATGAAACTGGGGTACCGGTAATTATTATAAGACTGCATAGTTGTCGATCAATTGTTTTACACTGATAACAAATGTATACTGTGCATAGTTGCTATTTGTGAATGATTGATTGGTTAATCAAAGTGTTGGAAATGAGAGAATAAAATTCTTTTTTATTGGGGAGATAAAATTTTTTGCAATTTTTTTTTATCCAAATGGATAATCGAACTGAGACATTTGAGAGCCACTGCACGCTAACAGCATCTACACTCCATGAATGGAACGACTTCCACGAATGGTACAGCCTGATCAGACATTTCAAATGTCTCACGGTCCGAAGTTGGAGTATTGGGATGCCTCTTGAAAATTATGAAATCTTTGTTGTCGATTAAAACTTTTTATTCGCATTTCAGTGATTTATCGTCAATTTTTATTGGCTACTCGATCGGTACTATGTATTGTTCTATGTTCTTTATATCATTCTTGATTTCATTTTTTATTGCTTTTCTGCGCTGTCTACTCATGGCACGAGAATATAGGCGGTAGAGTGTAATCGGGGGATTCCCCTTTCCGAGCGTACAAGAATTGTTAATTAATTGGACAGCGTATGCCTTATGGGCGCGAATAAATTTAATTAGTCCTATTCCACGGTATATCTGTACATTTAATTTTGATTATATTTTCATTATTATTCTCTTACATCATTTATTTTGAACTTACGAATTTCTAGGCGTGTAATCAATTACGAAATGTATGTAACAGCGAGATTCTTTGTTTTTCTAGTCAAAGTGTAATATGAATTTGATATATTGCTTTTTAATACTTCGGCATTAATCAAATAGTAACAAGATCCGTGCTCAACTAACAACCACTATTGGTTATTACAAAAATACACGTATTGATAGATAGATTAAGGGAGGATGACATCGTATGAATTTATGTTTGCACAAAGAAGAATTCGACCCTCCAGGAACATATTTCGAGTTAATTACATAAGGCTGTCGTATTTCACTCTGTCGTATAAAAATATATAGTGAAACGATAAAAAGTCGAGAAATAAATTGACAGAAATTATTATACTTGGTATACGGTCTCTGCGGAATACTGGATATTAACCGCCGCCAGTACGTATATAAGCAATGTATTATGGTTACTAAAATTCAGCCAATGGTAGTCGTTTATCTTAAAAGTTATGTCACCGTACCGATAGATGGCACCACTGGCACGTTTCTACAACCTGGTTCACTCGAGAAGTGTAATTTAGCTTGTCGTACAAGAGGATTACACTGAATAAATTAATATAGATTTTAGTATTAAATTAATGACTGAATTTTCTAATTCTTTATTCTATTATATTATTGTAACATCTGATTAACGGGAAAATATTTTATTAGTATCTAATTAGCCATTGTTTTCCAATGGCGAACTGAGAATGCTGGAATTTTTCAGCTTGTCTCCCTTTCATTTATCCCTTTTCTTTTTCAGATCTCGCCGGCCGATTCGCCAGCTCGCCTAATTCCGTCACGTAGCCGCAACCTCGGGCAGCCTGAATAATCTTTGGGACGCACACGGCGCCGAATTCAATTCAATTCCACGAAGCGCCGGCCCGCACTTCTTTCCGAGGGGCTTTCATCGCCCGTATTATGTTATCGGATATTAAGTCTAATGTAAAGTTTGTTGTGGAAGTTCAAATTTCGTATTGTCGAATAAATAATACCGTGCAAATGCGATTTCATAATTTTTAAACAGTCCGTAGTAAAATAAGTTTTAAAATAGAATTTCAGTTTGGATTCTCCGTTACGATACATTTTTTTACAATTGTATAGCCAATGCAATATTAATTGACGACATTTTTGAGATAGATTGTATTATGGGTATTTATTGTTGGATTCATTTTTATTAAATAGTGTCGGTAATGAAGTTTTGCAATACCAACGGAGTTAATGGTTTTATGCTGCTACTGCTACCTGTGGGATATAATGCGAAGTGTAGTTAAGCTTAATAGTTCTCTGTTTAGAGGTTCAGCTTTGTGGCAGCACAGTAGACGATATGGATGTGAATTGAGCTTTTCAGCTTGTATGGCTTTCGTGTAGGATTCAGTAGGATTCTTTGATGTTTATTGTGTAAGAACTGCTTGATTTCTAACCTCCAAGAACGAATAACCGTGTGTGATATATTCGAATATCTCCTTAACTTTGTATAAAGGAAGCCGTAAACAATGTCGGAACGTAAAGTATTGAATGTAAGTATCGTTATAATGATTAAATAACTATAATTCATTGGAAATCTAATATATATGTTATATATAGGTTAGATTTTGGTGCTTAAATTTGATTAGATAAATAACTCATTTTCTTACAGAAATACTATCCGCCGGATTTCGACCCGTCGAAAATTCCGCGCATGAAATTGGCTCGCAACCGTCAGTATACTGTTCGTTTGATGGCACCGTTTAACATGCGTTGTAAAACCTGTGGCGAGTACATATACAAAGGAAAAAAGTTTAATGCTCGTAAAGAGGATGTGGAGGGTGATGATTACCTGGGAATAAGGATATATCGTTTTTATATAAAGTGTACACGTTGCCTTCAAGAAATATCATTTAAGACAGATCCGAAGAACACAGATTATGAGATAGAGGCTGGTGCTACAAGAAATTTCATGGCATTGAAATTAGCTGAGGAGCAGGCACAGCGGGAGGAGGATGAAGAGAAGGAAGAGGAGGCGACTAATCCAATGAAGTTGCTTGAGAAGAGAACACAGCAATCAAAGCAAGAGTTAGAATTGTTGGAATCGCTTGAAGAATTGAAGGACCTTAATAGAAGACAGCAAACTATTGATTATGATCAGATGCTTGAACAGTTTGACACAGAAGCAGCTACTCGAAGAACTGAAAAGGAACAGGAAGAATTGGATGAACAATATGTTCGTTCTGTGTTTGGACAGAAACAGGGTAATAGTGGCGTCGTTGTAGAAGAGGAAATTATTGAGTTGAAGGATGAAAACAATGAACCACCAAGAAAAGTAATGAAAACAGATGACAAGAAGTTTAAAGAGAAGGACGAGTCATCAGTAGAAGAAGTTAATGAAGCACCGAATAATGATAATGTAAGTTCAATGTTGAGTATATTTTTAAAAATCTAAGTTTAAAAGAAATATGGCTAAATAAATTCTAACACTGCCCTATTTTTTGGGCAATATTTTAGAGTCTCAACATTGTGGCTGTATACTAAAATTTATTTACAGAAAACACAACTGCAATCTACATCAGTGAACTCAATTGCTGGTGGATCTACGTGGTCATCAAATTCAGGTACAACGTCAAGCAAATCAAATTTGAGTGGTCTTGTAAAGAAAAAAAATAATTTAGGAGTGAAACTATATTCGGGTATCAAAAAATTAGATCAATCGATTAATTTAAAGACTGAATTAAGTTCCTCTGAGCATCTTGAAAACCCAAAAACCGAAAATGATACAAAATCGACAATTCCAAAAACAAATGATATTGTCGAACCTAAGAAAATCGTAGAAAATACACAGATCTCTACCGTAAATGGATTATCGTTACTCGGTGCTTATTCTGGTAGTAGTGATAATGACAGTGATTGATAAAAAATTCAAATTTTAATTAAATTGTACATACTTTTAATGTATAATATATATCAATAGTTAATTGACACATACAAAAAAAAAATGGATTATAAAAGTATTTATAAAAGCAAAGAATTATTTTTGTTTCTATCTGCATTTAACTTTTTTCATTAATTTTCTTTTCCTTAAACGTACGTGATTCTTATGTACGACATTGAATCAATGAAAGATTGGCCAACATAAACGAATCGTAAAAAAGTGAATAAATAATACAAAAACAAACGTAAAACAAGACTCAAAAGAAAAATGGCTAATCTTTCAGTGCTTCAATGATTCCTGGTACGACTGGACGGGCTAGAACGTTGTGAAGACCATTTGAAAATTCCTTACGCGAAGCTGAACCCTTTACTCCTAGAAAACAAAAGAGCACAATCAAAGCTAAGAATCGGTGCAGGTCTGGTTCAAAGGCTAGGCACTCTGTAAGGAATTTTAAGGTTTCTCATATTGCTTATTAACAAAGAATTTCTAATAAAACAAAAATTTATAGGTCAGGGTTCAGCACCTAGCCCGTCAAATCAGACCAAATTATATAAAGTACAATGAAACTATGTTAGCAATTAAACTCTTACATATGTATCAAAAAACTGGTCGGATGAATAACAAAAGAATTCCAAAATTATCTCTAAGTGGTATACTGTCGCACACGAATAGGAGGTGTGTGTCTATGCGGTGAGGATGATTTAACAGGACTTGGTGAATGACTGTCTCCTCTAAAGATTCTGTTATATCCACGATTAACGCTCCGCGACTCTCTGTCATTGCATTCATTTTTTCCCATCATTTCCAGAGAGGTAGGTACGGCCCTTGACGGTTCGCCATTATAGTTAGCTTTGGAATGTTTAACGAGCTTTCTGGGACTCTCAAAAGCCATTGGTCCCATTAACCAATTATAAAATGCTTCCCGATCGCAATCAATATCACGCGTCGGACATTCCTTGGCTTCCCGACAATATTTCACATTGTTTTCATGGTGCAAACCACGTTCCACTGCCATAGCGGTGGGAATCGAGAAGGCATTGACCGTTTTGGTTCGCGCCTTATGTAGAAGCGGCGGAGATCGTGGATCCGAAGATGGTCGAGGTTGGCCGAAAAATTGGGAATTGGGCGGAGCGGATGGACGGAGTAATGTTTGTTGGTGGGAGTGACGCGGTGAGACGCGAAAGATGCATTCCTTATCAGGACTCGATAAATTTAATAACGGAATCGCATCTTCCTCAACGTACCGTTCTTTGTTACGTCCCATTAAAGCCAACTCCAATTGGGCGATTCTATTTTCTAAGCGTGTCCTTTGAGCTTGAGCACGTTCTTGTTGCTCGTCCATTTGCCTGACCATTGTTTCCAGTTGTCTTATTTGCATCTGTTTGTATTCCAGGGTGGAAAATAATTCGCGCAGTTGTTCAGCTTTAGCGGCAATCTGTTTGTTAACCTAATAGCATGGATTATTGTGTTTATGAATTACGTTTGAGTAGTTAATTATTTTGTATTAACTATTACTAACTTGTGCCATGTCTCTATTGTTGCCGTCTAAGACATCACGTAATTCGTTTATATTGTTTCCGTTAGATCTTTGATCCGCGCCTTTGATAAGACCTATGACTTCGTCTCGAACTCTCAGAATTTTACTTTGTTCCTTCAAGTCCTTGTCGCGTTTCTCCAACTCTATTTCTTTCTTTGCCAGAACTTTTTGCAGCTCTCCGTTTTTCCGTACGGTTTCCGACAATGCATTACGTAACTCCGCAATTTGCTGTTGGACTTCCACCGTTTGATTAGTCAAAGCAGCTTTTCCATTTTCGTGACTCGATTTTCTGTTTACTTCAGCCATTTGGTTGATTGAACCGCTGTTTCTCTCTTGGCTGCAGTAGAGACACCATTTCAATCTAGCGGACATGGTCGGAACTAGAAGCGATCTAATATTCATTACTTACGCTAGTTCCTGACGCCTCCGCAGAGCGGCGTTCTCAGCGCGTAGAGCTTGCAACTCATTAGTCTTCATTGCTAGTTTTGCTGTTAATTTTTCACGCGTGGCTTCGTTATCCTCGTTCTAGAGAAAACCAAGAAATCGAACGTATTGATTAATTAGCACGACTTAAAATAACGGAAGCATACCAAGCGCCTAAGTAACACCGTATCTCGGTATCGTTCAGATAAAAATTAGCCTACGAATTAGTGCAGTATTCTGATAAGTACTACACCTCGTGACAATATAAAGAATATTTTTTGTTCTATTTTTTAATAACTATCAACAGCGTATTATTCCTGCACTAATTCTTATCTGAACGTACCTTTAGGAATTAGGTGAGGCGTTTGATGCAGCCTCTCGATACTGATGCAAACTAACGGCAGCTTGATGCATGACAGCGATAATTTCCTCCTTTTCACGGTTAAGTCTTTCTAATTTTTCATCTTTCTCAGTCAATTTTCCACGCAAGCTCTCAAGCTCGTTACGAAGACGCGTCTCATTTTCTTTATGTTCGCCATCTTGATTAAGAAATGCAATGAATACGTGATTATACTATTATGCTGGCACAGTTTAATATTACCACTATTTGTTTTAAGAAGTTCGTAATGAAATCAAGAATGATAATTTATTTAAACTCACCAGATACATTAAGTTCCTTCGACTTCTTCACCAACTCGCACATTTCTTCATATTTCTTTTCTAACTGAAGACAACGTTCTTGAGCTTCCTTCAGCGCAACTTCCGTTTCCTGTCTATTCCGTAAACAACGTTCGTATTATATTAATTTGAAAGGAATAAGAATAATATTATTTATTAGAGCAGATAATAGTACTGGAGTTTTTTCTGCTCATCCAGATCTTTATTGACGGTGTGAATTTTCTCATCGAACTTTTCCGCCATTTCATTAATTTCCGCTTGTTTATTGTCAATATCCTTTTTCAATTCGATTAATCTACACATATATTTTATATTAAAAATTTGAGTTGATCGTTAAAACGAATGAATTTAGAATACCGTGATTCCAGACTCTCCCGCTGCTTCTCAAGCTGCGCCACCAGTCCTTCACTACTTTTTAAAGAACGTTGCATTTCCCGTGCTTTCTGATCATTGCCAGTTTCTTTCTGACGTAACTGATTCTGTAGCTGCGACAAACGATTCTCATTGGACGTCATTTGGACTTCTAGTTCCTTTATTCGATTTTTGGCTTTTTGAAGTTGAGTTTCCACACTAATTTTCTTCTCTTTAACTTGATTCGATCTTTCGCGCTCCTCTAATAATTCTGTCATGATTTCGTCCATCTTCAGTCTTAGTACTTTGAGTTGATCTTGCGTTAGGCGATCTTGATTTTTCAGTCGCTCTATTTCTGACAGCAGAACTTTCGTCTTGCTAGCAAATTCATTCTGACTTTTTTTCACTTCCTCATATCTTAACTCTAATTTTTCATTCTCTAATTTGTACTGGGACAATTGTTTCGCTATCTCCGGATCTAAATTCAATTCTGTATTTTCTTGTCCAAAATCTGTTAACCAGGAGAGGATCTCAGTACGCTTTGTCAACGCCTCCTGGCAAATACTCAGCAGGGATTCAGGAATTTGCTGGAAGGACGTCTCCAGGTCCTTTATGAATTCCTGTGTCAAAACTTCTACTCGATTGTGAAAATTCTCAACGTCGTCTGATATACCGGAAATCTGGCCTTTTTTTGCCAGAACCTGATTCACCTGAGGTGGTTCTTCGATTTTTCCAGGATCCTTAGAACCTAGTGATATCACTTTTTCCCGTAGACGATTTATGCTCTCATATAACTCCTGAGTTGTTTTCTATATATAAATATCAAAATTACTATATCGCAATCGAAATTTTTTTTTTTTCAAAATACCTGCTTGTCCACCAGTTCCTTTCTGAGAATCGCATATTTCTTTTTCTTAGTGGTGTAATCATTTTCCAAAAGTCTCTTCTGCGCAACGCTAATGGCCGCTGTGGATGGTTGATTCTTTGACTTTGCAATATTTTCATTGAACGCTGAATGACTCTAAAGAAAATTACAATAATTAATCAAATTTAATCGATTCATTAATTATTTTATGAACAACCATGAAAAAAGCGTACCCTTAAACGACGTTTCGCGTTTGTCGAAGTGGCATTGGTATTTCTGGAATCAGCAGTCAGCTGATCCACGGAGTCAGTCTGAAATTTATAAATGCCCAAAAAAATTTTTTTTATAAAAATCCAAACACCTATTTTCATATTTTTTTAAAAATAATATTTCTATTAATATAATTCACCTGCAACAATCCTGCTCGTCCTGACTGGTTGGTATTAGTAGGGATTTTACTCTTTTGCATGGTTGCCGACAAGGATGACTTCCCAGGATGAACTTTTAATGCTTTCCCTTGAAACATAAAACACGAGGAAACTCAAAAACTTTACGGTGCCAAATAAAACATGTAATAAAATCATTGATAACACCTGAGGTTATTCACCTGTCATTTCGATACACTGAAACCTCGGAGTGGCTATTGACATTCTCTTTATCACGTTTTGACAAACCTTACCACTTTTTACATAATTTCCCAAAATTTCGAAAACAACAAGACTCCTTGGCTGTGACGTTGCGTGTGTCTTCTCATAAGGAATTTTCTTTATCGCGGAGACAACGATGATTTTGTCATGGCAATTTTTTTATTTTGTAAATTTTTTTTATAACCCATCCACCCACGTGATCAAAACAAAATTCGTTACCAGTAGCAACAGCACTCGTATGTTATAATGTAATTGTCAGTCTTATCTTATCACAAATAATCACAAGGTATATGAGGTAATTTTTTTCGAAAAAAAAAATATATATTTCCAAAATTTTTCTTGTACTATATTTTTCCTTTATCCCGTTACAAAATATCGAATCGTCCGTGGACCATGTCTCTTTAACAGCTTCCAAGCAGAACAGTCTGACCGTGTAAACTTTTCGTTATAAATAGCTGACGGAACGTTTACATTGGTGCCAACATCCGGAACGTAAAATCTGCATACGTATACAGCATGCACATGCACAGTTTTTTATACGTGTAAATAGAGTATAAAATCCAGGGAGTTATTGGAGTGAAAGTGAAAAAAAAAAGAAAAAAATCATTCAAACTTCTACAAACTATCTACTCGTATAACGTCGGACAGGCGTGTGGATTTTATTGTAAAATTTTTCACACTTGATTTTTTATTTTTTTTTTTCAGAATTCCATTGTATCATACCCGATATTCAATTGTTACATTCTACTCGTAATAGACACGCGTGATAGCGTTATAAACGAACCGAACGAATGGATTTTTATTTGATCGAAGTAAATACTAATTGGTATTTGGATACTATTAGCGTCGATTGCAAAAATACAGTTACACATGACGGTGTACTTGTATGATTTTTGATTAGCGTATTTATTAAGCACAGATTCAAATGCGGTTTAATTTAAAATTCGATTTTTCTCCAGATACACGTTTTTATGTAATTCTTAGATCAGCGAATTCTTGGAATTGACATTTTTTTTAAAGTTCCCCGAAAAACCAATTGCCTGGGTACTTTAACGAAGGCTATATTGAAATTGCGTGCGCAGAGAAAGCGGAAATAAATAATTTCGAAATAATTCTTTACGAGGCTAATAAAATTGCCGAAAATGACGTATCCGTTGCGTACAAAACAATTAATTCAGAGGACGAATCAATTAAATGTTGCGAATTTTTCGTGATTTTTCTGCGAATTCATTGACGCAACAGAGCTAATATTTCCGTTGTTATTTCCTCGAAAAATGAGACTCGTCAGTCTGCTCGCGTAAACATAAATTTTCGTTAGAAATATATTTCTTAAACAGTCTGAACAAATTTGTTTATTAATAGCGCAATTTGTTATTTTGATTGCAAACTTTTTTATCCCTTTATACGCATCTCTCGATTTACGCGAAACAGCTGAGCCAATTCTTATCTAATCGAGGGTTAATATACGCGCGGCTGATCACGTGACCCAAGGGATGCTGCGCGCGCATCTCACAGATAATGGTAGGGGTGAGGCAGGGGCTTCTTTTGTCAAGAGTTACCACACTAGTGAGGTTTGCCTTTAGTATCCCGCGAACTCGCGAACGTGGATGTTGTGTCGTGAGAGTTTTATTAACTATTTTCTACACGTGACAGTCGTGCATGTGTTTTCAATCTGTGATTGAATTTAGTATTAAATTTGTTAAAAAACAAAACGTACAACAGTAAAAATAGCAAGAGGAGAAAAACGTAGGTATTTAATAATAATTATTGACAATTACAGCAAATAGCAATGAAACATGACTGCAAAAGTATGAATAAAAAATATATTGCTATACCTCGATATTATAATTATTTAATTCGTATTGTTTCAAATAAAAATTGAACAGTCCAAATAAAAAAAAAATATAAAAAAATGTTGACGTTAAAAAAATGTCGAAACGTCACTATAACTTAATTCGTTGAAATTCGAATAAAAATTTTCAAAAATTCTCACAATTAGGTGGTAACGACAAAAATGTATTTCTAATAGATTCCAATATTAAAATCATTTCGTTATACAGACACCCATCAAAGAAACAATCTTAAAGCTTCCTTCACAAAAAAAAAATGTCTGTCACACTCGTACACACAAGATTATATATTTTAAATTGATACTCTTACTTCAAGCCCTCGCTAAATTATCGGACTTACCTACTGCTATCGGGCATCGATAATTGAATTAATTAATCAGTTTAACCAAGTCTCGAGTAAGCTGGGTAGTTTGTGTGGGTATTTCCGTGCCGATGGTTTTACCCAAGAAAGGGTTAAGAAAAAAAATGAGGGGGTTGATACCAACCTCCTGGAAAGTCAGGTCGCATTAAGGTTCTCTCAGACTTAAGTTCCAAAGGGCTCAACGTTAAGCGACCAAGTTAAAAACTGAAGATCTCAATCTTCTTCGTACCACTTCACTTTACTTCCCTTCTCCATTCCTTCATCACCACTTTACCCTTATCGCCCACTTCTTCGTTCGTCTTCTCTTCGGGCTTCGCTTTATCCTCTTGAACGCTACTTTGAATCTCTCGTCAGTCTTCCACGGCCTATGGCGCGACTTTAGAAGCATCGGACGCGCAAACATCGGAACAAGTGGAGAAGTTTTGGACAAAGACAAAGAAGAAAGACTAAAGGCAAAAGGCACTGATAAGGATATTAAAACGTCCCTAGTAATATGCAGCGTCGACAACTTGACCTGAAAAGTAGTTCGACTTGAAAAAATTTAATTGCATGGAAAAGTGCGAGAAAAAAGGTATAATCGGGTAGTACTCAAGGCGTGGTGAAAAGAAAGGGGTAACCGGAAATGAACTAAAAGAGGAAAGACGTATTTAAAAGATTTGTTGAATCAATTAATCAAGGGGGAGATGGGGGATTATTTTACAATTTATTTATGTTACGAATTATTATATAAGGAATTGTCGTTTATTATTGTCGAGTATTTATTGGTGGTTTATCATTATTTTTATTATTAATGTATAACGTTGAAGTGTCATAGAAATAATAATATGTGCATTGTAGAAAACTGATAAGGTATCTCTTTTTTTAATTGATTAGCGCAACTTGAATAATACTTATTTTTCTTGGGTCTTAGGAACCTGTAGTTAGTAACTTAGGGGTTGATGAATTTTAATCGCTTTAATTATTGTCAGAATTTATTTTTAATTTAGGCTCTTTAATTAGTATTTACTGTCAGGTAATTAGTAATATGTAATATAGGGTAAATAAATTAATTGAAATTGGATGAAAACGAAGTTTGATCTTCTAAGCGTTATATGCTATTTAAATAAATACAGATGCTTTCATGATGTATTTCCATGAGTTTCCATCTGGTAACTTAGTTTAGGTTATGTTAGGATTATTGACTAGGATGTTAGACTGATATTACGTTATATTACTCGACATGCTTCATGATTTGTTTTTGGAACTATGGTTGCGTCTACTATAGGTTCTGGTTAGAATTCTATGAGATCGTCATAAATTCTGGTACTCTTATCGAGATCGCTATTCGAAGCCATAAAACTCACCCGTTCGTTCTGTATGCCATATGAAAAGCAAGGAAAGCGCTATGGAGCAATCGCCATTTTGTCAAATGAAAGACAAAAAAAAACTGAGGGAAAAAAACAGTAGCGCGTCGACTGCAGAAAAGTGCATTCCCATTTATGGTATCAGTCTGGTTTCTTAGAGTTGCAAAACATACGTATTTCTGTTGTGAGAAGGAAAAAGGAAAAAAAGTCTATTCAATTGGCAATCAACAGGGGGTCGCCCGTTTGCAAATTAATTTCTATGCTATTAGCATTTACTCGCAACAATTAAATTATACGAATAAATTGTTATAGTGATTCTCAGATTCGTCTAACCTCAAAATGGCAGAATGCCAATCCGAGTCAAATGTCACGGCCTATATAGATCGTCTGTCTAATATATATATATATTTACTTACAAAATAAAGAAACTTATCCACTGTATAAAAAATCATAGCTTGTCTTTCGTATGCTATAAATTAATGAAATAATCATTGTTAACCTCACTTTTCTTAGATATCAGCATGATCTAAGCTCTAGCGTGAGAAATCAATATAAATCTGAGATGGCTGCACGTTTGCATGATATATCCCCTAGAAGATAATATTATTTGGTGCATATTAACATAACGATTCTTTACGGGTAATACGTTATTCGAAGAAAAAACGGAGAATTTATATAGGCAGAAAAAGAGAAAAAAATGTTGTTTTTGATAAGAAAAAATATTTTGATTCGATCCATCGATCAAAACGATATAGGAATATATATATTTCTTGTCTTTGTATTCAAAAACGCTGTTGATCATCACTATGACTAAGTACCTCATGTTCTAGGGACATTTTCTATTATTATTATATAACACTAATAGCTCCAACTAGGCCTGCAGTGTCTTGTTCTTGTTACATTTCACGTGACTCATGGAATCGCCCCTGTGGCAGAGGCACGGTGAAACATGGAAGTACAATATTTACCCGGGAAATTAAAATTTCCTTAGTCAAATCAACATCTAATTAATTTAACTTTGATTAAGTTCTCAAGCATTGCTGCAATAAATTATAATCGTTGCTTCGATTAAGACCTGGGTCAAGGTCAAGAACAAACATTGAACGATAAGCTGCATGATAAAAACAATATGGCGATTGTCGTTATCAAACCATTTACACCCCTTCCCTCGATCCTCAGCAATTTATTTTCCTATTTCCATTTGATAACCTCCGATTAAACGTCAGCAGTTTGAGCTCTAGGGAAATTGCGAAGTGAATTCCCTAGGTGTCAATGGGATTAGGTATAAGACGTCTATAGTATGTTCGTCATAAATTTCCTAGGGAATTCTCAATAAAATTACATACCCGAATGCGGATATTCTAGTTGCTTTAATCACAGAGTTATTTTTTTTTATTGCAGCTCCAAAATGGCGGGTCACAGTTGGCCCAGCACTTTACTCTTATTTTGGTTGGCGACAACGAGCGCCAATGCGATTAAGTGCGATCGAAAAATTGATGGCTCGATAGGGCCGAAATCTCCCGTCGGTACGAAATTGCGCATTGTAATGATGAATTACAACAGGGACGAATTTGTGACTTCGTATATGCCAAATACAAGATACTTCGGTAAGTCATTTAATATTTAATTAGTTTTGTGAATAATTATTACTCAGAGGGATGCTGACGAACGAGTAGCTTGTCGTTAATCTTTTTAGTCAATTATTAGTCAATGTTAATCATACTAGTTGAAGGGTACGTTACTTTGACATTAGGCTTCGGGTACCCTTTTCGCACGTATTGGGGTGCCTTTTTTTTGTTCAAATTTCTACTCTAAACTCGGGAATTCCTATGGAAGGAACTTTTGGTTACTCTGTGAAATTGAATTTTCGACAGCGTGACGTTAGGGAGTTTAGTAATAGTTGAATTGGAAAAAAAAGTAATTATACGTCCTAACTAATTTTGTAATATCAAAAATTCATGCTAATTGCTCGATTTTTATTTTTCACATTCAACGTTTAATAAATCACTTGTACGGAATGAATTACCTATTAAAATAGTACATGCAATTCTTGATTGATTTGACAAAAACGAAATTGGAAAATCTCTCATTTACCAATGGGCGTATGTAGGGATGACGCCTATACATAAATATATACCTACATGCAAATTCGGATGAGTATATAGGCACTGTGATGCTTATGTATGTTTAGATTAATTGAATTGCGTAATTATTTTTATTCCTGTCGCTTATTCAGGATCGTGTTGGTCCTATTTTACATTCACTCTATTTTTCCCCTCTCAGCCCATCTCTCTAGCTGCTCTAACCCCTCGTGTACCGTATTTCCGCTATAGGTTGCTTTATCGATAATCGATACCTGCGAGGCTCAATAGTCTCATTTATAAAAGTATCATTGACTTTTCTCCAAGAAAAACACACTTTTGACCTGATTTTCGTTAAATTTGTATAATGAGATAAAGTCGTAACTAAGGGATGAAATACTGAGTCTTGAATGGGCGATTATCGAATTTTATCAACACTTTTTTTTATTCATGCAAGAATTTTAATTATCATTTATTTATTTAACTGTTCTTCAAATTGTGCATTTAGGGCTAGTTCGTAATTTTATTGTTATCCTATATCCAAGCAACGTTTGACTCTCGTCACATCTTTGTGAAACGAATGAATAACGTTGAAAAGCATAAAAGAAAGGTACGCAGCGGGCGGATATTCAACGACGCGTTATTTTCCGTGACGCGTCGCGACAATTAAAGTGGTTAACAAAATGTCCGACTCTGAGCGAAAGCTTAAAAGCGCCGCTCTCAGGCGTTTTTAGGAAACGCGCGAGGACGGAAACTTTTTTCTGGTAAAATTCTTTGACGTGAGGAGATCCGTATTTTTTATTTGTTTTCGTATACGAAATTATGTAAATGACTGACGGTTCAGTATTTGTCAAAGTGTATGGGGAGTGCCTTGAAAAGCTCGAGTAAGGTCATATATTTTTAATAACCTTTTAATCAGACCTTTTGTCATCTTTTGAAAGACCTGATCCTATTTGTCAAATTTGAATTTCGCGCGTTAAGCTTGCGGACGAAAATGATATTTTTTCCTCCTTCCTCAACTAGATAAAAAAAGGAATGACGCACCCTTTCCTGCTACGATACTCGTGGTTCTGCTGTTAAAGGAGTTTGGACGAATTTTAGGGCAGTGGTAAAAGCTCATCTGACTTTTCAAGTTTTCACCTACTCTTTTTTTCTTCTACTAAGCTTTTTGTTTCTTTGATGCAAACTCGAAATATCACGGCCGTGTTTATCGTTTGCTTTGGCTGCTTTCGTGCTTTGCAGCTTATGTCAATTACCTATGGAAGTAGCAACGAAGTTTATTTTCATAAAGCACGAAAATCTGCATTTCACTCGTACCAACCTTGGAGTGCTGTTAAACCCTTTGAACGTGCTGAGTCGTTTTGACCTTTTTTGGAGCTTAAGCTGAACGCAAGGTAATGCAAGTATAAAGAGCTTAAAGCCAAAATCGCCGGAGTGCCTAAAACGTGAAGTTTTCAGACGGCAAAATAAACAAGTATCAGAAAAAGGATAACGTCCTCTTTTGCTTTAACGTTTTAATCAATAATAAAAAGGAAAGCCAATTTTACAGCGAAACGAACTATTCATCCGAAATCCCCATCCAAAGTGTAAAAAAAAATAATGAAAGTTAGTAAAAAAAACCGCCGTCTTATTTTAACGAGAACGATTAACGAAGACCAATTTAAACGTACCGTTGTACGAGGTAGTTAGTTTGGGTAAGAAGGTAAAACGGACTTCCGGTTACTAATCCTCCTTTATGGCTACCGAGACCTAACCTAACCTCTCCGTATTATAGCAAAGACAGCGAAGGAAATTTTTTTTCAAAAATAAAAATCCAATTGTACAGAAGACATAAGACGAATGACGACTGAATGGGAAAAAAGAGAATAAAGATGGCGGCGAAAGAAATATTTATCGCGTAAGCACGTAGTTCGCATTGCGTTGTTACGCCGTCGGTGAAAAAGCTCGTAAATAAAAGCGAGGGGGAAATTCGTCCTAGAGTTTATGATCGTTGCGGCAATAAAAGCACCCATACAATATAGTCTTTGCTCCTTAGCTCTCAGCTCTTTGGTCCTGGTGCCTAGTTGGTATAACGTCCTTGAGTCCTTGCAAGGGAAACCGACTGTTAAGTTCAACCGCAGAGAAATGGAAATTTTCCAGTCTGATAAATTAATACGTTACAAGCTTTTGGCCTTAAGCCAGCTTTATAATAGTTGCAGTTGTCATTTACGATTATCCTTGCACAAAATATAGAAACGCTTACGATATTAATTCTGTACAAATTTCTCATTATCGTAATTAAAAATATTATGCCTAATTTAATTAGCATTTAGAGGACGCAGCAAAGCAAGGACTAAGAGCTTTCGACAGGACACCTGTTAAAGCTTGAAATTATACTTTGTCCGGGAGATTATTATTATTATGAAAAATTATTAAATGCCAATTTTCAAAAGGCACGTGTGCGATTATCCCAGCTTCTTCACGGGGATCGAGACGAAAGATCTTCTTTTTTTTTCAAGGACATTCGATAAATTCGTCCTACGATTTTACAGACTGACGCGTATGAAATATCCTTTTGCAGGATCAGCCGTCATTAGAGAAAAGTTGTATAAGACGGTCTGAGGGTCAGACGGGAGATGAACGAGTTCGACTATAAATCCTCTTTGACAGGATGATCCTTAGTGTCTGATCCTTAGGAAAGGATTAATTTTATTTTACGATCAATTATCCTTGCTAATTAATATCAAAGCACTAAAAATTTTTCAATTACGGTTATCCAATGTAACAAGGCCGATTAAGGTAAGGAGATGAGAGTTAGACTTTAACGTTTCTTGATGATCATTCGCTGGGATGCTTTAATTAAATTGCTCCTTAAAAAATTTAATTAGGCATGAAACGATGAGATAAAAATTATTAAAATTCTTTGGTAAAATTTCTTTCTCTTCTTACAATTATTTATACTTTTTCATTGTAATTGAAACATACTATTCCTTATCAAACGCTATGCTATGAATGGTTGCTTACACGACAAGCGTACCAATTAGGGTGAAACTTGATACGACCGTGAAGGCTGTGGGCTAATTACATTTTCACGGCTAATTCTCCTAATTCAGGGTTATGAGAGCGAACCTGGGAGATCTCGTAATTCGCTTGGATGACTATGATGATTTCATCGAGGAGGAAAAAAATCACCCTTGAAATGTCAAATGATAGGACAATATTTTTTATGCATATTATGCATTATGTATTAAGCAGGACTGACCAGTTCCTAGTAATACGTAGGGGATGATGTGAAATTGAAAAAAAAGATTGTAGCTTTTTTTTAAAAATATTTTAAAAAATGACAGTGTTTAGGGTAGGATGATTTTTTTTCTTTGCTATTCACTGTACGTACAATTATGTACAGTCCCAGCTGTTGGCAGCCATTATGGCTTCTGAATTTGTGGGTCTTCGTGTGTCGTATTCTCGACCCGTTCTAAAACTCTCCTTGAACTTCGACACAGTAGAAAGAAGTGATATTCGATATGTCAGGGGATGAAAATCAATCAGATCGTCTGGCGGTTCTTTTTTAAAGTCCCGATAGTTGAAATTCGTCGCAAGGACGTGCGGGATGTATGAAATAAAAAATTTCAAAAAAATTACTTTCTGTCATTCCTTATTAATCATATTTGCTCCGGCACTAAATACTTGCCTAATTGTACAGGGAAATTTACACCATTCGTCACCACGTCTGTTCCCAGGCAATTAACTACAGTTTCAATTCGACCGACGTGCATTGTCTCGCTGTTCAGTATTACAAGTGTGCCAACCACTTAAACGTAAAGGCTAACGCAAAGGGGTCAAAAGTAAAGTAATGCTTGTCTGATATTTGGGGTTAAGAAAATAATTGTCACCGATTAAAGTATCATTTGCCGGAGTAACGTGGACAGGGATTTCCTTCGATTGTGATGAAAATAAAAAGGGTGGATTATTTATAATAATTCTATATAGGTACCAGGGGGCGCATCTAATGATTGACAAATAAAATTGATAATTTATTTCGTCAGGTTTGGTTAGTCAATATTTTCAAATAACCATAAATACGTGGAAGGTTACCAGGATACAATGGATATTTATAAGTTATGGGGTGGATAAGAAAATGCGAAGTAACATAAAAAAGGGGGGGGTACGGATATAAATAGGATTTTTAAAAAAAAATGTGTCAATTTCCATGAATTTTCACCAAGTGCTGACGGAGTTTATTGACTCGGCAGCCGAGCCGTATGGCGTCGCGTTAATTGAAATGACACGGGGGTCGAAGAGAAACAGGGTGGGAAGAAAAAGAATAAAAGAAAAAAAGGGAAGAAAAGAACGCGAAACTTCAGATGGAAATATAAAGTTGCGCAAATTTGAAATTCTTTGGAAACTCCAGGCAGCCAGCCGACAACATCAAGCTACGGATACAGCATTGCCAACCTGAGTTTAGGTTTTACTTTACTACACCTTATTCAGGATGCGTTTCGCGGCTCATTTTAATTTAACGTAGCCACTTGGAACCCACAGTAATAAAAAATATCCCTATATAGAATTCCATCGTGGGAAGGTGAGGGGTAGGTAAGAGGGTTGTCAAAATTATGAAATATTTTATAAAGTTATTTTTCACGTGGAATTGTACAATACGGAATTGTTTAATACTTATTTTTTTACGTCATTTGTATAATTTTTATTTGGTCTCTGTTCCACGTTGGCTGAAAACAGTTTGACCCTATTGAACGGTCGCAACCTACATATGCAACGGGGCGAGGGAAGTGATTTGTGTGAAAAAGGAATGAAAAAAAAAAATGGAATAAAAAACAAAAAAATCGAGCACAGAAGATATGCGTCAGCCTCGTGCGATTAATCAGAGCAATTTGATATTGGGTTGGCTTTAATATCTATTATTTATAGGACGTCCGTGAACGGTGCGTTTGGCAGTAAAATTTGAATTCTATTTTTTTCTTGACCTCCCCTCTGTAGGCTCGACGTTGAAAAATACGAGGGTACACTTTTTCTTGAATCGACGTAAATCAGTATTTGTCAAATGAGTTGTGTCGATGAAAAATAAACTTTAATTATATTTTTGAAAATTTTCAGTGATACTGAAGAGCGAAGTGTTCAATTTCGTGTACTCAAAATTCACGAAATTTTTATTGGTAGCCGAAAACGCTGACGAGACCCTGGAGAGTGGTTTCTTTGATCTCGAGAATCAATTGTTGGCACAGTTTTCGGAAAAGTGTCCACACGCTGTTGTGGAAACGTCTATGATACCTAAGGAGGAAGTGGCGTTGGAGTGGGTCAGTCCGCCGAAGGGAAACGGCTGTGTTTATATGAGGTGAGAAAAAATTTTTGTTGAAAATAAAAATTTTGAAAAATCCTATTTCCAAAATCAATATATTTTTTTAATTCAATTTTCATAGAGCTACAGTTATGGAAATGCCCAGTGTCTGGTACATGGATGACCAAGGGCTAACGTTGAAGGTGTGTCAGGATGCAAAAGCGGATGCTGATGAACAGGGTCCGGTACTTCAGGAGTGTTGCGCCTGCGACGAAGCCAAATACGAAGTCACGTTCGAAGGTCTCTGGTCGAGGAACACACATCCAAAGGTGTGATTTAATGAAAAATTAATGATCATTCTCCCATAATGCACTTGAAATAGCATTTTTTTTTGTCATTAACAATTATCCGTGTCGTTTAAGGATTTTCCAAGTAAGGGATGGACAACTCGATTTTCCGACGTTATAGGTGCCTCCCACACAGTCGACTATGCATTTTGGACGTATTACGGAATGGCGAGCGAGGGTTTGCGTCAGGTCGCTGAAATCGGCTCGACACGAAAATTAGAATCCGAACTGAAGAGTCAAGTGAGTCACTCTTACGCAATTTTTATGGCTAATCGATAACTTTTAATATATAAATTCTCAGTTGATTTAACACTAATCATACCGGCAATTTTTTATTTTTGGCTCCAAAACGGTCAAATGGCCGGTTAGTATTAAGAATATCGATAAATCGTTATTGCATTACTTTCAGAGCGATCACATCAGAACCATAATAAAAGCACGTGGCATAAGTTACCCTAATGTCACCGGTAAAACTTTTGCGGTTTTTCGGGTAGACCGGAAACATCATCTGATGTCTCTGGTTTCGATGATCAGTAAGAAAAAAATAATAATAATAACAATAACTATACCTTAAATTTCATTTTACTCTTTTACGTCTACCGACTATATTCATCTTGTGATATTAATTTTCAATAGGCCCATCACCCGATTGGATAGTTGGCGTTTCAGGATTGGAACTTTGTTTGGCAAATTGTTCCTGGATTCAGCACAAAGAGCTTAATTTGTACCCGTACGATGCGGGTACCGATGACGGAATCACATACATGGTAAGGTAATAGCGTTATAGATGCATATCTATGAAAAGCCCATAGAGCGAGGAAAAACGCTGAGAAAAAATATTAAAAGGGATAATTTGGCAGAGGGTTTAAAGAAAAATATCGATGATAAAAAGATAGAAGAGAAAGAGAAAAAAAAGTAAAACGAATAAAATTCTTTCACGAACTTCATGGCAAATACGGTCTACGAGACATCAAAGGTTCTTTTCACGAAACTTTTTTTTTCCTTTTTTCCCTCCTTCTCTGTATATCCTGCCCGGCTGTATCAGTACCTTTTTTCGTGATCTCTACGTATTAATACGGCACCGCGAGCTCGGCACGATTAACTCGAATGGTACTTAATGACGAAATTCTGAAAAATTGAAAGCTAATTTATTTATCTTTTTTTTTTTAAATTTAGTCACCTGACTCTCCCTCGGATCCTCAAGAACCAATTCGCAAGATAACTTCGAGCTTCCCAAACGACACACGCTCGCCTTTTTACGATCCCAGCGGGGCAGAAATGAAACCGATTGCCAAACTTTATCTGAATCGTCAACGACTCTACGAGAAGACCTGTGACGATGTACCAACTGACGACGGGGTTCCAGGTATTAAGCAACACCTAAGGCCTCACAGGGCCTAGAGCTAGTATAGTTTTCTATGTCGTTGCTGACTTCGTTTTTTTTTTTGGTACTTTAAATTGGTTATTTTGTCCTACGTTCCTTAAAATTGCACATTACTTCCCGCAGAGGGCTGTCAGGTCACGTCCTGGGGACCTTGGGGTGCTTGTTCAGCAAGTTGCGGAAAAGGCTCGAAATTGCGACAAAGACAGTACTGCGTCGAGATTGACCAAGTATCCAACAAATGTAACATGAAGCTGACGGATCGTCGTGTCTGTCACAATCAACCTTGGTATTTTGTTTATTGTTAGATACTAAAATTTATACAAAAAACGAAAATTATATTTCACTTCACTCTTCTCCCCGTCAGCGAACATAACAGATACTACGGAGGCACAAGTACGGGAATTTTGAAATCCGATATATGCGCTCTGACCGAATGGTCCGAGTGGAGTCCGTGCACGACAACTTGCGGCGAAGGAACGCGAACACGTTCCCGCAATTTTCGCTACAAGCAACATCGGAAGAAATGCATGGCGGAGCCAAACGGCCCGGAGCTCGAGCAAAATTTTGACTGCGACAATCCAAAATGCACTGATTCGGATTCCGAGGAGGTAAGGGAAACAGATGATACGGCGAAAGGATCTGAGGACAACGGGGATGAGGATGAGGATGCGGGTGAGAATGCGGATGAGGACGATGTTGAGAATGATGAGGAGGAAGCTAGCGATAACCAGGATAACGAGGAAAATAACGGGAAAGTATATCGTGCTGCGGAGCTAATTCGGGATGCTGAGGTCGAGAATATCGAGGAATGGCAGCAGGTACTATTTTTTTCGCGTCAAAACACTTTGACTATATATTTTTTAATTGTTTCACTCGTCACTGGAAAAAGTTCGTCTTCATAATCAAATTCATCGACGTTCACACAAGCATCGCTTTATTTTTTTTTTATTCGCAAACGTCATTTTAACAAATTGATTATGCATAATCGAATCACATGCATATGACTTTGGATCGACAGTGGGAACCTGCTCCATTTCTCGCCAAAAAAAGTTTCAAAAACTCATCCATGACATTCTCACGTAAGTCGCTCCAACGTTATCGTCAATGACTGCGATTTTTGTATCATCTTAAAAAAAAAAGGGTGGACCTAAGGATTAATTATTTAATTACTGTGAAGTCGAATTTTGGATTTTATGAAAATTTTTTAATATTATTACAGAAGTGTCCAAGCTCTATGTATACCGAATGGTCATTGTGGTCACCATGTAGCACAAGCTGTGGTCCTGGCACGAAAATAAGGTCACGACGTCCAGTTTCGGAGTTCAAGAACTGGAGCTCGCAATACAAACAAGATGAACAGTTTACTTATCTCCAGGAATGCAAAACCGAGCATACGACCTGTGTTGCATTTATAGCTAGTTGTGATTTTACGAAGGAGGAGGCTGAACGTAAGAGGGATTAACCTTTGACTTGTAACGGTTATTTTCGTTATATACAATGAATGAGGAAATGAAGAAATTTGTCTTTTTTTTCTTTTTTTTTTTAGAAATTTGTAGCGAACCTATGGAAAAGGGTAACTGTAATGATCACACGTTGCGATATTATTTTGACAAGCTTTCCGGTACTTGTAAAACATTTTACTATACTTGGTGTGGCGGAAATCGAAACAACTTTCCCACGGTGGAGGACTGCAATCGTACCTGTATTAATTATCAAAGTAAATAATTTGATTGTGTGCATGTATATCGATTACAGTGTTATCAATAATTTTTATAAGCTCAATTACTTTGTTCTATTTGCTTATAATGGCTACTAACGATACTAACTTTACTAACAATTACTGCGATACTAACACAGGAGAGCTGAGAGCGAATCTTTCGGCTATTATGAAGAATTTCAAAGTTTCCGTCAGCAGTGTTCTCAGTTACCATATACCGGTACAAGAGCAACGGAGTATAAAAACAAAACGTGCAAAATCTGGTGATTGATTCGCTTAATAATTTTTTATATATGGAAATGTATTTACTTTGAGTTCAGAGAATGTTTTTTTTTTGACTCGTATCGCTCTTTAGTAGAACAATAGTTTTACGTGTTCGTAATGGCCTTTTATTCTTAGGCTCTGAAGAGACTACTGAAAATTTGCCAAACAATGGAATTGAGATCAGTAGTCAAATACTTGATACAACTGAAGCAAACGATGGAAGGAAAGTCAATTGCAAAGTTTCAGACTGGACTGAGTGGACGGAATGTCATGGATGTACTGGATACCGTAACAGAACTCGTGAAATATTGGTATGTTATTTTTATGATAAAGAATTCAAAATAAATGATTAAATAAAAGTACAACACCTAATACGTATATAATAACAGGTGAAGAATCAGAATGGCGGTAAGAGGTGTCCGAGGAAACTATTCCAGAAGCACAAGTGTCGCAAGCTAAAGCAATGTGGTAATTTCAAATTTGAAAATATATATCGAGTAGTACATTAAAAAAAGGCAATAACTTTAAATTACTTTTCATAACATAAGCGTATCCGGATGTTGTAAGACGCAGGAGTTATCGGGATCACAATTCCGCAGCTGAATATCACGAAGGTAATTGAACTCGTCTGTCTAAATCCGTTACGAATCCACTGCGCGTAGGTATCAAAACGTCAGTCGTTCCGTTTGAATTTTAGAATCCGTCGATTGCGTAATGACGCCATGGTCCAACTGGTCGCGCTGTGCTGCCACCTGTGGAGAAGCCGTGCAATATCGTAGCAGAAACATTAAAATCTTTCCCAAAGGCCCGTACGGCAAATTATGCCCACACGTCGTTGAACCTCGGCAGTGCAATTTACCACCTTGCCATTACTATTATCACTCATCCAACCACGCATTACGTAACACGACGTACGATAATGCTATCTATCCTGAACAACGGTAGAACTATTTATTTAATTTATTAAACTAACAATAAGTTTAATCGCATAACTTGTCTACAAAGTACATTACGAGAACAGCCGTGTATTGTTAGTTGATAATTGACGCTTATCAATTATGACAAAATGGTGGTCGGAGTATTGATAGGCTTTAATTAAAAGTTTCATCGTCAACATTACATGGGCAGAGTTTCCAGTTGGTTTCGCATTTTCATGATCAATCACAGAGACAGTAATCAAAAGTAATCCGCGAAGGATCAAAGATTGTGAGACAAAATAATTATTATCGTATTACTGTTAGAGGTCTGACATGTAGATATAGTATTGCAGGACTATATCAAAACTGTTTATAAGTAGTCAGACAAGATTTAAGGAATTTTCCAGTGAACTTATAGTTCTTTTCGCTTTATGAATAGGAATAATCTTGACGAGTTTCTCAATTTCATTACGCGTCTCACAGATGGCGGCACTAGTTTTGCTAAAAAAAGTGATTATGACGTTTGACGTAATTTCACTATCAGAACCGATTTTTTCTTATTTACTAAAGGCCCACTGTACGCGCCGACTTGAGAGCTCATAAACGATGTAAGAATTATTTTTTATTCATAAGTTTCAAATCTTAAACTTTTAGATTAAATTAACGACTCAGTAAGTTAGGAGATTTTTAAATAAAAAATTGTCCTCTTCTACCTTCCTCGTAAGAAAATGTTATTTCAAATGGTTTATTTTATTTTACACAATTTATTACTTATGTAATAAAGCGTATTGAAACTTAAAAAAAAAGTTAAAGTACAGTTCGTTAATCAGTGGGTGAAGCACGAAGTTCGAGTCAGTTTATTGTATTTCTATTAAAATAATTAAAATCACGATCGTGACCCAACAATATCTTCGGCCAATAGTATGTTAGCTACGCTAACTACGCTATCCGTGTTATCAGCGCCAGCTGCACTGCTAAGAACCTACCTACGCTAACTACGTTAATTGCGCTATCTACACTATATGCGTTATCGTCATCATCTTCTACGTCATCACAACGATGATCGTTTAATGATAAAAATGAAAATAATTGAATTATTTTTTTTAATCATTTCCAAAAATGATTAGTCATCTATTAAGATGTATGTGTAGATAAGTCTTTTATTTTCATATACAATATTGTTCCGTTTTTCTCCCTTCGTCAATTCTCATAATTTTTTTAAATACATCGAAATATACAAATTCCTCGACAAATCAGCATTTCGACAGAGGGACTCCTTTACATTTACTTTTTTCTTCCAATTTCTCATCCTCTCCTTCGTTCTCTTCGCTTTACCACAGGCGATAATAAAAAGTAGTGCAAATCCAGATTTATTTCTATTTTCCTAGACTCCTTGTCACAGTCCTCGTGATGCTTATTCATTTACAATTATTTTCAGTTTTTGACATCTTTTAAATCATACCTACACTCCTTGCTCGCCTACACATACGCGCTCGCGGCTAATCTGTGTACGTCCGTATACATGTATATACCACATGTATTAATAATATATTATTATACAATTGAAGTATAAAATAAAAACGTATATAAACCTTATACTTAATGTTAAAAAAAAAGAGATCTAATATGGACAAGACGAAATACTGAAAGTGTATAAGCTAGGCTCGCTCGAAGAATCAGCTCTCTTCAGTTTCTTTTCATAGTTTTTGTTTTTCCTCCTGATACCGACAGATGGCACTGATCCACGAATCCAATGGCCATCGACATGTAAGACTCGTGCTTCCCTTTGCTTTAGTTTATTGGAATTTTCGTTATATCAAACGCTTTTCAAAACACATCCACATGCCTTCCCCAC
Organism: Calameuta pallipes; assembly: GCA_030142375.1. NCBI lineage: Eukaryota > Metazoa > Arthropoda > Insecta > Hymenoptera > Cephidae > Calameuta > Calameuta pallipes. The sequence continues at coordinate 657,094 of JARQSW010000616.1, read as the reverse complement.
CACTGCACTAACTTTACGTTCCCGGCAAGGTAATATTCGTGTTCCTTAAGTTTGTCAACTTTTATCGAAACGACAGATCACATTTTTCTCCGTTATCTTATACTCCGTCCAAATACTTGTCCTTGGTGTACAATATATCTTACGTTAGAATTAGAATCCCTATGAAGCGCAATAAATTTCGTATTCTATTTATTCTTCGTTTTTAGTCTTCGGTTCTTCATGCGCGTTACTCGATACGACGATTTCATTGTACAACAGCATTTTTCACGATACACTACAGGCTTTTTTTCGTTTACTCTACAGCCATCTTACAGTAGAGTAGACATCCTCAACAGTACACGACGCGTTTCTCTGTTTCATTACACTCATTATATACGGTACATATTCCAATCAGTACAAGTATACCATACAGTCGACACAAGACTTTCCCCCGTATACAGCACGTTTCACAGATACAGGCTCATGGAACATTAAAGTTACCTTGTTGTTTATCCCTCTTTTTTTTTCCTCCCAACAAATAGTACAACATCGACAGATCGAACTTATACTACGGAAGTTGGCTAGATTGTTCCACGGACAGAGATCGCTTCGCAAGTAAAATAGTCTTTTGATGCATGCATTATTTATATTTTTTTTTTGTTCACAAAAAGGCAGTTGCGAGCTTTCGAAAATTTTATGCAATCGATGCATGGTTCGTCGCCACAGCAAAATTGCTTGTGTGCCGAATAATTTATTCGAAAAAAAATGTACGCTTCACGGGAGACCAAAAATCGATGATCTTGATAGGATTTGAATTATTTTGGTTTTTGGATGGGGCGCAGCAGTGACAAAAAACAAAGGATACCGTAGGTATACTGTGCGTATACTATTTTAACAGTATTTGTATAAATTTTCTTGGACATAAGGAAGAACACAATGCATTTCTCTTTCTTTTGGAATACTGTATAAAAGGAACGATTTATATGGTTTTTCAATTTTCTTTTTTTTTCTTCCATCCTTATCCTTCTCGTCAATCGAAAATTCGTACACGTCATACTTAGTGTACGTACATATTCATTTTAGAGTACAGTTAAAAATAAAAAGATACAAAATTTTTGTATACATATAATACTGTATAAAGGGAAAAATGTAAATGGCATTTGCTGATAGTTTGCTTTTTTTTTTTTGGAAAATAAAATTATACGGTCTACGTATACTAGAAATTACGCAAGTTCATTACTGTATACAGTGTGCACGCAGTTATACGGAACTACACCGTCGAATTTTGTGTGAACCGTATGAAATGTTAACTAAAAAATTTTCAAAATACAAATCTCACGGGCAGCTGCCTTGTCAAAGCGTATACGCGTTTTCACACTGTATGCAGTAAAAATTGTATAACAATAAAAATTCGTTTGTATAAGCAAATATTGGAAATGAAAGAGTAGAGATAACCAGAAATACGGTGACAAAAATCCAAGCATACATCTCGTCCATGTATAATTTTTTGGTTTTTCCTTTTTTTGTTTTTTCATTCATTTTTCGTGAAACCCATCGACACTTTCATCACGCGCTACCACGAGGATATAATAATTAATGATAATTATACAGTAATTGTACGGTAAATGCTAGTCTCAGTATAACTGTCGTTTCCCACGTGCAGAGAGCAGAAGGTTATTCAATCTTTTTTTTTTTTTTCCTTTTCTTTTACACACGCGCACGACGACCAAATTCTTGCTACTTTGGCATTTATTTTGGACCATTGGTCAAATCTTAAGCTCGTATCCTATAAACTTAAGTCAAGTTTCCAATTTCCGTTACCGACTATCCCACTCCCATTCATATTACCAGTATAAAAAGAGATAAATAAAGTGGATAACGAAGTTTCTCTTTTTTTTTTAAAAAGAGACTAAAAAAATATTGTCATTCTTATGCACGGTAGAATGATTGTTGAGTGTAAAATTGCCGGAATTGTCAATTGACTCATTGTAGCGTAGTGTTGTCGCGATGAAAAAAAAGAACGCCAAAGTATTATACAAAAAAAATACAGTCGAACAGATAGAGAAAAACGTGTCGGAGGGATAAAAATTCGTCAGTCCATTTTTTTTTCCGATTAATTATTTTTAAGTTTGTACTACGATCGGTCGGTAACTAATTATTATCGGCTAATTAAATATACATTTTCGAATCTCAAGAATGTGATCGATACCGATTCTCTATAGGAATATTTAATGGCGAGTGGTAATTCGAGCTTTTTTCATGTTTTTTTTTTGGATATGTGTAAATTATCCATGAAAAAAACCATTGTCGTAATAAACGATAACTTTGTTAATAGAACAAAACTAATTAACAGCTATCGAGGCAGCACACTTACAGCATTATAACTGATAAATCAATTTACATTTTGTTTTTTCTTGTATACGACGTTCTAGGAGCTAAAGAATGCAAGTAAGAAATTATACTGTATCCTTGTCGCGTGAAGAAATGAATTTTTCTTATGAAAAATAAAATAGAGTTAAGATAAAAATGAAGAGTCCATTTGAATGAAGTTATTAATGTCTACGATTCGAATAGGGCAATAACGGTGCTTTTAACAAATATAAAATATAAATAAATATTCTTTGGTGCTAGCAAAAATAGCTGCTTATTAAATATAACTCATAATTTGTTGTAACGCCGTCTAGTATTGAAAACAAAGTAATACGCTACCTCTTATGCATTCTCTAGAGGGACAAGACAAATAAAACTGTGATTAATATCTATATGTTACAGTATAGTTCTTATATAATGTACATGCTACGTATTGGTGCAAAATGGTCTATTCCGTATAAATAGTATATGTATAATAAAAATGCTGCTGTTACTCGATAAATTACTTGCAATTTAGCGTTATTAGTTAATCAGCTAAAAAGCGAGTCGCGAGAAAGAAAACAATAACAAAGAATTGTCAAAAATAAGTATCACTGTTTAAGAAGCAATGACATAATATTTTGCTCCTGTCGAATCGTAGAGTGAATGATAAGTATCGTTCGTTAAATAAAATAGCCTTATTGAAGAAAAATAAAAAACAGAACAAAAAATATATGTAATAAATATAATTAAACGATACTCGGTGGTGAAGCTTCCTTTTTCTGTGGCAACTGCAATAAGTTAATGCACACTAATTTTAATAGCTGTTTTTACTTTACAAATCAGAGAGCTGATATACTGTCTCGTTTGGCAAAAATATAATAAAAAAAAAATATTAAAAAAAAAAAGAGAGAATATTCAAAAGCAAGAAATATAATCAAAGACAAAGTCTTCGCAACGTATAATAATTCTCCGCTTAAATTGGAGAAGGTAGAAAGAAGATAAAAACGATTCCATGCAGTCAAGGAAAATTTCGGATTCGTTTTTCCATCCCCTTCCTTCTCTAAATGCTTCTGGAATGATGGTTCATGATTCTGATTGGTACGCTCCTTAAAAGAGACCTACGTAAGTCCGTCCTGATTGGCGGAAATCCGTCAACGACTATGTCGACACTTTGGTGTTTAAAATAAATGTAGTCTCTACAGGCCTAAATGCCTGAAAATTAAAAATATCTCGAAATTGAACCTAAATCACTGTCTCGTGCGATTGCGTGGAGTGTTTAAGAGCCAACAGAGAGAAATATTCTTAAAAAACTAAAAGCGCCAGTGTCTTAAATATCAATTTCGAGGCAAATTTCCTAAATCCTTGGCTTGTATGTCAATGTGACATGAAACGTTTGTACATCCATTTCGGTGCAATCTTGCGGCCCAATAGGCGTCTCCGAATTATGATGCATCGCGACGTCCTTACCCTTTGAAGCGTCGATATCAGCGTGTAAATCCTCGCTGTTCTTCGACATTCTTTCCATTGGTTGTTCCACCGATACTCTCACAGCCTTGGCCTTAACCGTTTCCAATGATCTCGATTTACTCGTGTCAGACGCTCGCGCCTTGGCACCATTTTCTTTGTTTCTGCGTGAAGAACTGCGATGCAACCTGGATTTCTCACGCGACGATGTTCTTCGCAGACTGGGACGCTTTACGGAATCCGCACTTGCACTCAATCCAGTAGCTGTAATTAATAAAGAAGCATAATAAAGCTTTGTCCTACTGTTAACATATCTGACTAAAGTCAAATAATTCATATCGAGATGTAACTTACCTATATTCCCAGACGATGATTTATTCGAACCACGTAATATGTGCATCGCCGTTGGATCACTGTCGGTAGTCGCTAATCTTTCACCAACTGGAGTAAGGAACCACTCGGACCTGGTTCGCATCCTTGCTGTTTGGCGCTCGTGTACCTATTGGCAGAAAATAAAATCTAACCGTTTAAAGTAGTATGATAGTTCACTGTCGTGAAAGTTAGAAAAAGATACATACCGTAGTGAGTTAAAAAAAGTATAACAATGCGAGTGTGTTTAGTTATTACAATTCTTTTCTTCTCCCCTTTATAATAAATTTCGTACCCTCAACCTTGTTGTCCTTTGTCAGACTCCAAAATAATTTAATTGGTTTTTAATGTCAATTGAATTAAGGGCATAGGACGTAATGCAATCACTAATTATTTTCAAGAATAATGGACTAAACGTAAATTTGACATGCACCGTGCAAAAGCTAATGATTGTGATATTGAAAAAAAAAATTGAATTAAAGAAAAGCATGTGCAAGTAAGGCAGATTGAAAATAACTAGTGTGCATTGCAAAAGCGAGTAAGGAGAATTAATAGGTGAATGCATTGTGCTGAATTAAATTATATTCGGTGTACATGAAAATTCTTACAGACAATAGTAACGCTACCCTAACAAACTAAACAGTCTAGAGCTTACCGACTAACATTAATGACAGTCATGCAGGATTTATTAGACAGCAGCAAAACCTACTTTATATACAAAATTTACTTAGTTGCTTAAATAAATATTATATGTATAGCTCAGATCCATTGCAATTGATGGATCATACGCAGGAATGTTTTTTGGCAACGCAAGAGACAATACATTTGTGCTATCAGTCATAAATTGACAATAACTGGAAAATGTCACTGCCAAGTTTTCATTGATTGTAAGCAACTTAAATAAGAATGAAACGAAAATAATAACTAACAAGCCAATAACAAACATATTAGTATCGAGAAGTAAAAGTCAGACTTTAAGAAGTGCGTTGCACATTAATTAATCTGTTAATTATTGAACATAATTTATAGAATATATTTTTTGGTTCACACAACGATGAGTCTAGCCACCCATTAATTGACAAATTTGATTATCTCTTTTTCGTGAATTTGCAAAATCAGTCAAGTGTTGCATCAGTCGACGAACCAACGTAGATGTTCCTTTTTATTTACAAGAATTAATATTAACAGGAAGCAGCACGAGTAGTGCATTAATAAAAAGCGAAGCATAAATAAATCTCGTTTAAATATATTGTGATGCAACAAAATCTTAATATGATTCTTTCTTGATCAATTTCATAGTTATCGTTGGACAATAATTATATTAATAAAACAGAAAACGCACTAAGGACATTAATGATATGAATGTTAAAGTTAAAATTATATTAATTGACGATAAACAGACTAACGATCTATAGGAGGTGCGAGACGATTACAAAAAAAAATAGAAAAGCACATTAAATCTTTGGCAGTTAGAAATCTCGAGCCATGAAAATCGAGAAGCGTGATTGGTCTATTTTAGATCGGACAATTATGGGACTCAAAAATTCGGTCAAAAAAAAGTATTATAACAAAAATAGACAGCACAGTCTTCACTATCTTTCCGCTGTAACATGGCCATTTCGATTGTATCCTACATATAATCTACGATAATATATCTATTATAAATAATGAATTTGATCGTTGCAAGCGTAATGAATGATGGTACAACAAAAAGCAATATTCGATTATGTCATCGTACAAAAAATATATATATATATATCCTATTCCAATCATATAGAAACTATATCATTATTTCTCTGCGATCTTCTATTTTCGCATCTAAACAATATCTGCATTGTTGTTTAATGCTCAGTGTGAACAGGTAAATTTTTTCAAGCTTCGCCGACGCTTACCTGCGGCAGGTAGCTGAGACTCTTGGTACTTTCAGCATAACGATTCACGGCCCGCAATTCGTCTAACGTCATTCCAGCATGACGTGAATGATGGCTGCCATTGCTGGAGGACCGGCTTGAAGCCTAGATTAAGTTAAAGTACAATAACGTAAGAAGATAATTTCTTAAGCTGAAGTACGATCAAAGTAAATAAGACTTAATTTACCTGAAATAAACCGTTTTCCTCCAGACTGACTGATAGTCTTGTGTAACTTTCAAGTAATGTATTCTCAGGTATCATACCAAGCGATGACGTAAGTTCAAGAGATTCTGGCACATGTATCAGAGCAGGTGTTGACTGTGACTCTTCTTGATGGGACATTGCTGTGAAATGGCGGGAAAGAAAAAGAAAAAAGTTGTATAATTTCTTTTGATCTTAGGATGTTTCTACTATTCACTACCACATGGAAGACATAATGATGTGGTTGTTACTTACATTCTAAATTTAACTTGAGTCCCCATCTTTCACACTCGTACTGCAACCAAGTCTTTTCAGCTTCCAATGATAATTGTCCTGAAGTCATGAAATCAGATATGTTTATATATCATTATGTTGATCAATAATGTTTATTATGTCATTGTACCTATTGATAACAACTCACTCGAAACCAGTGTGTCAGGAGGATATCGAAAACTGAAGATCCAGTCTTCCTCAACCTTCAATATCCTTCCGGTGATGCGAGCGTAAAATTCATAATTCTCACGTCCAAATAAATTTGATACCCCGAAATTGTCTATCATGAATTTCATGACTCGCGTGGCCACCTAACAGATAAAATAAACACAAAAAGAACAACCTTAGATACTAGTACAGCTTCAGGGTTCTTTCCAAAAGGACGGTAAATGGTGGCTAAATAATTTTAATATTTTTTGCTTTTATTTTTTTTATATCAGTCTTATTAATTTTCCAAGTACGTATCAGAAAATTATGGAAGCATGCAGTATGTTATGATGTATCCATATGAATGGGGTAAGAAATAGGTGGATAGAGGGTAGAAGATGGAAGAGGGCGACGGGCGCCAATTATTAATCCGGTTAAAATGAATCATGCGGACAAAAAACTGATTCACATCCAATGAATATTAAATCAGGAAGATCTTTTCGTTGAGCAATAAAACAATGGTCGATGCATGGGGAATACATATGCGTGTTTGTCATTTTTTTGTATATCATCCTGAAAAGTTTACCGACGGCGACATTCCAATGGTAAGACTAACTATGGGCACGTACATGTCTCATACATGGCCGGTGCTGTTTAATCAATTGAGTACGAAGGTGATGCACAGCGTAAAATAGAGCAAACGTATAGAGGATGAATAAACACATAACACGATTGTCAGACTGTTAGTTTGTTGTTAACTTACTGAGACCTCCGCCTGGCAGCAAACACAAAACATCATGAAGGAATGATCATACTATTCGTGAGCTTTTTCAACGGGATTTAAAGCTTCTTAATATAAAAATAATAGTTTTATTTATTATTGTCCTTTTAAATTGGACAAGTTTTAGTCTTATTTTTTAGTTGGTTCAGGGTGTTGGACTGATATATATATATATATATATAAACGTACAGAAGGTATCATGATTTTGAGATGTCAAAGATTTAATATATTGCAGATGTCGAACTAAAGATTATTGCTCTTCAAATTAAAAATTATTAGACCTTTGACATGTGAAATTAGACCAAAATAAAACAGCATTCCTTCCAGAGGAAATTTATCAATCGTTCAATAAAAATGTCGACACGTTACCTTAAATCTGAGCACGTCTTCCATCTTCGCAGTTTTTCCATCGCTCACGCAACTCTGGAAAAAAGATGGAGCAACGGAAACACCTAGTGCCTCGCTGGACATTCCTGTGCGAGCCCTTTCGCTGTTAACTGCTACTACCCTGAACGTGCCGAACAATAAAACCAGCAACCGTTGTGTATATACTGGCAGAGATGTGATTAATCTATGAACAGATAAGTAGTTGATGGGATGATAAGAGAGGCAATAAATGGTTGTGAATTCTATAGCAGTCACAATATATTTATATAAAATTAAAAATACATAAATGTGCTCACCTATGAATCTGGTCCCTTTGCTGTTCGATACTATCGAGTTGAATAACAGTAAATAATTGTTGTTCCCCCTCGCGGCCGAAAACTCCGCCAGGTATCTTGCGGAGGAATTTCTTCAAGACACTAGCTATCGTGTAAACGCTGAAATTGTCCATATTGACCAGACGACCCGTTTGCAAAAAATGAATCAATTTCTTCATGTTTCCTTGGTGTCCTGGCGCGCGAAAAACATCTTTACGTAAAGGTGCTTCCTTGTTTAGCTTCAGGATAAGAACCTGTAAAAACAAACAGCATCGATTTGATTAGAATTGTTAATACAAAAATAAAGCATAGCGAATAATACGAGCTAGAAAAAATTTGTTTTAATGAGGACTTATAAACAACTGATTCATAATGTTTATGTCTTACCAATAATGGACCAGGAATGTCATTCTTGCAGACTTCATCAAGAGGTACTCCAAATTTGACTCTAAACAGAAGAATAGAGAAAAATGAGTGTAAAGAATAGAGAATTGGAATATAATTATTATTGAATATAGATTTCTGTGTGATGAACAGAAAATACAAAGATTGGCCCAATGTTACTTTATCATTGATCATAATATAAGATAAACAAGTCAATATAATCTATAATTCGATTGACACTCGTACATTCTTATCAATCATAATACTAATATTACTGATTGAAAATTAGTAAGTTATCATGCTTCGGCTGATAGAGTAACAAGATAAAGCGTCCTTACAAATTTTAAATACAAAACAGCACATTGTAAAATTAAAATAAAGCTATTTCTACTGAACAATACTGACTTCTCTAGTCTTCTGGGATATGGTGGAACATTTGATGGATGGCCGCAGCTGGTGACAACATTGCCCAACGTAGCGGCCCTCCTATGCATTCTCTCTGTCCAGCTACTCATTCTCTCAAATCTTTTCCACAGATAGCTGCTTCTGGATAAAGTCTTCTGGAAGTGACTCCAAAGACTCTATTGTAGTCTACTGAAGTATCAGTCTGACGGTGTAAGGATGATCCTAATGATTGGTCTCGAAGACGCTGCTACCTGGGACGGACTGGCAGCAGCGATATTTGGAATCTGGTTAATACTAGCATAACCTAAGTTTCTTTGGGGACCCAAAATGAGGCTTCAAAACATTCCTTCTATTGAGGTGCGGCCAGGAAGCCGCGGTCTCGTTGGCCCTTCACGTTTTCACAGCACACACGCGCGCTTCCCGCGACGACATTTTTTCCATCCACGGAAGCTGGAACTTTTCCGTGTTAATTGTTGTGCGTGCACAACGCAACGCCAATACGATAACACATGTCAAAGGCGCAAATTAACCACACCTCTTCTTCATCTCACTTCATTGTCGAAAATCAATATGGCCTAGAGAGGACAGTAAAGCTCACTACTGGAGGGACCGCAAGCCGCAATACACTGGTTGGCGTATACGATTCTAGTATAAAATAATGATGCGTGAAGTTGGTGGTATTCTGTTACATATTGACAACCGTGGGTCATTTATTTCCTAGATGGAAAAAGTTACTAGAGGATACAACTTCGCAGGGAAGAAATATTTAAAATTCAAAACTTAGAGTGTGAACCAGTTTTGAGTCATGGCATCGGCTATTGTGTATAAAATTCCTCTTTTATTGAACTATATTGTGCTACAATCACAATGTGTTCATTTAAGAGTTCTTTAGAGGCAAAATTACATATTTTCATATGTGCAAAAATTATGGAGTTTCGTTTATCTTGTAATAATAGGTACATACTTTAAAAAAAAATACTGTTTGCTCAGTTGCACACGAGTCCTGCAATTATAAGATTATATGTATAAATGACATGTTTATTACAGAAAAAAAAAAAGGTTGAAATAGAAATAAATTTTACCAAGGTAATCATCCATCAGTGTACCAATAGCAAACTGAAATAAAAGACATATGACTATAAATTAAGAACAATTGCTTTGCAATTATTAATCTATCATAATTTCAAAACATACAATTCCAGTAGCATCAACTCTAGTTCCAACAATTTTCAATCGAATTTCATCATCTGCTTGTATTACCACGTCCTGGAATTTAATAGATATAAATTATTCTTTGTCTGGTAACAAAGTTCAAGCAATAAAAATGCAATATCAAATCTTACCTCTTCCTTCGATTTGTAGCAAGGTGGATTTACATTTGGACAGAATTGCATATCTGATGGAATAGACTGGAATGACATTAAAGATGTGGAAATTAATAAAACAGTCAATTGTCAAGAAACATGGTATTATTGATCTGAGATGTTTACATACATGATGAGAAATGAAGCATGACAAAGGTCCTATTTCTGCAAACATTCCAACCTAAAACCAAGAACAAAGAGATTTCTTTAATGATTGCATATTCTTGAGAACTTCATTTGCATTTTCTGTTTTATATACATACCTTGTTCACTTGTGTAACAATAGCATCGAGTACTTCACCTTTAAAAGGTCGGAAAACAATAGCTTTATATTTAACAGGATAAACCACAAATCCTTGTCCAGGCTGAATAATACCAGCTCCTATGTTATCTATCGTTGTCACAGCTACAACAAAACCATACCTACAAAATTTAATAGCACATGAAACAATCAAGAAAAATATCTTTGCAAGACTCACTTGCCAGTACAAGTACCCTCCACTTCTGTATATAATTTTTGTTTGACAGTGTCGAGCAATTGTGGTCCAAAGTATCTGGGGTGTAATAAAATTTCATGTTCTAATGATATCTATAACAAATATGATAAGGATAAATTAAACATTATTTTATACAAAATAAACAAATGACAAATCTCAATATGATTTCAACTGCCTTTTCCTTACATGATAAAACATGATGATTTGTTAATCTCTTTTAGGAATATAATTGAGCCTCGATTTTTCAGCTTTATTCAACATATAACAACTTATGTTAAATATACAAGTGTAATTGCACCACAGATAAAAAAACCGGCATTTGTTGTATTCAATGTATTATACAAAGTCACCATATTGGTTTACTAATGTTATCGGGAATTAAATAGGAATAACAAAGAGGGCAGCATAGTATCGTTGTCTCTCTATTTCTCTCTATTTATGGGAATGCAACTGATTGTAAGTGAGACACAACCATAGGACACATTCATTACTGCTAGTGAATTTTAAAACATACATAAGAAAATAGCAGTGGCGTACATAATGATTGACATTCATATGAGTTGAGTAATTCGCCTTTATTAATTGTGTATCATCGAAATAACATACTGAATATATTACTCTGTATTCTACGTTGATGTTTAATCATGAAAAGTATATTGTTGGAAGATTAATTGATGCTACGGTCGGTAAAATCATTGGGGATAACAATCATCTCTGCCATTACACTCTCCTGTAATGCCTTCTGTTTCCATACTTGTTGTTGCTTTGGAAGAACAATATGTACTTTGAAGTAACTTTATTCAACTTGTGTAACCTATAGCTAAGCTTGGAAAAGCTTGACACTTTTTATTGTTTAAAGAATCAAATTCTTTGGCAATAAAGTGAAAAATATGTGCAACGTATTTTAGAAGGCTAGAAATATTTTTTGATAATTTTTTTTCCAAAACTGCTATGACCTTACCTCTGCAACAATTGTGACAAAATTGTAACAATCAAGTGTAATAATTGTCATCATGAGCAACAAGTAGATTTGTGAACTTCTGATACTATTGGTAAGTTGTTATGGATATCGTATTATTTTATTTCAAAGCCTTAAAATAAATTCCATACTTTTGGTTTTCAAGACATATATTTGGATTAAATCATTTGACTATGATTCAAACAAATTTTTAGATGATCTTTTGAAGAGGACATGGCTAATCCTCCTAATAACAATGGGCAATCATTGTTTTGGAATTTTGGAGCAGCTCGGCCACAAAATATTGGGTACTATAATGTACCACCTCCAAATTTTCCACCACCAAATTTGAACCAACCACCACCTTCCACATACAATATTCCACCACCATCATTACCTGAGAGCAAACCTTTACCTACTGCAGTGGTATCATTTCATTCGAATCTACCATCTTCATCTTCTGGTTATCCTAATGCCACAAACACATACTACTCTCAGTTCCCATATCAAAATCAACAAGAAGTACCATACAATCAAAATGTATATGTTCCTGAATATTCGCAAGTACCAGGTGCCAATTTTAATTGCAACTGGAGTAGCAGAAATCCATATCGCAATAATGATGGCAATAGCTGGACTCAATATGTAGCGCCATTAAATTGGAATGCAAATGCGCCACAAAGCGAATCAAATTCTCATTGGAACGATGGTAATTCTATACAAAATGATGATAAAAAATTAATACCCCAACGTTTTGAAGTGCCACAATGTAGTAGAAAAACTGAATGGAGATTTGGTGAGAAAACATCACATGACAGCACAGGAGGGCGACGACGTTCCAGGAGTTCAGAAGGTCGATCCCGTAGTAGTAGATCATCTTGTAGGTCCCGCTATGATGATGAGAGGCATAAATACAATAAATACAGCAAAGAAAGATCCAATGCCAGAGAATATTCTTATGATGGTGGTGATGTAGATAGAAAACCATCACACAGAAGAAATGGTAGTCATTCTTCCTGGTCAAGTGCTGCTACATCTGAAAGGATTAATACAGGCAACAGGAGCAGAAAGAGATCCAGATCACAAGAATCCCACACTTCCAGATCCTCCCCTACTAGTAGTAACGTATCAGTGAAACATAAGGGTCTTAGCGAAAGAGAACTTGTTTTAGAAAAATACAGGTAACTCTTCGACAACTTTATCCCTTACTTCTGCGAGCTATCCCTTGATAATTACAATCACTAATTTTGTGCTTAGACGAAACTACTGCGCTACCAGTAAAGATATGGAGCGCAAAATGGATGAATTATGCGCTATGGGTCCTGAAGGTATAATGGAAAATGAACGAAAAGTTTGGACGCGCACAGCACCCGCAGATTTATATTACGTCAGAGATGAAAATAATCCAAAAATAATGAAAGGTACTACAAAACTTCGTGAACTCTGTGATATCTTCAAGAAGTTGCTCGTAGAAAGATCGACGGCGGCACGTGCTCTACAGGTAGTGCATCAGGATATTAAACCAATACTTCTAATACTGAAACGGTATAAATTAATCTCAAAAAAAACATAATTGGCTCGAAACATTTTTAAGCCCCCCTATGAGCCACCACCAAGAAAAACACGAGCTCGACTCTGCAGACACAAATCTGAAGCTTGTAGCAGCTCTTCTTCGGATAGTGACAGTTCAATGGATGAAGATGATCGAACAATGGAGGAATTAATGGCAAAAAAACAGCATCCTCAAAGACTACATCCTGAAATGTGGTTCAATGATCCTGGAGAGGTAAAGCAAATCCACAGAATCGTATCCTGAGTATTCGATCCAACATCATTTATATTGTCCATATATTTACAGATGAACGACGGACCACTCTGCAGATGCAGTGCAAAATCTCGCAGATCCGGTATAAGACATGGCATCTACGCTGGGGAAGGTGCAATTGCTAAATGTGAAATGAATTCCAACAATGCTGATAAACTTTATCACTATCGTATAACAATCAGTCCCCCTACAAATTTCCTCACAAAGACACCAACGATCATTAAGCACGATGAGCATGAATTCATATTTGAAGGTTTCTCTATGCTTTCTCATTTTCCATTAGTCAAACTACCAACATGCAAAGTTATCCGCTTTAATATTGAATACACTATACTGTACATCGATGAGAAGTTACCTGAAAACTTCACAATACAAGAGTTGGATTATTTTCGTGAGTAATATTTATACTAATTTATAATATCCCTATCTTCACTGAAACATAACTAGATTCTAAAAAATGTTGTACCATTACAGAACAATATTTATTTAACGAGATTTTGGAGCTCGTAGACTTCGACTTAAGAGCAGCGCAGGATAAATCTGGCTGTGGACAATTTCACTTTATGCCTAGATTCGTACGTGACTTACCTGACAATGGTCAAGAGATATTATCAATGAACGAAGTCTTGAATTATTTGATAAAGAGCAGCACTCTCTTGATCGAACCCGAGCATCTACCTAGATTAGTAGAAATGCATCAGTACAAGTGGCAGAATTTTGCGGATGAGGTAAAAGGAATGGTGGTGACGTATCCTGGAAAGAAACCATGTAGTGTCAGAGTGGATCAGCTTGATAGGAACCAGGGTGAGCAGCCTCCTGGTGTGGTATCGTATCCAGAAATAGTACACTTCGGAATCAGACCACCACAACTGAGCTATGCTGGAAATGCAGAGTAATTATTCCGCACGAATGAACATCAATTGCAGCGTTTAATCAAAATAACTACGAACTAATATTTTCTTTCAGTTATCAAAAAGCTTGGCGCGATTACGTAAAGTTCCGTCATCTCTTGGCAAACATGCCAAAACCATCGTTCGAGGATAAACGTAAGTTAGAGGCGAAAGAAAACAAGCTCCAGGAGTTACGTACTCAAAGCAAGATGAAGCGGGACGTGATAGTGGACGTTTCTTCAGAAGGATTTTACAAGACAGGAATAATGTGCGATATCGTTCAGCACGCTATGTTGATTCCTGTATTAGTTTGTCATCTAAGGTTTCATAAATCCCTGGACATACTGGAGCGCACCCTGGGATATGAGTTTAAAAATAGATACTTATTACAGCTGGCACTTACTCATCCTAGTTACCGTGAGAATTTTGGTACCAATCCTGATCATGCAAGGAATTCATTAACCAACTGTGGAATAAGACAGCCAGAATATGGCGACCGTCGTATTCATTATATGAATACACGTAAGCGTGGAATAAACACATTGATTAATATAATGTCAAGGTTTGGAGCGAGACGCGAAACGGAATCGTCGATTGCTCACAATGAACGATTAGAATTTCTGGGGGATGCTGTCGTCGAGTTTCTTACATCTATACACCTGTTTCACATGTTTCCTGATCTTGAGGAAGGTGGTCTAGCCACTTATCGAGCAGCTATTGTGCAGAACCAACATCTTGCTGTCCTGGCCAAGAAACTTAATCTAGAGCAATATATGCTCTATGCTCATGGAAGCGATTTGTGCCATGATCTTGAACTGAGACATGCCATGGCTAATTGTTTCGAAGCTCTTATGGGTTCATTATTCCTTGACGGAGGCATAGAAGTTGCTGATAGAGTCTTCGGTGAGACTTTATTCAAGGATGAAATGGATCTTAGTAAAGTCTGGGTTAATTATCCCAGACATCCTTTACAAGAACAGGAACCAACTGGGGATAGACAGTGGATACCTAGTTTCGAATTATTACAGGTATTCCTTATCCATAGTTTTATATGAAAAGCGTTAGGTCTTAGGTCTTCAAGCTCTATGGCTCTTATCCAAATATTTTTCTTTTATAGAAACTTATGAAATTCGAAGAATCCATTGGCGTAGAGTTCACCCATATTCGATTATTAGCCAGAGCGTTTACCGATCGTAGCATTGGCTACACGAATTTAACATTAGGTTCTAATCAACGATTAGAATTCTTGGGTGATACTGTTCTGCAATTAATAGTATCCGAATACTTATACAAATTCTTTCCAGAACACCACGAAGGTCATCTATCAGTAAGAATATCTTCCTCGTAGCACTTACTTCATGCACAAAATAATAGAAACCTAGTAACAATTATATTTCTTTCAGCTCCTCCGTAGTTCTTTAGTTAACAATAAAACACAAGCTGTTGTGTGCGATGATCTTGGTATGACGCAATATGCCCTTTATGGAAATCCAAAAGCAGAATTGAAGACAAAAGATAGAGCTGATTTATTAGAAGCATTTTTGGGAGCTCTTTATGTCGACAAAGGATTAGAATATTGTCACGTGTTCTGTGATGTTTGCTTTTTCCCTCGTCTTCAAGATTTCATAATGAATCAGGATTGGAATGATCCCAAGAGCAAATTACAACAATGCTGCTTGACATTGAGAACAATGGACGGAGGCGAGCCTGACATTCCCGTTTACAAGTAAACGACACACATTATTATCTTGCTTTGTGCTATGAAAGTGATTATTCATCTCTTCATGATTTTTTAGAGTGATTGAGTGCAAGGGTCCTACAAACACACGAGTCTACACGGTCGCCGTTTATTTCCAAGGGAAACGCTTGGCCAAAGCATCAGGCCATAGTATTCAGGAAGCTGAGATGAATTCAGCTAAAGAGGCTCTTGAAAAATCACAAGGTAAAAAAATCAATTGTGTAACATTCCTTAAATATCATCAGTTCTTAGTCAGCTTATGTAATCCAACAACTGTTTCTCTTGGCAGATTTGTTTCCCCAATTGGATCATCAAAAGAGAGTAATTGCGAAGAGCATGAAGATGCAGCATTGGCCAAACAGACAAAAGCTGCGTGGCAAACCAACAAAACCAAGTGAGAGATCTGATGACTCTGACTCCAGTCAGCAGCGTAAACGACGCAGTCGCAGTAGAGAACGGGATCTTCCTGATAGGCGATCTAGGGATCGTTATGATAGTGTTGATCGCAGATGGAAAGATCTTGATAGGAGTGGCGATAGGTATAGGAAGCATAGGAGTCCAGCTAGAAGAAATCGTAGTAGTACAGAACGAACAACACAGAGGGAGTTGACTGATTATGATAACTCTAGAGAACGTGAATATAAAGCGGAAGTTCTAGAGAGGCATGGTAGTTCTGGCGGACGTTCTGAGATGATGGAGCAAAATGATACTTTTGAACGTGACAGTGTACAGGATAGGGATGGCAATTTAGATAGACATTGCCAGGATGGTATTAGGAAGCGAAAGAGATCAGTAGAGAAAGATACTAGCAGCAGCGATGATGATAATGTTCCTGAACAATACAGAACTAGTAATCTCAAATCGCACTCTGGTAAGAAGACCAGATCTTGAATCATCGGATTCGAATTAATTAACAGGATACTGAGAATATATTTGTGTGATCATTGCGGTGGTTAATTATGATCTGTTATCATTTTATCGCTTCCCTTTATTGTGAGTGATAAGAAAAATTGTCAATAGTGCATATTCAAAATGTTTTTTTAATGCATTGTATGCTTTCAGGTTTTCTCTGTTTATGATTGATTAATTGATAATGACTATGTAATTCTAGAGGGGACGGTTGAATGATCATATTTTAAACGTCAGTCCAAAAGCAACAGCGAGGGAGAACTCTGAATACGCATTAATAATCCTAGCAGATGTAATAATTATATGCATGCTAAGTATAGTGCATTTATAGTAATGGAATAGTTATGTATAGATTAATATATAACTATTATATTACTATTACGATGTGTCTGCTAGGAGCGTGTAGTGCTATAAGAGTATCATGATGTTAATAAAGATTTTATTTGATACTAGCTTTGGTTCTACTATTAGTACAATCAGTTCTGTATTATTATTATTACAGTTGCTATTACTAGGGTTTTTGATTTATATACAGGAATATAACAAAACAGAATCAGCTTTATTTACAACACTTTGTACGTAATTGATTAAAGTACAAAGATATATTTTAATAACTCTGTTATTACTGCGATGGAGTTCACTATGTTCATTCTTGATTTGTCTGTTGTAATAGCGATGCGCTTTTCGGATTCAGTAAGTATTTGTTATTATCTAAAATCGTTTGACATTCTTGTATATTGTGTATAATGTGCTCCAGTTGCCAATGCTTCTTCAATAGTGCGTGCTCCACATTAAATAGACCATATTGAAAACACTGTATCTGCGTACAAGTAGCTGTAGTGTGAAGTTTCAATCCCAATTCATGTACTAAGGTTTTCAGGTAATCTTCGTATTCGTTTACGCAGACAATTTCTGTGAAAAAGAATTAGTATGATTGGAAAGATTTCATATAAATTGGATATGTTACAATGAATTATAGAAGTACCTAGCGTAAATTCTGGTGACTCAAAGTCAATGCATTTTATTGAGTATAATACTGGAACTTTAGAAGTCGCTGGTCTAATTGGACCTTGCACAGCTAACTCGAATGCTGCTTGACTTTCCATGTCCACTCCACATTGTCTGAAAATATGTAGTCAATGTAAATAATGGTTATATGGTGATAACATAGAGTTGCATTTATATTTTAAGAAAATAAACGTACTCAAACATTTTTCTTTGGTGAGATGACTGCATTGATGCACAAATTTTATCAATCATATGCCTTTGGACGTGCTTATATGTGGATTTCTCAACAATTTTGCCTGATATAAAATAATTATTTGTTGCTTGTCCTAAAATGCCTTTCAATTTGTAGTGCCGTGTGGCTTTTGATTCCAAGAGTTTGAAAGCCATTTTCAAACCTTTTCCTATTCCAGTGACTATAACACCTGATGTATCTTTACCAAGCATAAATGGACAAAACATTTTAATATCTTTTTCCTGATAGCGTGGTCCTACAGCCAGAATATTATCTGCGTAACTTGGTCTTGTGTACACTTTCATTGGCTTATTCGTCTCACCCTCAATGCATACATATGTCGTAGGTGGACGAACGTGCATTTCATTTAAATCTGTAAAAGATTCAACGTCAATTCAAAAAAATTAATATACAAACTATGTCTGAAACTGCATTCCTAACCTTTGCACAGCAATTTCTGTATGGTGCTTTTCACAATCATAGAACTAATTCCAGCTGGCTTATAAGAAATAAAAATCCCATTTAGCAATTTCCTTGCTATATTGGCATCTGTTATCAGAGTTGTGGTCATTTTGAATATTATTTAAATATAAATCACATTGATAACTAAACAATATATGCTTATGTATTTCTAAATGTACTATTTATAGTATCAGTCTTGTAGCTACTACATTCTGCAACAAGAACAATAATTTTAATTCTTCTTCAACCTTTACTACAATATTTCACTAAATAATTACTGTACCATCAATATTTTTGACACTCAAAAATATAAATGCGCCGCTCACGTGCATATTTGAAATCCTCGGCAAATCCAAATCCACGTAAGTTCCCGATCCAAGAGGTAGAGGTCACTCGCGTCCCTTCAAGAAAATCTGCAAAGTTCGTACGGTAACGAAAAGCAGCTCTAAGAAATAATCAATTTTAATACATATCTAAAACTCACAGATCACTCTATAAATATCGCACTCGCATATTACACAATAAATAATCTCTCAATCTTATCATTCCTAATCCAATAGTTCAAATAATAATATTATCACAAACTCACAGTAAAATTAAATTTAACTGACCACTGACCAATAGCGTCTTTCTTTCACAAACATTTTTCGCTCGCGAATATATAATATAAATTTATTAGAACGTATAAATAAGAAAACCATTACGATCCTTAAAAAGAAAAAACGTATCTGAAAAGTCTGATAAACTAGATACTTCAGAATTATAAGCATATAACCAGCAAATGCTCATCGTACGAAACGCTTGCGAAGGAAGATTAAAAATTAAAGGTAACAAAAGCTCAATGATATCAAACTAATTAATAAGTGAGGACTATCTAGCTACCAGTTATTACATCCATAATATGCTCGAATAAGATGAAGATCTACGTAAACCCGCGAAAGCCTGTAGAAATGAACAGGAACAGAGTATAATTTACGACAGAGTACACTCAGCGTGCTTAGAATAACCATAGAGATTCGTTAGCGCGCTTTATACGGAATACGAGCGTTATTTCGTAAATTGCAATCCAGTGATTTATGGAAGGACGCCTATTACATGAACGAGCTACACACAAGCACTGATCTAAATACAGTGTTAAGCGCATCATTAACAAGAATAGATATGACACCCAACGTGAGTCTGTATAAACAGACGAGGAAGTGAAAACTTGGATAATTAAATAAATCGCACGTATCATTATTGACACTGATGATTGAAGGTTAAGTAAAGAGAAAATATTAATTTATTAATAATAGAACTGAGGTAAAAATAGCTTCTCTTTATTGCTACAATTATTCCCTGTAATTCGTTACACATCAGAATTACATGGTTTTACGATTATTGATGAATTTCTTCTTATAGCTTTCTTGTTGTTATACGGGCAGCGGTAACGCTGGCACCAGAGGTGGGATGGACAAGGTGCAGAAGGAGTCCGGATGGTAGCAAACGTACCTCCACCGTGGATTTACGAAGGCGGTCGCGATAACAGGACTCACGTCACGCGGCGCAGCAACCGCGTTCGTGTCTGACCGCTCTCAGTCGGGTTCAAAACAGCGTGGAGTCACAGTGCCGAGTGGGTGTCTTGGTTTCTAGTGAGAGAAATAAAATTAAGATCGCATCTGGTGATGCCAGGGTGACAGAAACCAAGATTTCGACTACGGGAAGCTGCAGTCAGCTGGCTGGAGCAGACCTGAACGAGATCGAGGAAAAAACAAGATTTGGAGTCGTTGACGTGCTCGTTGTGACCGTCATCGGGGCCCACGTGGCTTCGGGAGGCGTTACCGAAACTCTTGTGTCAGTTCAAGGACATCATTGGGACATCAAACGGACCCCTTGATTTTGAGGTTGGAAAATACGAGGTTTGCTTGTTGATGATTGTTGGGGCTACATTTAGATTTTTTGAATTATCCAGATTTTACGGTTGTCCAGTGTTTTATTGGTGTATTTTGAGATTTATCAATTAGTATTATTTTTGCGAATTGTTAATGACAATTTTAAGAAATCGTTAGTCCGCTGTTTTTCGATAATTTTGTTTTCTGTGGTTCTTATTGTACTGGCTGTTACTGTCTAGTGTAATCATTGTTGAAAACTGGTATTGAGTAAAGCACTTACTAGTTTATTCTGTCGTTATACCAGTGTGACAATGTAAAACTATAGTGGTACAAAAGAAATGTTTAATGGAGAAATTAGTGGTGGGTATAACACGTGTAAAAAGTTTGATTAAATAATCTGATGACATTTCCATAGAATGACCAGATATTTCAGTTAACGTGAAAGTAAATTACGGGATGATTGGATGCGAAAGTCGATGGAAAATAGGAAACGACACGGTCGATCGATTGCTTCGATTCGAAGTCAATATCAATTAAATTATTCTTTATTCTTTCATCGACATACATAAAATTACCAACGACTGACGCCAGTATGAAATTATCATTTGAAAACTTGTAATTAAAATTTACAAGCTTACGAATGAATCGAATTAAAATTATTGTAATTTAATTCTGAATATATCTCGAAACTTTATCACTAATGTTGAATCGATGACAGAAAAATTTGTCAGTATCGACCGTAACAAAAAGATTAGCTCCACCGAAGACACTGCCTTACCTAATGTCAAATCATCCAAACGTTAAGAAACTAAAATATTCATAACCTGTGCAACGTCTCCCATAATTATTTTTCCAAGTAATTCGTGATTCTGATCAATGACAATAATAATTCTCTTTAAAAAAAAAAAACCGCAATCCAATTAAAAGTTCGTGATTGCGCTTCCATTTAGTTGTTCGCGTACCAAAATGTCTGTGCAATGTAAAAAAAGAGTCACGACATTCGAAACTTTTTTTTTGCATCTTTATCAATTTTCTTATTATCACGATAACAACGTCCTCGAATCTCGTCGAGGCTGATCAGACGACACGCGGTTCCGTTTGTCGAAAACAATTTTTTTTTTCTCTCGCCTTCCATCTATTTTCAAAATACGAGCTTTCGTATATTCGTGACTCGGTCGGATGTCACGAGTTCACCGGGACCCAAAAGCCATACCCGATTAGACGCCTACAAAAACGTGGGAGTGAATCGTCGTCCGGCCGATGATTCGCGTCCTTTGTCGTTTCGTGCCTTTACCCCGAAGGGAGTCACGTTTTCTAAGAACTCCTCGCCGTCTACCTGAGGATAACGTTCTGGTTTTATCAAGTTCAACCGGCACTGTGAAATCAACGGAAGAAATTATTGTCCGCGTCCTGACGTGTAAATATCATCGTGAAAAGTGGCATCTGTAGGGATAAAGGTAGACAAAGAGAGCCATTAGAAACTTATAAGACAACCGTTGTGACGATTTAAAATGAAGATGGATACCGAACGGTCATTTTGAATTAATATTTGTATATTAAATAATTTCAAATAATTTTTAATACATCGATTAACTATTAAGTAATACGCCTTTGTTATTTCTTGTTCTTTTTGTATATCTTGTCAACTGTCAATATTTTTTTATCATACAAAAAGAGACAAATTTAACGTGGATTTATTTTTTGTTATTTGTGTTCAAAAATAGGATATATTTATTCAACGCTATCGCGCCTTCAATTTTTCTTTGAGTTGTGCGATAATAATTTTTTTCTTATCTATCGTGATATTAAATGCGATATTGTAATTAAGCAAAATTTGTTATCGTATTACGTTTATCGTTTGTATATTGAATTTAATAATTAATCAATATTATATTCTTCATTAATTAATATTTAGACATTTCGTATGTGCCTTATGGTGGGGAGTGATTTTGGTAAATTTTTGCGATAATTCTTCATTCGTTAACCAATGTTCCCATTAGCGTCAAGCAGAGATTTATGCATTTTTCTTGAAACGCATGCGAATCAAGGTTGAATAATTTTCTAATCTCAAGTAATGATAAGAGGAATGATAATTGGAAAAAAAAAGTTTTGTTCAATTCAATCGTCAATCTCGCTCGTAAAATTAGCTCAAGCTGTACAAAATGCGAAATGAGAATTTTGATGAAAATTCATTTAATCCTACAGGAAGTCCCTTGGTAATTGTGGCCGTAAGTAACAGGAAGCTGGAAACGTCATGATGAGGCCTGACGAACTGATACAGAGCGAACGACGAGCGACGGAAACGATGTCCGAGACGTCGGAGGGCACCGGGACGACCAGCGTCTCTGGTAAATCAGGATTTGAGAGCCGCGAGGAATTGCGCGATGTCGCAGCTATTCTTGGCATTGTTAATCCCGAGGAATTGCACCAGGATAGATTCCGCGTTGATCGCCGAAAATTGGAGCACATGCTACTCGGTAATTATGAAAATTTCTATAAATACGTAAATATGAAATTAATTAATTTCGATAACCAATTTATCATTGCTCGAGACTAATGATACGCGGTAAAAAAAAATAATTGAAAAACAATAAAATCCATTTTGACAGGACCCTGACAGATTCAAAGGCGTCCGCGTACAATAATTTTCTTTTAATCTCTTTATGCTACACGTCGTCTATCTTTTTTCGATTTGTTCGAACGAGCGTTAATTTCGCAGGCAACAGCCTCGCCGCTAAGAATACTATGAAAAAAGAAAGAAAAGAAAAGAAGGTTCACGTAGATAAACACGTAAATAATAATGCATAGACGTCTGATATGACGTAAACGTCCCTTTGGTTGGACGAAAAAGTTGCGTATACGAATCTCTCATGAAATTTCTTATCGACATGAAAAATGTCTTGACAAGTTCGAAAGGAATTTGAAAATTTTACTTTAAACGAAATTAGCCATCCCGGCAGCCCCGCTCGTCCTTGCCAAAATTCATATTTGCGAATGTCCCTGTGTTAGTTGGATTTCTTTAAGCAGCGGGTTGCTTGTAAACAGAAATTATTCGAACTGTCAAATTCGTGTGTTGTCGGGACCACCAGAATAATAGTCGTTAACCTACGAGGTCGCTCGATTCCTAAATTCTATAACGACAAACAAACATCGGCAGTTCTGCCATTGTTTGCCAATTTCGAAAATTTCGGCCAATTCACATCAGACCCAATTATTTCCTTACGATTGATGGGATATAAAGCATGAAGCAAAGACATAAATAATTATGCATAATTATATTTCCTTTACAATTTGACTAATAACAAGTTACATAAACATATATGTAATATACGTATAACACACTCAACATATGCGTTATATTATTACAGGTGACAATGAAGCGCCTGAGCCAGCCGATACGTTTTTTCATAAGGTGAGTCATCGCGCGATGATAATTAATATCAGTGATTATTAGACGAAAGTACGAAATTTCATTATATCAAAATTTATTTCACCTACCTGAAAGAACTTCAGTTACCGCGCGTATAGGTTATTTGCTTACAGCAATATCCTGATTGCGAGTACGTTGAAATTCGCACTGGAGCATCCGTGCACTTTGTATAATAATTGTAAAAGCAGAATCACCTGATTGCCAGGAACTTGCAGAGGTTTAAATATAAAAACAAGAGGCAGACGTTGATGATAAACGTCAAAGGAGAAACTACGAGTAAAGATGCTTGTCCCGATGCCGAGAGTCATTTTTGTCCTGCGAACGACGAAACGGCCTTAGAATAAATAATTAAATTGAATTTCAGCCATTCTCCTCGATCAAATGAAATTCAATGCGGAAGACGCAGGATGCCTTTGAAATTGAATTCGCGAAGATACGCGTTACGAAAGGTCTTTTTCTATTCATATATAAATATGATTATTCATATATCGTACATAAATACATATATACACGATTACTATATCCACTATTGTCAAACACGCTATTTGTGGTATGGGTAGAATTGATGATCCACGTGACGTCATTGGTACCGCCTACGTCATGCTGTTTCATTATTTAACTTAGGTTAGGTTTTTACCCGGGTCACAAGTTGATCGACTCGTGACTTTATTTATAAAAGTGATCAGGTGAATTGACAGTCCAGATGGACTTGTATGATTAAATACAACTTTCGACAAGATTGAGTGTCTTATGGGCGCTCGGTTGATTTATTTGCTAAATTATATGATGGCATAAAATACGACATCAAACGTCAATGTTGATCACCTGTGATGGTTCAATAATCGTGCTAAAAAAGATATAAATGTTATCCAATTTATGCTTCGAGTTTACCTCATAGCACGATGAAAAATAATTATTTTTTTGATACGTCACATATGAACCAAATAAGACGTAGCAATAAGAATTATTTTTCATCGTGCTACGAGGTAAACTTAAAGCATACCTACCGTATATTTTTATGGAGAATCGAAGACATAGTATTTATCTTATTTTTTTTCTTATCTCATCTCACGATGAATGAAGCATCACGCGTAATCAACATTGACGATTGATGTCGCATTTCTATGCTATCATTTAATTTAGGAAATATTAGTGAGCGCGCTCATAAGACACGGTCTTGCCGAACTTTGTATTTAATAATACAGTTTATATCTTGTTTTTATTAAGTCTCCCACTGTCTGGGAGACTTTTATTGGCTTATTAAAATCTGGTTCAATTACATAAATGACTAAGTGCACTTGGATCGGCTTAAAAGTATAATTAAAATAGTTATTTGGATTATCGGTTGCGCCTAATGACATCTTTTTACTTTGTTGTCTTATCAGAAAATATTGCGATAAAGGTTATCAATACTTATTGCATATATGGATCAAAGCTTCGCGCTTCTGATATAAAATCTAACTGTGATTATGCAATCGGTCTCTCTGTTGAACTGTGCGTCCTTCGCACTGTGTTGAAACGATTACAACACGTTGCGCGCGCATATTATATACCGATAATGATAATGTATTGACACAGTGCTCGTGCGCATGCGCGCACAGTCTGTTTGCATTTGTTGTTGATAGACGCGGGAAGGACTGATACAACTGAAAAAAAGTTTGTTTTATCTCCATTACGGGAAGCTTATCACAATTCGCATGATCCAAGCGACTTTTTATCATTTTACTAGCCGGTGGGGATCATTTAGATTGTTAATTATCTGCAGGATAAAAACACATTGGATTTTACAGACGTAAAAAGAGTTCCAGACTATACTACTTTGCGTGTTCGTATTTGAATTTTCTCTGACAGCCACGCGCCTTCTGCGCATGTCGCACTGCGCAGGTAGATGGCGCTCGATTGGTATTCGTCACTCGAAACTGCACTGAATGCATAGTTTCTCTGCGGAATATAAGATTGTAGGATTTATCTGACAACATTACACTGGGGATGTAACGCGGAAGCCATTCGATCGATCATGGAGACTTGCATAAGACTGATCGATAGGTACGTTAAGTTATCTGTCTTATGTGTTATGCAAAAGTGCGTGCCCAGACTCACGTAGCTTTTCTGCCGCTATGGCCATCTTGGATTTACGTAACTGTTCAACGTTTTTGACTTCGGTAGTACATCTCGTTCGATCTTGTTTTTTTAGAAGATATATAAAAGCAATAATAGCAGCTTGCGTTGTACGATGAATTACTGCAATTGATAAGAATGTAACCACAAAGTTTCCATGCAGTAGTAACTAATTACTGACACGTATGTATATGTATATATATATATATATATATATATATATGGTACATGGCTAATGCATCAAGTTAATGACAACGTTTCGCGGTTATCCGTATCGTTAATTGTTGGGTTAAGCGAAACTTGGAAATATAACATTGTATCGTTTATGGGATCACTTGGGGTCTTTTGATATTATGTATAAATTATCATGGTGCTGTCGACGCAGTTCACATTGGAAAATAATCTTTTCATACGCGTGCGAACGTTGATTATCGTAATGCGATTAATTAATACTGGACGATTATCGGAGTCAATAAAATAACTCATTGTTGTATATTATTGTCTTGTCTTAGTCAAGTATTTGATGTGATTTTAAAGAAACAACAGGGATTACCTTAACCCGTGCGACTATCGCCCTTTGCGATAACACCTTAATAACAAATCAATAAAAGTGTGTGTAACCAGAGATCGATCCTCGACTTTTGAGGTTAATCGCTGCTAAAGACTGCAGTCGTTTGGTTTCTCAGGTATAGGTCGACGTGCTGATGATGGCTAATGAAATTGGGATTAAACAAAATTTTTTTTGTTGTGAATCGTACTGTACATTGGATTTTCTCGCTGAAACGTTATACGGGGTGGAATTTGAGAATACGAACTTTTGATGGAATACCCATGAATTGCACAACGTTAGAAAAATTTGTATAGCATCATAGGGAAAGCGAAGTTAGCACGAAGGTAATGTATATTTTTGCAAGGATTTATCCGTGCAGATTTTTTGGCCACTCGCCAGACTTAAGTTACAGATATTCTTGACTGTGCCCGAGCGTGGCAAATAGCATTAATTTGAATTGGATTTCAATTTATTAACAGTCTCTCGGAATAAATCGCAGTTGCGCTATTTTCTTTTGAAATTTTTCCCGTCATCCGATCTTGCAATTACTCTCTTATGCCACTGACGAATAGCTCCCCGATTCTTCTTCGTTGCTTTCGTAGATCGGTAGCACGACCGATCTTTTACCGATCGATGTCAGTTGCGTAATTCGTGAAATTTCAGGATGTTGTTTTTCGCGAACGCTCATAGGAATAATCAATACTTATAAATATACGTATTAGACCCACAAGGGGAAATTATGCATGGCGGGAATTTTGAACTGGGCCATTTCTTATCTCACGTGATATACAATCAGATGTTAATATATCGCAGCATCAGCTGACTATTTACTTGACAGTTCTTGATGTTATCGCAAAAAATAAAAATTTGGGTCAAAATTACTACCTCGGATCGATAATTTCTAATCGGCTCGCTTATTCGATCTTCGATCGTGAAATAAAAATGGCGACTGTTCCGCTTCGCGATAATGTTGATGACCCGTGCCGAAATACCCGATGATTATTTCTACAAAAACATTTTATTCCTATTGTTGAGTAACACTCGACCGCGGGACGAATCGCGAATTGGAATCTAATAAAAATATTCACCATCGATTTTATCCGATTACAAGACAAACAAATAATAATCTCAATAATCGATCGTTCCTATGATTTATTTACCTGCGAATATAGAAACCGGTATGATACCAATAAATATATATATATTACCGGTTATATTACCAATGAATTTTATTAACGCGTATAATCGATCGCACGCGTCATATACGAATACGCACTTCCACGATTTTCGTGCCTGTTAAAATTATGCGAAAATTAATCGCACATACATTACGTCTATTTAAACACGTGCTTATTTGTTTTTTTTTTCACAGAAAGAGGAAACAGCCTCGAAATTATCATCGTTTAAATCATCATTAGTTATTCGGTGTCATCGAACGCCATATTCTTCACATAATCATATTTTGCAAACATTGCCTGTCTGACTAAAACACTACCTTATCTACTAGCCATATGTATATTTCTGCCTGATGCTGCCTGAATATAAACACTGTATCATTCTATCCATTCCATATATAATATATATATATATGACTTATGAAAATAAGAATTTCCAGGAATAAAAGTACATCTCTTTTATTCCCATGGGCGTTCCTTTGTAAAATAAGTTCAAGAGTGAAAAATGGCCGCCGTGATATTACCACCAGTACACGGTCCAGTTTACCTAAGACATATATATATTTGAAAAATACATAATATCACATATGTATGGCAAAAGTTTTGTATCTTTCAGTAAACGTCAGATTCGTATCTGGTATCGATGTACAAAAAAAAATCTTGACCAATGACTCAATGCAAATTTCGATGCAACTGCACGATGCAATTGCATTGGAAGGAACCTTATAAATATTGACTCTCAGCCGAGAGTTTCGTCAGAATTTTTCCGCGAATACTTTCCTATAAGCATTTAAACGCGAAATCATACTTGAAGTATGTTACTTACACGCGCGGGTACTTTTATACAGAATTCAAGTATAATATCGACATATGTTTACGTATACACGTGCATCACACGTAACGCGATTCATACGTGGAATCACGCGCGAGTAATAATTACGCAAGGACAGTGTAATCAATGAGCCCGTAAGGGAAGGATGATTATAAAGAATGTAACGGGAAGGAATTTTTTTTTTTGAAAATTTTGAGTAACTCAAAAAAATATTTAATTCTTCCGCCTGATCCTTTTTTTTTCTTTTAATAATATACACGTATACTGTTTCTCATTTTAATCTTGACTGTATCGTCAGCCACCCTTCTTTATCGACGTTTCCACTTGTTCATCCCGTCTTGTTAGCATATTCCAATATTGACTGGATATATTTCGGGTCTTCGATGATCCCCCAAAGGGGAATTCGCAACGACGCGACGCTGAGCGCATCAAATCGTTGAAATCGAACCCACGTATACATATATGTATATTGCGCGTCGACACGTTTTTCCGGAAATGCGAACGCGCCGTGATGCATGGTCTTGAAATTGGAGAATGCGATAGGACAATTTTTTTTCACGTTATCATAAGCGCGTAAATTTTGTACGTAACAATGAAATGGCAGTCGTTAAAAAAAATTAGTCAATACGACGATACTGGCGCTCTTGTTATCACTGTCAATATATGTATATCACGTAATGGCACATGCATGCTGATCGTTAAACCAGAAAAACAGGCTTGACAATTTAATTTCTACCTGCCAAAAGCAAAGCAAATGACTCAGCGTCAGTGTTACAAGTACAAAGGTAAATCTCGTAGAACGATGTAAAAAAAAATTGAATTTGACGTATGTCAAAATTTCGCGATATCTATAAAAAGGTTCTATTTATAGAAGCGATTTAAACAAAAAAAAACTTGTTTTTCATTATCAAATTCTTATTTTCAACGTATTTATAACGAAAAAATCCTTCTCTTGATATAAAATAAATTTTGAGTCCTGTAAGTCTACCGTAGGTTATACGGGAATTGGTAATAGAAATTGAAAAAAAAATTCATCCGCCATTTGCCACGTGCGACGTTGCCAACTGATGCTGCGCTTCATCAGTTGCATATACAACCTGTCAAATCAGACAACCATGCGTCGGAAATGAATGGCTCTGTATATTTCGCTACACTGTTACATATACCAGGTTCTATTTATAGAAACGAATAAATATGATAAGAAATAAAAAAAAATATTAATTGGCAATCAATTTAAATAAAATATCGATACATTATAATACATAAAGGATTTATTCATGCAGCGAGTATCGATGGTTCCTGATGCTATTTTTGTATTATGATTCCTTTCAGCACGAGATTCAGTGGTATTTATAGAAAGGAAAAAGAAAAGAATATCGTTTCTTTTTTTTTTCTTCGATTTTTTTAAACAACGGATCACCGTGTCCAGTTTTCACGTCGAGTTTCATTTACAAGGCGATACCAATAATTGTCTGCGTCAGGTTAGGTTAGGTTAGAATACTCAATGGGAAATCGTATGCCTGCGGCATTCATTACGTATCAAGGATATTGTCGTATCAGGAATAAATATATCGCAACGATGTTACGTATGTGACGACGTGACGATCAGATCATGCCGGTAGGTGAATAACGTTTGTATCAATGTTATACGTGGTTGGGGACGCCTTACGTCGTCATTTTGTACAACCAAAGGCCAAAGGCTGACGCAACGCGTCGTTACGCTCGGTAGATTTCCGTAAAAGTTTCCGTAAGGTCTGCGTTATCGTTGTACGCGTCAAGAAGGAAAGGACCAGATAAACATTGTAGCGCGACGAGTTTACGTAGGTTAAGCCTTAAGCCTGGTACGCAAGTGCATCCGATAGACATTCCGTACAGTCCGCTATGAAAGTATTCGGCAGTCATTTACATACAACTGATTTATCCGAGCGTTGACTTACGATTGTTTTTCTTTTAAGGATGGATAAGTTAAAATATTTTTTTCAAATTCAATAATTTTCTATTGAATCTCAAAATTAATCTTTTTTTTTCAAATTTACCGCCACATATCGATTCGCCTCGTTGCTCACGATGACTCCTGTCTCGCGCATTTCTACGCTTCTATTAATATCATAGGTGGAACGAAACTGTTACTTATACTATATGACATAATTTTAGAACAGTACAGTACAAGCATGGCGACTACGTGCAGTGTAAATGACAAGTCAGGCTTGAATATTAATATCAAGGTGAACTCGTATAGGAGGCGATTAGTGGTGGAATTAAAAAAATTTTTTTACAAGTTCGAAAAATTTTATTAATAAATTTAGCGATTTCTCCTTTGTCGGCTTTTGATTTAATTATTATTCGCGGGACGACCGCGACTTATCGTTACATGAAAATAATCTATGTAGAATTGGACGATCTTTCGCGAGAGTCGATAATAATAAATATTTACTTAACTCACCGATAGTCTTGAACTTTGTTTTCTTCTTTTTCTTTTTTTTTTTATTGATTTTTATTTACATACTTTTTTCTACCATTTCCCGCCTCTTCTTCCTGTTCGCAAAATTCTATTTTTATCCCCTCGAAATTCTTTATTATTCAAATAGAACGCCTGTGGCTCGATTAGCTTAATTTGTAGAAAATAAAAATATTTGATATTTCCACAATATTCTTGGCCTCGACCGAAGGTGCCTTCACACTGTGTACACACCCACGCGAAATAACATATGTGCACATATTGCGTTAACGATTTTCTTGTATTCGTTTCGCGACGACTCTTACGCAACGTCAGAGGTCGATCCGCCAATTTTGGAATCGATCTCGAATCCCTATCCCGAAATACACTTTGGCAAATAAATATAATAACAACAACTGCGTCTAGAAATTATGCAATTGCATGTAAGAAAACGAAGGTCTCACTATTTTCTCGACGCCCGACACGACCCGTGAACCAAACAACAAGGCTAGTTTGCAATTCCAATCGGCTTTATATTCGCTTTGTCATATGTCACTTATACAATTTCTGGTATCGATACCAAAACCTACATGTATGCACGGCGTACATATCCTACATATGCGGATACGTATGTACCATGCGCGTAAGCCTTTATCTTATTTAAATCGCTGCAATGCGATAGCCGATTCTGACGTAAGAACATACAAACGAATTTACGTTGATTCGAAGAAATATTTTTGAATTTGCCGCGCTTAAATATCTCACTCTTGTTCATCTGACGTACCAGTTCAGTTGATTGATATTTCTCATATACATTCTTATCCTAAATTGTTGCTATGTAAATACAATATAGCGTATTACGTCACGACCTATGGTTATGTATACATATATATATATTTTTTCAAACAGACTAAATCGAGTCGTGAGGGGTCTGTGAATTTTTACTGTGCAAAAATAGAAATCACACGGAGATTCACGTGACACAGAAAGACGTTACGAATTCCTACCGAGGGCGAATTTTCGAATTTCAAATTTACGATTCCTTTATGGGAAAAACAGATAATCAGCCGTCGCGTCACTCGTGTCCTGGAAACTCGTAAGTTCCTTTTGTATTTATGGTCTGCATTTATGGGTTTATCGGTACTGGGTAATTGGTACGCCAGGCTGGTTTTTATTTGATCAATTGTTTCTTCCACGTTATTCACTGACTCTTTCGATACATTTAATAAGCTTATTAAGGTACGAGGGTTGATTTTTTTTTTTTCGAAAATTTTTCTCAAGTCCTTTGTACAATTGTACGAGTATACTTATACGTTTTATAGGTTAATTTTGGCAATAAAAAAAAAATTGAAAATTATTCGTAATCATATCAGGCTTGTTTCTATGGGAGAGTGAAAACGTGATACAGAGTGAAAAATATACACAATTAAATGCAGGATAATTGAATTTATGAAAATTATCATTTAATTGTTAATTACATACGTTGCATAGGAATCTAGTATGTAGAGCTATTTAGAAAAACGTTATATATAATTAGGGTAAAGCTACTTGTTATATATTTTATATCCATCTGAAGTACCTACTGGGTTAACGTTAAAGGGTTAAAATTAATATAAAATGTTTACGACCCTTAGAAATGCTAATTACTTTATAACCTCTTTGGTCAGATCCTTGATGAAATACGGGAAAATTATAAATCCCCTAACCCCGCCGCCCAACCTACAAAACTGCACATTTAATTACACTTTACCCCTTTCGCTTATATTGAGCACCTTTTGCTTTTCCATCGCCAAAGGATTTTTAATTTTCTTTTTATCCAATAGGATCATCCCATTTCACGTACACTCTTGATCCACCGTTATCAATTTACAATGTCAAAGCGACTCGGTTTTTAATTTTTTTTTTTTCGAAATTTAGTTTATCTCAAAAAATCACTCACAGTACTTATTTCCGGACGAATCGAACAGTGGCGTTTATCTGATACTGTAAACAGATACCGTTATCGGAGTACAGCTATTAATACGGTGTGTGCATATATATGTAGGGGAAAGATAAAAAATGACGTGTGTAGGTATACCATTTGTTTTTTGCGAAAAGGATATAGTGATAAAATTTTCAAAATTTTAATAGGTTTTAAAACCAGTTTAAAAAAAAAATGATATTCCTCGATCAATATTCATTATGACGAAATTATAGGATTTTCAAGGCCAATTTCAACTATTTATATCCGGCCGTCCTCTCGATCATGTGTCATCTTTTACCTGGTGGTCTCTTATGAGTTTACGAATCGCCAGTTTCACTCCGGGTAAGCAAGGCGAGATATGGTGGCGAGAGTGGGGGAAAACTGTGACGCCAAGTGGGAGGCGGTTACCGAGACCAACCCGTTATATTATCTCGAATTAGTCAGTCAGTCGTGCCAGGGATCCCGTAGACGTACGGCAGTACCGCTAGTTGGTATTGTGAAAGAGAAAAAAAAAATAAGTAAATAAAAGACGGAAAAATTTTTAATCCGTCAATTTAAACCCCTACGCGACATTACGTCATAGATAATATATATATACATACATATATATTTAATAGTCATTTTTATTAATATCCTGTGACTCGATACTGGCGTGATCGCTCTCGGTTGTTTGCCTGTATCTGTAATTAATATATTTATTTAAAAAAAAAAGAGGTCAGCTAAATTCAGTGCTGCCAACAGTTTGCGTGCGACGATCTACCTTGGCGCGTGCTTTAGTCGCGATAATTTCGAGGTGGTGAAATTTAAGTAATTGGTGGTGTAATTTTTTTTTTGAAAAAAAAAAACAATTGCTCGATCGTGAAAAAGTAACTACAGTGTTACCGACTTCATTCTTTCGCCGATCTTTACCTTTTCTTTTTAATCATCACACGGTATATCGTATATCTATATATAACGATCCACGACGTTTCCCACGCGGAATCCGAAATAAATCCTTTCTTTCTCTTTGTCTTTACGCAAGATTGGCAACTGGTGAATATCCTTTATTAAGGTGTGTGCGAAGCTTGTATACCTATATACAGGACATACGTATAATACACACATGAGTTCGTGAAAGTAAGCAGTGATTCCCCGTTAAGCATATCGTGAAATTATATCGGGATATAATAATATATTCATCGACATATATATATATACACGCATATATATCAAATATATCACAGCAGTGCGTAGGTGCGTGACAAAATCGCACAGCTCTTGTGTTATATGTGATTTGGCCGGTGTCCTGTGATGACGTGAGTGTATAGGTGCGTGGGTAAAAGTTGGAAGAAATAAAAAATAAATATTATAATAGATGCAGTGGTGCACGATCGAAGACTATGAAAAATAGGGATAAAAACTGAAACGTGAGATCGTTAATAAATTCAAATTTCCCGCCCTATCTAATTTCACCGTTTAAACGTTCCTCGCGCTTCCGTCTCGCGTCGTTTCATCCTCGGCACATCAGGGG
Organism: Calameuta pallipes; assembly: GCA_030142375.1. Taxonomy (NCBI): domain Eukaryota; kingdom Metazoa; phylum Arthropoda; class Insecta; order Hymenoptera; family Cephidae; genus Calameuta; species Calameuta pallipes. The sequence goes on along the minus strand of JARQSW010000616.1, from coordinate 622,358 downwards.
ATCGTGTTCTGTCGGCCCCCGACGTCTGTCTGTCAATCCTGGTACTCGAGTCGCTGTTATCGAGGCTTCCGTTACGCAGCGAACGAAACGTCGAAAAAAAAAAGCAGGACTGCTTGAGAAACGGGATTTTACCGTGATTCTCGCCGCTGACTTTCTCCCACGACACATCGTCCCTTGAACTTCTTACTTGATTGGCTGTCGTTGACGACAATGACTGTGGTAATGGCTAATTACGTTATCTGTCACAACGTTGCATCAGTACGCATTACGTTGGCTGAGTCACGAGCGGGGTCTGTCGCTTTCGATCGACGTCGTCGATCGTATCGATTGACGTCGATATCTAACGATCGACCTCGTCGATTAATTATCGATACTAACTCGCACCTATCGATTGTTTCAGGTTATGGAGGAAACGAATACCTTTGTCACGTGGCCCTCGAGACTAAAAATTGGAGCGAAGTCGAAGAAAGGTATGAAAAAATATTTTTATAAATTTTATCAATATATTCTAATCAACATAAATATACATATATGTATATGTGTATTCGCATAATATAATTTGTTTACGAAGCTATTTTTGCGATAACAATTCCACTATCTTATTATGTAGCGGGAAACAAGGTGGCGTCCTTGACCGAACGTGTCACGTATTATATGACAAGCCGAGTTTCCAAACGCGCAAATCTTGTCAAACTTTTCCTAGCGTTTCTGCGTCACGTCGGGCTCGAAAGCAGCCTGTAATAAAGACAGAAAAATACGGGCAATGACAATAATGTATATATATATATTAAATAGATTTCCTATGCAAACGTACAAAATTTCTATTCACTCTACTCGTATTTCGCAAAAGCGTCGTCCTCGTAACGCGATCGGATATCGCAGTTTTATCCGCCAAAGGTGCAACAGGTGGCTCCTGTTTCGAACGGCACAATATTTCGCTCTACGGCAAACAAAATAATTTAAACTTCTCTTATGTACCTACCGTGTCGGTCGGTTGTTCGGTCTTGTGGCGCTTTCGGCAAATATTACAATATTTCGTTAAGCTGTTAGTTTGCATGGACTTCCAAGACACATATCGCACTTGACGCTCTCGAAAGGGGTTATTTAAAGGCCCGACGGCATTGCTCTCGGCTTACGTGCCAGGAAACGTACGCGTACGGTGTCGCAGCTTGCATTATGTGTACACATGATATATAGCACGTGCTATATATATATACGTCAAATATACGAAGAGTACATACAATTCCATAACAGTCTGCGTTACAGTATTGGATATTAACACTGAACGTATCATCGACCGATCATTTGACCATTTTAAAGCCAAAAATACGTTTATAAATAATTGCCGGTATACTTACAATTAGTGTTAAGATTGGATATACATATATGTCTTTTTTTCTACATATGGAGCATCACAGGAGTGCTAAAATAAATATCAGGAGCGGCCGGCCCTCCGTTCGTGACATCATGCGTGACGTTTGGATAATAGGATTGCATGTGTTTATATGCACAACGCATGAGAGGCAGAATGAAGTCTGACGATGGTCCTTAGGAGGTCGGGTTGAGGTCGGCCTGACTTATTTGATATTATGCAAAAGTCGGATACTTGGTGAACTTATTCATTTTTTAAAATAAAATTTATCAACTTTGTATACTGTCTATGTATTAATATATAAACATTTGTTTATACGATCCATACAAGGGGGTTAATCATTTCGGTGATATGTCGACAGTTGTTGCAGTATGCACGAGCCACGATTATTATGTTTATTATATGAGTATTATGGAAACTTTTCAGTGATTCATTCCTTTCACGTGACTCGCTGTACAGCTGGTTGCGGTTCCTTCCGAATTGGTTTCGCGTGACGGGACTTTTATTTCGCGTGGTTTTGCTCTTTCTCGTCGTTTCTTGGGCACTCGTAATAATTTTTATTTCTTTTCTTTTCTTTTTAATCGCGCGACGAAATCTCGTTTCATCGGAAGAAGTTAATTTTGGGAACGTTCAACTCTTTCGAAAATTTGGTCTTTTAACGATGACGCCGTTTAACGCGTCTCGCTCCTAAGTTGGTTTGCTCATCTTTTTTTTTTTCTTACTTACGGGTAATTAAGACAGTAGTTGTCAGCTTGGACGTTGCTGGTATACGTTTTTTCAAATTGTATGTCAAGTCTGGCAAATTTTTCAAGAAAAATATACACGCGTGTCTTTGTCTTTCTTCTCGAAACGTCTGCTCGTTCATTTACACGTATCTTGTTTTGGATTCACGACTATTTTTGGATCGAGCGATGTATTTCGGAGGGAAAAAGAAAACACGTAATTTCACTATAAATTTTGGCCATGACCGTTATCCTTGTTTACGTCATTTTGATTCTCCGTGTTGTGTCGGTATTTTTTGTATTTATTTCTTTTCTTTTTTTTTTTTCGTTGCCAACAGACACCGAAACAGAATGATAATTCGTAATTGCCGCTTTGTTCGCGACGAACTAACCGTTAAACGTTCGGCATCCTTTACCCGCGATGACTGTTTAAACTAAGCGCCAGCGGTGCTCAATCCATGTCATCGAAGTAAAGTCACGATCACGAAATCACCTTTCTAAAATCATTCACTCGTCCCGAGCTCCACCGACTGTCTTAATAATAACGGTGACGTAGACCCGCCATTTTAAATTTAGCGTGCAGTACGAATTATAGCCGCTGCGGATCCGTCACCAAGTCGAAGAATTCGATTGATCGTTAGAGATCTCGAACATCCGATTCCTCCGATCGCACTTTGTGCCTCGACCGTAATACGAAAAGTCATTTATTATATCGACACGTGCACTGTTCGACGAATGAATCGTCGAAGTGACGCTCAGGTGGCGCCACTGGTTATCGGCCCGGCCGTCGCTCCTGCTCGACGGTTACATTTGAATGTTGTTTGCTTCATTCTTTTTTTTTTTCACCGAATCTCGCGCATGCGCGTACCGTTACGCGCGCGGGTTGAACGTTGAAAAATTGCAGACGGCTGGCCTCCATTAAATTAGTGGATAATTAGTAAATAGTGCCACTGTAAAATTCCACTGATACTCGGCCCAGGCTCCCGGCCGGGGACAGTGTGTGCGTCCTGTCACGTAACCTGGAAATGTACGACGGTTCGTACTTATATCGTTACTGTCATTTGTATATGCAATGACGCGCGTTCAAACGTACGATCTTGGCTTTATCATTTCTTTCCGCGGCTCTGGCAGTCGCTCGTAATTGGAACAGCTGTTTGTTTATCCATCCGATCGTCGCACACGTTATATTTATAATTTATTTTATTTACATTAACGTAATACGACATTATTGACTCGTAATAGCTATATTATCGAAAATTAATAAATAAATTTAATTAATAAATTAGAAGCGAGTAATTAGTCTTTTTTTTTTTTACTTTAACGTTTCATTATCTCAAACGCTCTTAAATATACGCGTCTATTATCGTAGTGGAAATTACGCCATTTGGTAAGCAGGTGTCCTAATGTATGCTTATCAGTTACATCATTAGTTACTAAAGTATCAGTTAGATTGATTTGTGATGGTAGATTATTTCTGCTTAATTGTCTCGACGCCTTGATCACTCGCACGATACACGATATCGCAGTCACTTTGTTTTATTAATGAATAACGGGGCTTTAGACATTGTTATTGGTACTTTTTATTGTACAGATTTTTACCTTACGAGCTGCTGGTCCTTTTTTTGTTTGTTCGAAAATGAACATTGAAGAACGTCATCGCGCATAAACTGCGTCGCCGTAATGTTTTCTAGTAAAAATTTATGGGTCAATTTAGCCAAATTTAATAGTCACCTTTTATAACGAAGTAACTCCGAATGACCAAGCAACGTATTATGCAAAAAGTTTCTGCATAAAAAGTCACAATAATAATATATACATATATAATCAAGGATGAATTGTCCGTTAGTTATTTCCAGATGACTCCTAAAGTTTCCGTCGCGTTAACGGCTCCATATTAGGTCGGTCCGCGAGATCAGTGCGAACGTTGATAAAGTCGAATCATATCTCAATAAGCATTGAAGCGGGAGAATCAGTGAAAGGAGAGAATCGAAAATCACGTGAGTTTTGTATGGTAATATGGTTATAAACAAAAAAAAATATTTTTCGAGGACAGTCAAGCTTTTAGGAATGATCGATGTATTTTTAGATGTCAATTCAGAGAAGTAGGTCTGGAACGAGAGTCGTGCGAAAAAGTTGGCCAGTAGCAAGGAAGGAAGACGATGCTAATGTGTGAGAGAAGCTGAAAGAAATAGATTATAATATGCGCACATGGGTATGGGTAGGATGAGGGGGAGAGAGAGAGATAGAGAGAGAGAGAGAGAGGCCTGGTAGGAGTGAAAGAAAGTGTATAAGAGAGAAAGAGAAAGAGAGAGACAGAAAGAGTGTACCTTGACCCAGAGCGACGAAGGAAGACATCGCGAAACGATGACACCGATTAGATGAGGCCACTTGTGCCTAGCATCTGTCTATTTCTAGGTCATTGTTCTAATTCGGACTCGCCACTTAGTAACGTCATTGTGCTTATGATTTTTGTTTTCTTTAAAAAAAAAAAATCTTTTTTTTTTGTCCTCACGTCTTAGTTCACTCGGTACTCTCTCCCGTCACTTCACACTTAGCGAATTGGAATCGGCACTGGCGCCTTTTAGCTATAGTGCCAATTTTGCAATCCCTTCGCGTGTTATACCCGTGTCTATTTTTAAGCGAACTGTTTTTCTTGCTCGTGAATTTTTTTGCAATTTTTCTTCTTGTCAATCTTACGTTATCGACCGGAATAGGACTGGTCAAAACAGTTGCTCGTATACCGGGATTTAATGATGCACGCCGAAGAAGATGACTTTTTTCATTTTGATCTGTGTGCGATGAAGGATTTTTGTTCTATTTTTTGTTCCTTATTAACATTTTGTAATAATATACGTAGTAATATAAAATTTTTGAATTTTTTTTGAAATTTTTTTTTCTTATTCATTTGCAACTATCGTATCTGACGTCTGCGCACGGTAGCGAAATCATCGTTCAAATCACTTTGTAAAATCGGTTAAAACATACGGAGCACACGTAATACCGATGAATAGCGCGTTTACCCTGACTTATTTTTATTACGGTCCGATTGCGTAAGTCGGCCCACGAACGATTCTTGTCTTGGAAAATTTTCACTCGGGGACAATACATTTAATCGGTAATCGATAGCGCGGTGACGTCACTTTGCAAATCGTGCCATCGAGATCGTTCGTACAATTCAATGTGAAACGCTTTCGAACAAAGTCAGCGCACGACCCCGCTCTGGCTGTTTTTTTTTTTTTTCAAAATTGTTGTCGTTAAAGTTCAAAGTTGACAGTCGCGTGTTAATTTTGGGTAATGTCTATTTAACGGTTTCACTTTTAATTCTAGGAATTACGAAATTCTCATATCCACACAACCCTCAGGTCCCCTGGGAATCAAAATGAGTTTGCTCGACTGCAAACACACACATGTATATGCATATGTAGCATGTTAATTTCTAGACTATATGTGCATATATATCTATATTATAACACGGGCGTGATGCGGAGCTGAATTTACTTATCGCGCATATTCCTCGGCAAGTAATTAATTGTTAATGAGCAGTGCTCACGGAAATTTGTAAACGAAGTGGTTAGCCCGAGGCCACCTTTGGATAACCTCTGACCTACGATTAATACATTGAATAACCCCAAGTCGACGATACGACTTTTTCTGGCGCACGTAAACGATCCAGAACATTGAACTTTGTTGCTCTCATTTTGAGTCGACTCATAAAATCCTTTTTTTTTCTCTCATCCATACATGGAAACTTGAGGGGCACGGCGGGAGGGGAGAGAGATCGTGACACAGCCATTTTATTCGGTACTTTAATAACCTTACGTGAACGCCCCATACTTTACCACGCATCCGTGAACGTTGAACGTAATAAAAAAGAAATGACACGCTCACCTGTCACAGGTTGGTTGCCTGGTTTGCACGTGAATTAATTGTGCGAATAATTTGTCAAATTAAATTTGTAAAGTTGGACACTCTGGAGGTCACATGAGTATCAGTCGATTGCATCCGAATCGATATTGAGATTTTTACAGGCGATCGATTAGATGCACTCGCTATTCGAGATAGTCCGAGTAGTTCATGACACGATATCATCCGGGGATTCCCCGAGTATACTATACATATGCACCATTGAATCCAGGGGAATCCCAGTCTTGGACGATTTTAACCAATCCGATCGCTCACCCGTCGAACCTCACTTTGCCTTCTATCGCTGCTCGTGAACCCCCCGTATCCGTTGAAACAGGATCATCGGTTAAGTGATTTTCACGACAAAATGGCGACGAATTTCACGAGTCTTTGCCATCACAACGTTTCACTTTCAGGCTGCATACAAGTTCTGTTGGGTTTGTATAACCCGCTGTCACATCGATAACTCGAGGACTCACTTGACTTTGCCCCCGTCTCTTCTTTTTTTTTTAATCCGTAATCCGGTTTTTGCCGAAAAGAAACTTCCTCTACTCGGTATATTCTCTTTTTTAAGTCCGTAGTCCTGTTTTTACCGAAGAGAAACTTCCTCTCCGACATACGTCTATGCAAATTCAGATCGTGTTATTCTGCATCGCTATGGACTCTAAGGTCATGGACATATCCTCGTAACAACGAATAGCATAACTGCACCTTATATATGTCGTTTCTTCGCGCAAAATAAACATTCCCGTGGTAACGTAAGACGCGCGTTAAATACCAAAAGCGCGATTACACTTCGGCAAACGCTCGCATCGATAACACGCTTATCGCGCTTACGAAAATCACGTCGAACAAGATTTATACTTATCTCAGCGTAAATTACGTCTGAATACGATTTGCCTTTTTTTTTCTGTTTTTTTTTTTTGTTTTTCGTTCTCAGTATCGACGATCCGCAAGACCCGTTTCTTTCATACAGTCGATCCTTGATCGATTTTTATTTCGCATGGCTATGCACGAACCCATCGATGCCGCAATGACAATCGATATCTTGTTTTCCTGCGATTGGCCGAGCCGAAGTCAGGCGAATACTTAGGTCGATAAACAGCATACGGAACGATCGACACGATTGGAAGGAAAAAGATGGCGGTGTGCGAATTGCGGGAGTGGAGGGGGAAGGGGGGGGGGGTTGGCCGAGTGAAGACTAAAGGAGGGGAGGGGTGGGAACGAATTTGTTTCTCTTCATTGGCAAGACTCGTCGAGCAGCCTTGCGTAGTTATTGACGATTTAACCAAGGATTAACGTTATCTAATGTAGAAATTAATCTCGATTGGTTAGCCTGTGCGGCGACGAGTTTTGATTAACATGATTAATCGCCAATGGAAAATTCGTCTATGATATCTCGTGATCGGGATATCTAAACCTTGTTTTTGCTTTTCTTTATTGTGCCTCTTGTTTGAATTCAAGGCCTTTTGGCTTGGCTCCGATAGAGGACGGATGATTGAGGATGTTATGTGATATGATTTGTGCAATCATCCTCCCTTTACCACCCCCTAATATGATAAGGGTGGTGTCAAATCTAAGGTCATATGCTAAAATATATCGATTTACTTTGAACGATGGGAAATGTGTATCGGGTGTGTTTAAAGTAAAAATTTTGAAGGTGATGTACGCGATAACGTTATCAGTGAAGATTATGGTTGTTGATAACACAAATTGTAACTCTTTTGTACGTGTTTATGTTTCAGATCCACATATAAAGGTCGCAGGTCGACCCGATGACGTGCGAACGGCTAAGGATAAGATTATGCAAATTCTGGATACGCGGGTGAGTTATCATTGGTATTTTTTCTTGAAGGGGGGGGGAGGAGATTATTACCTAAATAGTCAAAAAAAAATGAAAGGTGCAAATCAATTTTTTTAATCCGTAATGTCTGCCACTTACGGTATTTGCATGTTTGGAGCGAAGTCGAAGATTTCGGATTTTTGTCGGTTTTCGATATGCCTGCGAAGTGATAACGATTGTGGAAAAAAATAAATAAAAAGCGATCACTTACAGTCGGGGAGATCTCGCGGATACGCGTACACTCGGTGGCAAAATTAAATCTCCATGCATTTACGGATATCGTTTAATCGCGTAACGAGCACGATGACAGATAATGAAATCGCCTTTTAATTAAAAGTCATGATCGGTTTCTGGTGCGCGAGGCGGCACCCGTATCTTTAATATCACTTTGTCATTACGAGAGACAATGATCTACGCTTTTCGCTCGAACTCTCTCACCGGAAGTCATCGTAATCCATTATAATGCCCATAGACACACTTTTCGCAAAATTTTCTCTTGACTTCCTTTTCTCTTTATTTCCCCGTCATTCATCTTGCCTGTCAACTTTTTTTGCTTCGTCGTTTTATCATCAATGCACGATGATTCCTCGCTCCGCGATCGTGTCTCCCGTGGAACGAATCGTTCGGCTCGTTTCACGGAGAAAGTTTTGGATTTCCTTTTTATTCTTCTTTTTATTAACATCTAACCCGAGAAGGGGGTTCCCCTTCCCCCTACACGTTCCTCCTTCGTTTCTTTCTTATTTTCACGGAAACCGTCACTCAAGATTTTCTTAAGTCATCGAATCACTTGATTCGCCGAATGTGATTTTGGCTTCTCGCCCTCGGACGGTCGGGGTAGCTTTTTTTTTTTGTTTACGAGAATTTGCAAATTTCACGGCAGAATTTTATTGGCATCGTTGAATGGATAACTCACTTGAAAATATTCAGCCGATTTTAGAGACAATATATTTTGGCTTTCGAGGTTGGCTAAGGGTTCAAGTCGCCTCTGAGAATCGGATCGCTGAACGCGTTTTGATTTTTTTTTTCAATTTTATTTTCATTCAAAAATCTATGCGGTTCACGTAACGAGCTTGGTACAGCGATCGATCGAAGAGTTTGACTTTTTTTAATTCTGTTTTTTTTTTTTTTTTTTCAAAATCACTAACACGTCAAAATAGAAAGCCTCTTCGCGTACCGGCAGTGGCAGACGGAAGTTGAGGTTTCTAAAACGCACGTCGATTAGCATCGGCGCAATTCTTACGTAACGCCTCGTTACGGTAAACAATCTCAATCGCAATCGGCGACGCTCTGCGCAGAACAGATGGGATCTCGCGAACGAGCGATTTGAAAATATAATAAAAAAGAAATTTTCCACCGATCGATCGTCAATACTTTTTATTCGCGAAATCGTAACGTGCGATTATTTGAAATTTGAAAAAAAAAGAATTACGACCGCAAGACGATATTCGGTGTATCCCCTCGGATTCTCGACGTCGAGATAAAAACTTTCGATTTCGCAAATCCGTCATGACGCAACGTCGTCAGCATCCGTCAATCGACCGTCTTCGATTCCGCGATACGATTCGTCCGGTTCGGATCTGCCAATTTGATGATTCGCGGAAATTGACGAAGCCAAGGTCATCGGACCAAATTATCATTCGACACAATAAAAATAAAAAACGTGTCGACGATCTCGAAACCTTGGTCTCTTTATTCTTTCTCTTTTTTTTTTTTCTTTCACCTCCCTCCTCTCCTTTCGCCTCCCTCCCCTCCTTTATCTCTATCTCCCTCATCCCCGTATCGCCTTACTCGTCCTAAGTAATATTTCAATCGCACGCATAATCATCGTTCACTTTCGCAAAGCTCTTTGCCCGTTGGCCACCCTCCCTCGTTCACCCCCACCACCGTCCTTCTCCTACTTCCCCTCATCCCGACCATATCACTCTCGACCCACACTTTGCCAATATCTCAAGCTTTACGTAACCCACGAACGGACGCTTAAAACTCTGCACATTGAACTCGCTTACTGTGTTGCCGGAGCATGTAAACGACAATGACGTCACCCGGCTGACTTAACGATATCACATGCTCAATTGCAAATACATAGTCGTATCGCGCTATGCTTATGTATGTTGTTTTTTTTTTCTCTCTGTCACATTGCATCTTTTTATCGATCACCGTTTCCAATCGTATACGACCTCGTGATGATTATCCAGACGTCACTCATTGTCGTATGTAATATTTGTACGATACGTGTCGATGTTTCAGGGACTCTTGCGTTTATGTGTCGTTTATATGTATATAGGGTCATTCACGAAATACGCATCATCATAAGGCATGGGTCCAACGTAGAATCCAAATAGACAGCCCAACTTGCCGGCTATTGACTTTCACGTGAATAACCTCCTATGCATTGCTGTCGATTGCTGGTCACTAATTGTCATCTAATCTTAACCCACGTACACATTGCTCGTTATCGAAGATAACGGGGTACCCGTACAGTAGATAAGATTTAAAGAATAATTAGGTCCCGAAATTTGGACGCTGATCGCCAGCTTAATAATAAACTATAAATAGTATACGTATGCACGTATATATGTACGTAAAATAAAAACCGTCTGCTTTATCTTTTATCATAAACACCACCCCCACCCCGTATCGCGAAGATTAATTTTATTAAATTTGTCTTTTTTTTTTCTCTTCTTCGCCTGAGCCAGTCTTGTCGACGTTGGACGATTGGATAACGCGCGAAAACGAAATCGTTGGAGGATGGGGAGGGGTCGATGTATAAATTTTTGAAAAAAATTAATCAGGCATCCTGGTGACAATTTACGAGGGCTGTTTTTTTAGATCTGATTATTTTTTTTTTTTACTTGCAGCAGAGCAACAGAGTAACGATGAAGGTGGACGTGAGTTATACCGATCACTCGCATATCATCGGCAAGGGAGGATTGACCATAAAACGCGTAATGGAGGAGACCAGCTGTCACATTCACTTTCCTGACAGCAATCGTAGCAATCATCAAGAGAAGAGCAATCAGGTGTCGATTGCTGGTGAGATCGAAGGCGTCGAGCGTGCTCGTTGTCGGGTTCGAGTGAGTATATTGGTTTTTTGAAAAAAAATTTTTTTTCTTTTCTTTTTATTGGTTACGTAATGGAGCGGAGTGGATGGCATACGTGTGTTTTTATTATACATTTTGTTTTTTTAATTTTTAATTTTCAGAATCTGACTCCTCTCATTTTCTCATTCGAATTGCCCGTAATGGGAGCTGCGCATGCGCCGCCCGATTCCACTTCGCCCTACGTTGTGCGAATCCAAGAGAAATACAACGTGCAGGTGATGTTCAGAACGCGGCCGAAATTACACGCGACCTTGGTGCTCGTCAAAGGCTGCGAATGGGAGGTCCTACAAGTGAAGGAAGCCACCGTTCTGCTGATTCATTACATGTGCGAGAACCTAGCTGTGAGTGTCTGTGGTTGTTTTTGAATTTTTCTTTTTGATTTTTGAATTTGTAAGATTCCAAAAAAAAAAAATGTTTTTACGCAATTTTTTTTTTTTTTATTCATATTAGTCGTTTGGGTTATGCGATGAACGTTTCAGGGATACACAATTGGACGAGATTGAATTGGGATTTTTTTTTTAGTCGAACCCGTTCATCTTGGATCTATTGAGTCTCTCGAACCATTGTTGATGATTGATTGCGCATCCATGTAGATTCTTGTTGATCTTTTGGTAAGAGCTTGGTGGTTTCGATTACAGAGTCAGATTCAGGTACAGATGTCTATGGAGATTTCGCCCCAGCATCACAGCATTGTCCTTGGGAAACAGAGCAGCAACCTCAAGATGATTATGCAATGTACCGCGACTCAGATTATATTTCCGGACGCTGGCGATCCAAATATACCGAGTTTGAAGAAGAGCAATGTCACGATCACCGGTGGAATTCATAACGTTTACCTCGCCCGTCAGCAATTGGTCGTAAGTTCATTGTGACGGATCGTCATGTTACTCGACGTATGGATAACGACGGCCAGTAGACATTTATTGTTGGGCTATTGGAGAATTTTATTGGCGCGGACTGGTACCGGTAGAGCCAGGAGCAGGAATTTTTTTTTTAATTGCTACCAAATGGTTACTCTGTTCGTAGCTTTTAATGAGACGTTCCTTAGATGTATGTATATATATATTTTTTTTTGTTCATCAACTTTATCATTGTCTTATCGATTAATTGTAAATTATTTTATACCCCGCTGGTATATACGTTCTGTTTAAAAAGCTTTGATAATTGTACGAATGTCTGTACAGTGATTTATTATTTGTCAGTTGGCCATACTTATGAGTATCCATGCAGTCTCTAACTATAGGATAAATACAGTGATTTATGGTAGTTACTGATAAGCGAGTAGGAATATTACGTTTGATTTTTTCTGTTGATGTCACGACTTATCGGCTCTTTATCACTTGAGGTGTCAAAAGATTAAGATAAATTTGACCCGACGTTCTTGGATCTAAGAGAGAGAGAGATGTCGAATTTTTTATTTATAGCTTTAAACGACTGGATCTTACGTCTCGAACGTCAGGACAGTCTAGCGCGAAGAAGGCCGTTTAAATTCTCATATCAAGTTGACAGTCAGATTCGTATTCTCGATAGAGTACAGATTAGTGTAATTTCGAGAAATTTCGTAAGATCGACTGGATTTAAAATAAGATGAAATTAAATATTTTTCAAAATTTTACTTAATCTCTCTCTTTTATTTTTTTTTTTCTTTCACAGGGTTCCCTGCCGCTTGTTCTCATGTTCGATCTGCCCGAGCACTCGATGCCATCGGTCGATACCGATAACATCTCACAGCTGATGCAGTCGTTGGACGTTTTTATAAACGTCCGACACAAACCGAAGCAGAGCACATTTTCCGTGATAATAAAAGGCATAGAGAGAAACGCCAGCAACATATACGAAGCCAGAAATCAACTTTTGGGTCTGAACGAACCGAGAATTCACGCTGAGATACCGGACAATTATCACATTCCTAATGCTGCCAGTGTGTTTCAGGGTAACAGCAGTAACAACAGCGGCAATGCAAACGGTTCTAGTTAGTGTCATTTGTTTTATTATGACGCATGCAATAGTTTCCTTTTAAATTATTACCTGTCGTTCTATCATAAACAACCGTTAACGAGGTCCTTGTTGTTGCAGGTCGTAACAACGTTGTCGGTCTGCCAGAAAATTTCTCCAGTATGCTTACGGTGAACACGCAAAATCTACCTTACTGCATGTCGCCAATGTCAAACTCGCCTAACCCAATGGGAATGTCGCCTCATTGGGGAATGACTGCGGTACCTTCAATGTTCTCCCCGCTACCGGTTCATCATCATGGACCATTCTCCTATCCTCATCTCAATCATATGTTAAGCACCCAACAGATGATGCATAACAACCTGATGGGTCATCCTCAGGGTGCGTGGAATCAGACATTGAGCGGCCTTGGACAGAGTCAGACCAGACCGTCTAGCGGTTATCACAGTATGAACAGTCTGAACTCAAGTTCACTCACCAACAATAAGGATGGCAGTGGTCAGTTTGTGAAACAGTGATAAACAGTTTTTGAGATGGTAGAGTGAAAATTTTTTATCTCTTCGTTAATACCTTTGTACTCTGCAGGCTATTCTTCCTTGAGCAGCGTTTCAAGTTCGCTTTCTAGTCCGGCCGTCAGTCCACGAAATGCATCGCCAGTTAATCCCTCTGACGTCACTTCCACTTTGGGTTAATAAATATTTGCATATTGAATCGTTATTGCCAAACGGCGTGATCATGGCGAATTATTTTTTCTTTTAGATCTATCCAGCATGCTGTCGGATCTCTCGGGGACCGATCGTCGCGCACCCGGATGCGAGAAGAAGAGTCTGCAAATGGCAGCTGCTCAGCATAATCTTACGCCGTTTGATTACGAGCAGAAGAAATTGATGGCTGTTAAGGCTATGCAAACTAAACTCAATTCGACTGACTACAGGGTCCCTACTTCTTCGTGGTCCGGTTATGGACTTAGTCAGACTATTCCCTTGATGGCGAATAGCGATCTGAGCAAGGTAAAGAAAGTGATCTAGATGAAAGAAACGATGACGTTGTCGCTAGGATTTTTTTTTTTGGATCAATTGTAACGATCGTTAATTTTTGAATTGTCGCTTTATTTCACTCAGGACTCGACCTCCCATCCTTCGGATCTCTGGGAGGAACCAAAGACTCCTGTGTTTGGTACAACGATGGACTTTGGCATCGGTGCTGACAAAGATCAGACGCCTCAGGTCGGCATGAGCTCGAACTACTTGGACCACACGCCTACGTCGCAAATCAATAAGATCACGTCTCAGCATTACACAGACTTGGCTAGCATGCTTACCAACATAGGACTGGAGAAATATATACGTGAGTTGACGGAATTATTAATGGACTTTTAAGATAAACGGTACGCGAATCGCATGAGAACGTACTGTGAGTGATTTTTTTGGTGTTATTGTCTTTTTATTTTTATTTGAGGTGAATCTGCTTTTTTTTTTTTTGCTTGGCGACTTATTTATATGCTTTTTGTCTCTAATTTGCACGACATATTTGCTTTTCTTCTGCACTGTCAGGCCTGTTCACGTCTCACGAGGTGGACATGGCGACCTTTCCTTCATTGACGGAAAAAGACCTTTGCGAAATTGGTGTGACCGCTTGGGGTGCGCGACGCAAAATATTGCTTTTGATTTCCGGTACGTAAATCGGTTTTGAAATTGGTATCGTGATCGATCGATTGATTAATCACAGTATACCGTTGGCATTTAATTTCTTTGAGCGTACGTATAACTTTTTCTTTCTCTTTTTTTTTTTCAATACAGAAATGAACAAACGATCTAGTCCGTTTTCCGGAAGCGCAGCGCCTGGCGCAGAACGGAAATCATCCACGACGTCCAGCACGGCTACAACGAGCAAATGCAGCCTGGAAAACTGGTAAATCAACACGTATAAATGGCGCACATGAAATACTTTAAAACGTGGTGTGTACTCATCTAGTAATAACGAAGCGTATCGAACCCGGATCGCGCTGGATTTCCACGAAAAAGAAGAAATACGTATAAAATTTCGACGCTGAGTCTCGCGTCGTTTCTCGTGCCGTCGCGACGTTCGTACAGCGATAATACAAATACGATCACGTTCATATCCGGTCGCGACGGCGCGACGTCGACGAGAAATGCATAGAAAAAAAAATCACAAAAATCCTAGACGGGGAGAAAAATCGATGAAAAACAAGAAAAAAGACACTCCCCCCCCCCCCGCGCACAATTGAACGTTAAAGAAAACCGGAAGTCGCGAACATACGTAAAGACGTGTAAAACGCGACGGCAGAGGGGGCTGCCTCTCTTTTCGTTGGACAAAAAAAGGAAAACCAAAAAATATAATTGCATGTTACTTTTTCGTATTTGGGAATCAGGAGGGTGGCAGTTTTAGTGATCGTTTGCGCGGGAACGAGTATCATTTTTTTGTCGCTCCCTTGTCGAATCTAAATTTTTTTTTCGAAATTTTTTTTTTTGGCACTCGCACACTCGCCCTCCGTGGCACGTACCCCAGGGCGGTGCGTTAGGTTAGGATGAATGATTGTTAAGAGAAAATATTTTTTTTTCGGCCGTCGACGTAGTCGTCGTCGTCGTCGTCATCGCGACACGACGAATGACGACGGCGACGCTGATGACACTTCAGGACGCCCCAAGGGACTGTCTTGCGAAAGCACCTATCGAATTAGACTTACTTTGTTTCCCGAATTGCATCGTAATTTTTTTTGGCAAATTTTTTTTTTTTTTTTTTTCTCTTCCTCGACCCATATCACCATCCCTATCCCAATATTATCTCTCTATTTAGATAGCTAGACGGAAGTACCATCGATTCGCGCGTAGGGTCGCACGCGCACTCGTGTTTTGTCTGTGATGTAACCAATCGATGATGATACAATGATAATGATAACGATAAACGATAATTGTGCCGGTTCGGAGAGCCAATGGGCTTCTTCCGGCGACCGTGCACACCAGAGAACCCAGACAGAGGTTATAATTATTCTTATGATAGTGATTCGATATAGTGATATATATAAATATATAAATATAAATCGCCCTCGGCCAATCGGTCGACACGATGCACTCAGCGACCTTTCATACCCCCCCCCCCCCCAAAATCAACCTGACCTCTGACCTACACCTCATTATTCCCTCTCCTCTCCATCATCCTATCACCTCTAGCGAGAAGATATTTAATTTAGACTAAGCTCGAGAGTCTGCGTCGACGATTCGATGACAACTCGCCACGTGTGCACGTGAGGCACGTCTCTTATGCGCCGTATATATATGTATATATATTTATACATATGTATACGCGCGCGTCTGTGTGTGTGTGTATATAATATATGTTCCGCGTCGTCGTAACTTTCGAGTTTTATAAAGTAACTATTAAAGAGTATTTATTATTAATTCGCGAGAGACGCTGGGTGCACGTCGTTCGACGTACGGGAATTAATTTCCACTTTGTTATCGCGAGATTACTCGTGAAGAAAAGAGTGTCAGTCGGGTCGAGATTAATTATGTGAATCGTTGAATTTCGAAAGAGAGTGTAAAGAGATAGATAGAGAGAGAGAGAGAGAGAGAGAGAGAGAGAGAGAGAGAGGGGATGGGAGAGGGAGAGTTATTATTTATAAATTTTGGCTTGTTTGATTTTTAATTTGTTTTTTTTTCTCTTTCTCGTTACCTCTCTCTCTCTCTCTCTCTCTTTTAATGTCCCCTCCTCGCTCTTCGACCTGACTCCCCTCCCGTCTTCTTTTCTCCCTAAGATTGGGTATACGTTTGTTTCTCTTCTTTTTTTTTCATTTTTTTTTCTGTCGATGCTTTTAACGAAATTCCTACAGCCGTGTGAAATCAGGAGCGGATCGATCGATCGATTGGCAATTTATAGCGTCCGATCGACGATCGACGGATCGGCGCTAACTTCGCGTTTTCACATTTGGTAGTCCCGATTGCTGATAATGTTTTTTTTTTCTTCCTCATCTTTTGTTCTCATCCCTCTTCCTTTGCTCGCGCGTTTCACGGGAGCAACGGCAGAGAGAGAGAGAGAGAGAGAGAGAGAGAGAGAGAGAGAGAGACTTACACCTCCGTCTCTCTCGTTTTGCGCACGGCGATTCTCCAATTTCGAAATTGTCGTATTTTACGAAAGTCAGATAGTTCGCTTTGTCGTAAATTATTCTTAATTTTAAAAAAAGCCTTTCTCTCACTCTTGTTTCCTCTTTTTTTTTTTTCTTTTCTTTTTTTCCCTTCTATCTCACCATATCCGCGCATTCCCTTCTTCCTCGACCTCTCTGTTCCACTCGTTGTCGTTGTTGTCAACCAAAGAAAGAAAAAAAAAATACATCGAGTAACGAGCTTCGCTTTTCACGTACGTTCAGGCTCGTAGTGACTTGCACTTGCGGGACTTGCGCATAGGTAATGACGTAATACGAATACGATTATCGATCAACGTAACATCAAGGGATGGTTCAGTCATCAAATGTCTGTCGATCGATTATACAAAGCCTGGTTGATTTGTCCCTTATCAAGGATCTTGTAAAAGTGATCATAAAGGGGTGAAAATAATTGAATATCGATCCCTACCATTTTTTATTATCTAGAAAAATTTCAAAAATAAAACCATCCCTCGTATAGGAATTTTGAAAAAAGTAATAATCAAAGAAACGTCACTCTCCGTAACGACTCGATGAACGCATCACTCCCGTACATTGTCATACCAAATGTCCTGTATATAGAATTTCGAAAATGTCGCAGGTACATAATTTAATACAGCGAGCTTTATTTTTCTTTTTTTTTTTTTTTTCTTTTTCGAAAATGCCTAGCGATCGATTTTACCGCTCATAGTTTTTGACTAAACTCGTGCAGTTTTATGCGTGTAAGTTATTTCCTTCGTTAATCGCCAAATTACTTACGTAACATCATCGCCTGATTCAGTAATGCTAATATACGATCTGCGCATGCGCGTCGATCCGATTCCACGTTCCTCGTTGTTTACGTGCGTTTTCGATCGTCAATCGTTGACGCGACGCCCGGACGTCCGCGTTCGCTGTCAGTTCGGCAGTTTGAGAATCGACGATGACAAAAGTGGCAACGAGTTATCGTTGCGTCGTTTAAATGCAAGATGCACGCGTCACGGTAAAGATTGACGAAAAAAGGACTAGATAAACGGGAAAAAACGCAGGTTAACTCGAGGGAACAGTCGTGTCGTTGTTTTATCGTGAAAGTTCCATGGCGCTGTTGGTTTTCGTTGTATATATATATTTTTCTGCCTCACCTACGCCCTTCACCCCTCCTATCCTGCTCCTCATTCTGCTCTCACGCATCGCGAACCAATCGATGGTAATTTTTGCCTCAACGGCCCTGGACTCTAAATTAGGATAAGGATCCAATTCCAAATCCTGCGTCATTGATGTTCCTATAACGCGTAGCAACTTAGTGATTTAGAATGTAATTTATGGTATAAGGTGATAGTAGAGAGAAACGTCTAACGTCTAATAATTCTATGATTCTAGGACTTTACGACGCTAGGCCACTGATTGTATGATTAATGATAATGATGATTAATGTGATTAACGCTTAACGGGAGAAAATATGCAAAAGTCTGTTGTATCGGTGAATTTGGAAAAAAAGAAATTAAATTGCACGTCGAACGAATTTCAATAAATTCTCTTTGGACTTTGACACTTTTTGCAAATAGCAAATTACGTGATCGACCCCTCCTCCCCCCCCCCCTTTCCTGCCTCTCGATTCTATTTAATGGAAAAGATTAATTCGGAATATTTTTCATGACGGGGGAGGAGGAGGGTCAATAAATATCAATCGAAAATTCAAAGATCGCTTAGCGAGAGATTGATTTGCGAAAAAAATTTGGCATACTTTCGCTTCTTGTACAACGGATGTCCGTTTTTGTGTGATTCTCGCCATTTCGTCTTTCCCGAATTGTGCGAATACGACGTGCCGCGAATTACGCGTAAATAAATACGAGACAGTAATTTTGGTTTACTTTAAAAGTGCATCGGTTGCACTGCAGAAGAGCTGCCATACTTGACCGGACACGCCATGTTTACTTGAACGCGGTATCACTTTAAAATTATCATTTTTAAATTATTCCCAGGCACGAGATTGCCTAGCTGAAAATTAATGGCAAGGAATAAGAAAAAAAAAAAAATTGTTTGAGAGAGAGAGAGACGTTGCTGACGATGGAATGCAGGACGCTTGAAATTACGCTTTTTACGTATTTTCGTGTAATATATTTTTCTTTGAAAAATTTATTTCCGCTCTACCGAATTTCATCGTGGCGAACGATTTCATATGAAAAATGGGCGTCTCCCTCAAAATTTCAATTAATTCTGAATTCTTAAAACGTTTCGTATTTTTTTTTTTCACGTTTAAAAAATAACGGCCGCTTATCGTACGTTCGACTCGAAACTTTGCCTTCACGTATGCCTTTTCCATTTTCCGTGGAAAAGTCTGTCAAAGTTGCATATTTTCTACCGTATGCGCTAACGTCATTTAGATTAATTCGAGGATCACATTTGAAGCGTTTGATTGATGAGAATTGCGTAATTCGTTTTAAGTATTTTCCTCGAATTGTAAGAATCACGGTATATGATTCATGGTACTAAGATTGTTGAGTTTAGTATTATGGCGGACGGAGCGCAACGAGGATCCGAGGGAAGAATTTCTGGAGGTTTCGTTTTTGTGCTAAACGCTGTTTTTTTTCTCACCTAATTTCAAATGTAATTGGAGGCTGTTTTTTTTAATAATTAAAGTACTCCATATAAAGTTACATTAACTGTCGTTTTGTGCGATTCCATACGCATATGTTGAATTAAATAAATTAAGAATGACTCGAATTGGTCGCCATCTTCTTACGCTGCGGAATTTAGTTCTTTTTTTTGTTTTTGAGGGAAATAATTCACGTCTGACAATTATATTTGGGGTGGGTTGTATGGAATCGAGAAAACAAAAATTGATATTAAATATCAAATCGACTACCTCGAGGAATTCTTTGCTCGTGCGATACTTCGATGAGCGTAGTAGTAGTGCGTGTATTTAGATAAGGCACCTTCAGTCAGTGTAGGGTTTACGATAGTCAGCCGAAATAATACCCCCTCTCTCCGCCCCCACTCTCTGCGCTCGCGTTCTAAAAGAATTGTATTATAAAAGAACATTCCAAACGAGTAATAACTTAATGAAATGAAAAAAAAAAAAACAAGAAACGAAAAGAAAAAAAACGAATCAAATTGTAATAAGGCAGGTGGCGAGAAATACTAATTTAAATGTACTTCTGTGTTGTTTTGAATTTTTTTTTCTTTTTTTTTTTTTGTATAATTGAGTAAAGTAACGATAATTATCGAAGAACGTGCCCCCTTCCCATTATAGCTGGTGCAGTAACTAACGTATAATGTATAGCGTTTTATGATAGTGCAGCATGATATTTTTATAATGTAAAATGTTTTTTGATAGACAGCGAATACATCCTATTGATCTATTATTGTTTGTTTCGAGAGAAAAAAAGCTGATCGATGCCTAAATGAAAATGTTCTATTGAAATAAATAAAAGATTTTGTATTGCTATTTTTAATAAAATAATGAGTCTACACGAGACGACTGGTTGTTTCTGTTTCTGACTGGTTTCCCTATATTTTGTGTCCTTCCTGTGGCATTTTGTATTACACATGTGTATTATTGTAAGTGATATTAACGAGAGTTTTTGGAAAACATTGTTTATTTCTCTTATATACAATATATGAGATAACGATTTATAATAAAAAAGAAATAACCACATGTATACGTTTGTACTTCAGTTACGAAATTGGTATTCCTTGCTGATTTCATTGTTCAATGAAATTTGAAAGTGTATATAAGCTATTCTAAATGTATATTTTACATGTGTACCTGACACTTTTATTTAAAATACATATTATTCTGCTTTTTTCAACGAGCAGGAAAGGTTACTGTAATGCAATGTACGGTTTCATATCCTGTGCATGTAGTTCCATATTGCATGTGGGACACTGAAACATTTTAGTTGCAGTAAAGTGCGCTTTCATACAGTAGTAGCAGAATATATGTTCACAGCCTGCAGAATTTGGTAAGATAGGATTTCCTCCACAGTGGGGACACTTTGTTGTTAGCTCCATTTTTAGGATACCATGAAATTTCATGGAAGCTGCATCTTTTTTACCAGACCAGAAACGCTTAAGCGTGTGTTTAAGATAATGAATGTTTATCATTGGTAAACCAATTGTAAACAATTCCATCAAGCCGTGCCACAGGAGCTCTCGGGTCATATAAGAGTATCCGATACTTCTGGGTTTATGTGTCGTTGTAGACTGACTAAATATTCCCAAAATACGTTCTATTAAACAAGGTTGCGTTCCTTGATGTAGGAAGCTTATTAAATTTATAAGAGAAAGGGCTTGTACGATGCTAGAAATTCTTTCTATATACAGTTTAATTCTATCGCTTCTTTCAGTGGTTGTAGCTAGTCTAACATCTGCCAATCTTTCTTGAACATATTGCGGTAGAACAGTTAATATTACATACAAGAAAGCTTTCTTCCGATTAAAGTTTGCATAATTCAAATTCAACAACTGTTGCGCAAAGGTAGCATTACCTGCTCTCAAAGAGTAATTCCAAATTGCTAAACTTAGCAGCACATTAATCTCAGGCTGCCACTTAGCAATACTACCTGGGGGTAGATATTTGGTGATCTTGTCAGTCTGATATTTCAATATCTTGTATATCTCATTGTCGAGTTGAACCGCATCTATCTGATTGACTCGTGAGACATAAGGAGACGCAGACATCACAGCCTGAAAAAGAATATCAAATCTAATTAAATAAGCTCCCAATTATTCTGACATTCGCATAAACATATTTACAAAATAAATTAACTAGCATCAGCCAATTTGATTAACAATCTCAAAACTAGGTTAGCAAATTTAACACACAATCTAAACAACACTTGAATTACCTTTTTTATTGAATAAAACCATAAATAATTCCACATCCATAATCCCTCATAAATCCAATTCAATTATTAACAGCATAAGGAATATTTACCGTTAAGAAATTGAAAATGAATTTCGCAGGTATTACGTGTCATCCAAGTGGGGTTAGATTATAGTTTAACCGTGTTGACGAACTTCAGTGCAAGCGTGTCTTTAAATCAAACTGGTACGGTCGACGTAAGCATCGTTAGGATCTCAATTAAATTTCGAACAACCCACGAAAAACCTATAGTAAAACTAATATCCATTAAACGCAAGAAAATCCAGAGAATAAATCTGCATTTTATTCAGAGTTTCGCAAGTTTCAAAGCGAACACGGTATTCGAGATAGAGGTTAGAAAAAGTGCGGAATGGAACTTCAGTCGAGCGAGCTATACGTAAACTTGGGATCCATGTTGCTCGTGGAATGACGTCATCGAATGTTGGTGCAAGTGGGTTCGTTCCTGTCCCTTCAAAGTTTCCGATCATGTTTTCGTGATAAAGTTGACGTTTTCGAAGTGTTTCTTGATTTTCCAGTGAGTCCAAGTTACTTTAAGAAGTGGTGGGTGCGACAGTGTTACTACGGACAATTAAATCGCCGCGATGTAAGTACAAAAAATTACATAATGTCGTTTTTATAGGTTTCACGTGAAACCCGAAGCCGAAACATCGATCTGCTAAGTGACAGGTTAACCTAAGAATTGATCAGTCTTGACAAACCGATTGAAATTTCTAAATGTCACGACCTAGTTCGTCAATTCAATATATTTTATATTACCTACGTTAATCCAAACCTGAAGAGTCCACTTTGAATACTTGTATTAATATAACCTCGTCCGGCATCAAAATGTCTATTCTGACGGCACATTGTTAACCTGCACTCTGTCTTCTTCCTGGACCACATGGCATTCTGCTTCAGATTATAACATAATTATGCTCCGTACACATCCCCTGTTATCTCGCATATCTATTACTGATATGAACTGCGGTTCTCAGGTGTGATTTAACGAATTTTTTTCTGACTGCCTTTCAACGCAAC
Organism: Calameuta pallipes; assembly: GCA_030142375.1. Lineage (NCBI taxonomy): Eukaryota > Metazoa > Arthropoda > Insecta > Hymenoptera > Cephidae > Calameuta > Calameuta pallipes. Next base: position 599,418 of record JARQSW010000616.1, on the reverse strand, counting down.
GCCACGTGTCTTGACTCTTGCAGAACGGCTCGCGTTGTTCGTTCGATAGTTATTTCTTCATATTAATATTCTAACAAAAATAGACTAATGTAATATGCAATCAGCTTATCATCTGCACGTTATCCATTTTTTCACCTACTCTCCATGCAATCATTTCTATGTACGGTGCTCCACGTGATATCGGCCATTCTCGTTGGTACATTAAATTATTGATTTTCTTTTGTCTATTTAATCGTAATACCAACAGTATATTTAATATTGTTCATAACTTCTTCCTTCTATGAAAATATTAACGTTAGAAGTTCGGTAGAATTATATTTTTGCTGAGATATAAAATACATACGGAATTTTGCTTATCAATTATCTTTTCTAACTGTGGATACAGTTTAGGATATTTTTGAAAGTATTTCTTAGTATACGCACAAGAATGCATTCCATTGGTATCCTTACGGTTTGTTCATGGATTCACCGTTATGGATTTGCGAAACGTGGTGCACGACCTTGACACATATCTGCAAGACTGCCTTAGGTAAGTCGCTTATAAGTTTACTTGAATATTAGAAAAAAAAAAGAAATTCAACTATGCATCTTCGCCAGTAAATATCCACACAGTAAACATAATATATAAATCAGACTTGAGCAGATATAAAATGTTCTTAGAAATTGAATTTTTATCAAGCACTTATTATCACACAATTGTTGTCCTCTACCTGGAATTGATAATTTTCTCTTTAACTACCGTAATGTCCACTTATTTAACAACATTCGAATAAGACCAATAAAATTCGCCAAACTTTATCGTCAATCCATTGTTCGCTCCTTCAAAACGTAATACTCCTATAACGACTGTCTTAAAGTCTCAGAAAGTTTACCCGAAAATTTTCAAAAGGACAAATTAAATTATCATGGACTGGCGAATGTTGAAAAAGTGATTTGAAAAAAACATTTCAGCAGAGCAATTTCCACTCTCGTCGCATTCCAATAAAAACAACATTGAAATTACTCGGTCGGTAATGTTTCGCAGACCGACGGTCAATAGTAATTGGCCTGTTATTTAAATGAGTTCCATTTGCATTTGAACCTCTCTTTAAATGGGTCTGCACGCGCGAATCCTGTTCGATAGAGACATTGCGTTAAGCAAGCACGATTGCCGAGTGCGCGTGACGAAGGATGGAAGTGGGAAATAGGAAATAAACAAAAATAGAACAGGAATAAGGAAAATAGATTTTCATTAAATCGGCCATTTTGGATAACGCAAAAATTAACGGCGTTTTGGATAATACGAAATTCGTACGAAAATGGTAATTCACTTTTCTCGGTACCGACCCTAATTCGTACACGCGATATTGCTGCATTGGCGAAACTCGAGAAATTCCAAGGCTCAGCTGCGCTTTTCATCAGCTCAAATTTCTCATTCGCTTTTATCTCGCAGAATCGATTGAACTTTCACGTTGATTAATTGACGTCTGCGATCTTCGATTCTCGTATGGAGCATCTACTGTGCATTCTCCCATATATATATGCACTATGGTGTATATATATATTGTATGTATACATATTGCCAGTATCGTATCGGAAAATTGTGGTAAACAACTACGTCAAATTGATTTATAGAAAGCCTTCAATCGTACCTGGTATTGCATATTCTAACTGCAATAATTAACGAGACGTTGCCTTTTCGAGCACGTGTGTATGTACACGTATGGATACTATCTGATAAGGCGTAAATCGTCGTACAGAATCATTCGAATATCACTGAACCAAAAAAAAATATTTGAGAAATGTAATATCTCAATTTACATTTTCAACTCTTTTTCTCAATATTCATGAATCCAGTCTTACCACAAACCACTAAAACGGACATACGTATCACCTCTTTCCTGGATTTGCAAAAAACAAAAGAAAAAAAAATCCATCGCAATTTAATTGTCAGCAGCAGCAGCAATTCGCTGCTTTTGCACTTGGCAAAAGTTATTACAGTCACTGAGTGATATATAAGAAAGTGAATATATATTTATCCACATGATTTGACTTTAGTATTAATTAATATCTCGACACTTTGGCTATCTGCCCAATTTCCGTTGCCATACCATATGCCCTGTACGCCATATACTCCAGTTGTATATCAAAGTTCCCATAAGACAGTAACAGAGTCATCAAGCGATTAGGGAGTAAGACTTGATAATTTTGATAACTTAATCAGTCCCTGATAAGCCGCCTTAAAGCCAACTGTAATCAGAACGGACTATAGTATCTTCATGCACTCTGCGCTTAACGTTAATAGCAACCATATACTCTGTTACTGCTCATTACATTGTAGCATGGTTCACAGTTGCTGGTTTCACCATGAGATTGGTCCAGCATCAGCATCCAGTTAGCATAGATCTCAGAAACGATTTTGGCGTAGCTCCTGCCAGACAGATTCATTTATATTAATTTTCTGAATGTTCGCTCGTCAGCCAGGGACGGTAACATGGACGAGGGTAAACCCTCTGGATAGACTGTGCTATGTTGACTCCGGATCTGACGTCATTACTATGATTGGGGATGAAGTTCGGTCTCGCGAAGCTAACGTATTCCTACTCAGGTTCGTTAATATCTTCTATCAGAATTGCTTTCGTGTTTGCTGATACGAATGGCGACGTTGAAAACAATGAGTACGTCACTACCCGGTCTAGTGCAACGTTTTATTCAGCATCGCTCGACGTCGATGGAATATAATGTCGCTGAAGAGAATATTTCTCCTTGGGTAAGTACGGATGGCGAGTTGAATGTAATTTTTTCTTTTTTTCTTCCCCTTCTTTTTTTTGTCTGAATTATCTTTGACTTGCTAGCACGGTGCTGCCATCTGACGCAGCCATCCCTTATAGCTTCACACTCCTCACTTTGAATGGGGTCACGCGATGATAGTTCCTGGCGCTTCTGTGTGTCTCTCTTTATCTGAAAAGATAAGCATACAGCTTCATGTAATTTCTGACAGTTGAAAGTTCCCACTTATGGGGTATGTATGTATATATATATATATATGAAAATGCTTTACCTTTGCTCAAGGATTTCTTAGTGTCTTGAAGAGAACCGCACGGTAGGGGTTGATATAACGAGGCTCTAGAAACTGGAATGATCCATTCACTGGGTTGATCGTGATAGTCGTGAACCTTCTTGCTTTCTTTGATACTGGTATTTCACGTAATTGAAGTTTGTCATGAAGATTCTTCGGATGACATTCCAATTCATCGGAATTTACTTCCTAGATGACCTATCAGTACAAGTCAGGTTATACCATTACACAATACCTTGCATATCTTGTACATTCCGCTGGAGGATATTGTATAATCCAAAGGACTTTGGGTAATTGCTCTAGAATTTGAGAAATTTTTTAATTCGCCCGCTTTTATATGAATATTCAATTATTTTATGAACAATAATTATTAGGCTCGGGGGAAAATAAATTTTTAACTTCGAACAGCGAATTCCGGAAGCGTTAAAACGTACAGTGCATTTCGTCATATTATCTCCGTCATTATTGTTAGGTTGAGTGGAAGTGGGCGTGGGAGAGAAAAAAAAAGGGGAAAGGGATGACAAAAAAAAAATTGAAGTTTGAGCCAAAGTTCGATTCGAATGTCCATCGTGGTCGGAGGGTTGTCGGAAAAGTCAAGTTTTGCTCGGAGGGCAGGTGGTGGCGCGAGGCGTGGCGAAGTATTGATCGTCGTTGCGAATTCCCTTTCTCCGGCGCCATTTTCCCATCCCAAGCCGAAGTCCCGACCGACGTCATCCACCCCGATTCAGTGCTCCTCTCTCAACCCTCGTTCCTACCCTCAACTTTATTCCCCATCCAGTGGCTGAAACATCCACTCCTACACCCCCTCCTCACTCCCCACCCTTTTCCCCTAAAGGCACCGGCACTCCTCTCGTTCATTCGACAAAAGGAAGCATGCTTTCACCAGGGCGCTCTCCCTGCATCGCTACGCGATACCCTAACCTCTAATTTCTACCTGCATACAAAAAACCACCCCCTCAGCTCCGTCACTCCCATTACTTTTACGGTGGGTTGCCTCTTTTTCAAGAATCCGATTGCACGGGACTGTTTGTTTGCTTTCGCGGGCAGGAAGAACCCTTGACTTCCGTTTGATTATAATGACTCTCATTGTGACGGCTCCTTTCGAGGTTAGGTTAGGTTAGGCTCGCTTACGCTGGCTGACACTTTTGAGGTTAGATTGATAATGCGTCGGGAATTGCACGGGAAAAATTCTTCGGCTTACCTTCCCTTCTCCGTTGCTTCGATAATAATCACTCGATAATGGGCGGGCAGGGTCTTTGATGATTTTACAGAAGACGGAACAGGAAGTGGAACTGGTGTCGTAACTTAGAGGTAGAAGCTTTCTCGAGGGAGTCGCGAAGATTCACTGCCATGGGGTCTGTCGTTCTGCCAATTACTCGGGTAATTGCAACTCGAACGAACCCTCTACTCGTATCTTCGTACTGCTAACACAAGTCACTTTCATCCCTGTTGGAAAGCAAGTGCCACTTCACATATCGTAATTTTATATCCACCTCGGTGCATTCAATGCGTATTGTAACGTAGCGACGCGCGTGTCAATTTTAAAAGCGACGGTTACGCTTCGCGCACAGGTATAGGGAGTCGTGGGGACTTTTTTCTCTCTTTTTTTCTCTCTCTCTCCAAGCGTCTAGTAACTTTTACGTACTGTTGTTTCAAATGGATTACGACGGAAGTGTCCATAAGGTAGAGCCACTTTAGTCCTTTGGAATCTAAATGGCAGCTTCTTCTTTACCGATACGGAAATACCTACGTACCGGTTGGCTTCCTCTGCATGGCTTAGCGACATCTGCTTAAAGGCTGGTTCACTCGCGTTGGCTCGTACATACATTGTAACTCCGACGTAATCGATAAAATGGCGGATACGAGCAGCTCGATCATGAACGAACGTTGCTGCTTTCCAGTTTTATCCACTTTTCTCGATCATATGCTCGGACGCTTCGTCATTACTTCCGGTTCAGTGACGTCTTCGCCCACTCTGTAGATGTCAGGTACGTTCTGTGATTCTGTGGTGAATTAGGGATCGACGAGAATTACATTCGGGCTGTCTCATTGACGAAGGTAGTCGTAAGTTTATTTTTTTTAATTTTTAACGGGAAATTCGAATACTCGTCATGCGGTATTTTCGCTGCTTTATATAGGATTTGAGAAATTGGCTCCGATCCGAAATTTCATTATATTCGCATCATTTTATAAATTAATCGTATCTTCTTGCGATTAGCCAATACTGATCGTTCGGTCTGTGTCGTCAGAAAGCTGACGGCAGCATCCATGACGCCTACAGGTATGACGAAAATGATTGTGTTTAATGACTGTGTAATGGGCTTCCATTACACATCGGTTTAAGGTCCTGATCTCGTCCCTGAGGGCTGTCTGATGGGCTGCTTGCCTTGACGAATTTCATGGTCCTTAAATTAAAAAAAAAAAATTCTAGAAACTTCTTAGGCTTCACGAGAACCTTTGGACATTTGAAATTTAACATGTATTCGATAAATTCTCTCACGTCGTATAAAGATAATTATTTCATAGAAATTACGTCCTTTTACAATTTACCAGGCTATCGCCGATATATCAATTAATTCAATTGCACAACTATCGGTATTACCGTGGAATTTCATTTTAGACGTAATCCTGTAATCAGACAGGAATTCAGGAGCGTAGCTACCGTCTTACCAAGATTGATTCCATTACATATAGATACTGAGGATGAGGACTAATGATATGTTAAATCAAAATTATAGATATAGATATACCCCTATGTCTCTGCATTATATAAATCCCAGTGATTGATAACTGTACTCACATACAAATTTCAATTACCCCTCGCGCGTAATCACGATCCAATTGAAGACGAGATTCATGAGGATTTCAAAGGTTCCTATCCAAGTCGAATGGCAACATGGTAATGTGCATTCCGATAGTATTTGCATTCCTTCCAATATATATATCTATATGTATACACAAACACACAACTATACTTCGCCGACACTGTATACGAAATTTGCAAATCCAGGAAGTCTACCAGAAACGTGTCACATTCACGTCTAGTTGCACGTACCTCCAATTTCTCATCGATAATTGCCCAATCAAATTTCACGAACCGCGATAACAATGCTTGCTTTTCTCTCCCCCTGGCAAAATCAACCTGTTATCAGGCACATAATTACGCAAACATTCGACAAGTAATTATACGATCAAACTGTACTCCGAGCTGCTCGAACTATTTCGCTGATAAATATATCAATTAATATTTTTTTTTTAATTATCAATAATAAATTCCAAAAAAAATCTTTATTGCGCTTTCATACATAAGCTCCCATACTACGTACATCGCGCGTACATATTTAATTACTGGTAACGAAGCAGACAACGGAAACTAATGGATACGTTCGGTTGATGGGGTAGTGAAAAGTCCAGACTATACTGTCGGGCGTCGCGGCGCCCATCTAATTGACACCGTACCCGCCCCTATTATATGCACTTCTTCCAACGATGTAATTAAATTAAGTTTCTGCCTTGTCATGGAGATTTATGGAGAACTCCCCCCCCCCCAATACCTTCTGCCTCACAATTTTTTTTTCAATTTTGAATTTTTTTTTCCTCTCACTCCTTTCTTATGCATATATAATTTTATACGAGCTATATATTGCATGTGGGCATAGCCAAGCACGTAT
>JARQSW010000616.1:578383-592679 GCA_030142375.1 Calameuta pallipes | reverse complement strand
TGCCTTGTCATGGAGATTTATGGAGAACGCCCCCCCCCCCCCCCACCCACCCATGGCTCCTGCCTCACATTTTTTTTTTCATTTTTGAATTTTTTTCCTTTTACTCGTTTCTTATGTATAATTTTATATGAGCTATATGTTGCATATGGGTATAGCCGAACACATGTGTGACACTTGCACATATGCAAAGGACTGCATCAAATAATCCAATGACGCCACTGTCTGGGGCTGGGGCTAGTGGGAGGAGAGGGGGGAGCACGTCACCTATCTTTTTACAGGCTTCGGTCATAATTGCATGCATACAACTTTTTTTTGCTCTTTTTAAATTTTTCGTACCGGAAGATCCTTTTTGTACTTTAACTTTTTTTTTTGCGGTATTTCCTCTCTGTTTGAGCCTTTGACGCTATTTTATAAGTAACGGTTAATTAACTTGTGTACGTGAGTGCCTGTTGCTTTTGACATTTGGAAATTTGTGTTTGGCAGTCATTGTATTTGTGTGTGTGTGTGCGTGCGCGTGTGTGTGTGTGTGTTTATATATAGTTTATTAAGAGTTTGTTGTCTATGACTGTTAATCATTTGGATTATTTATTTCGGCCGTTAACCTCATATTTTATTGAGGTCATTGGAGCTTAATATGTGTGTGTATGTGTGTGTGTGTATATGTCATTTAATTGGACGTCTGAAAGGTTCGGATTAAACTGAATTGCTCGATAATTATTTCATTAATGTGTGAATTTAATTATTAACCTTGTCTAGCTATTTCGACGTATAGTCGATGCTATAGCATTGGGTTACCGTGAAAGCCCGCGTAATTCAAACTTTATAGATTCATATCTCGCTCGATAGCATTTAAATTGTAATTAACGACGAGGTTGTTTCTATCGAAATGAGCGTATTGAGGGAATTTCCAAAAATTTATTCGAGATCCAAAGCTCTTCCCAAAATAACCATCATATACGAGCGGGAAAGTCTTAGGAGGCACGCGAGCGAAATTCCTGAGCCGAGACACGAAAATGTCGCGTCTGTCGAAATCCGAATGTTCGGAATCCGCTAACGAGCCGTGAATCCTGCGCTTAATTAGAGACCGTCGACAGACAAAATGGCGCTACCAAGGGAGAGCAGTCTGATATATCGTTAAGCTATGCGTATCACTAAGCAACAATATTTCTGATAATTATTTCGTCTACTCGAATGTCTCGTATCTATATATTTATTCCCTGGATATTTTCCACAATCAATTGTAATAAAATTATATTTCTTGTAATAATGGGACAAGTCTCAATGGCTCAAGGTGCTATGTGGAATATTCAAGTATAATAATATGTAATATATTGTGTATTGAAGTTTGTGAAAAATTTATGAACTTTAAGGACACAAGGGAAAACGTCTTGTTCCGCGATTCCTGCCGTTCTAAGGTCTGGTTTACTTTGCCGTTCACGGCCGATAGTAGGACACGAAGAAGACCAATAAGAGAGGAAGGCTGAAGAAGACGAAGTGGAATAGGAAGAAAAGCAAAGGAATATCGAGCCAGGAAGGAAGGAAGGAAAATACGAATGGATGGAAAGAAGAATGGCATAAAGATGTACAATGGCACTATCTACATATATAACACTAGGGCCACTATTCACAGTCGCTATTGTGATTTCGACGACCACATGCGATTCCCCGGGCACGTTTACTCTCTTCTTTTATTATTTTTTTTTTTTTCTTTTTTCTTTACCTTTATTGACCCTTCTCGCCGTGACAATGCTGCCTTTTTTTTTTTAACAAAAAAGTGCTTTTTGTAAATTCTTTTGTATTTTACCTTGAAAAATTACTTGTCGACGATATTCGTCTTGTTCATTATATATAGAAAAAGAAACGAACTCCGTCAAAGTCACACGTGGCTCGACATTTTTATTTTCACTAGCCATACACGTGCTTGTTTTTCCACTGAAATATATTTTTCTTACTTCGGCATGTGTTACCCTGATTTTACGTAACGCGTGATTTACTAAGGACTGCATTGTCAGCGAACTGTCAAGATAATAATACTTTGAACTCGTAAACCGACTATAGAATACATAATTATTTACGTCACTCTACGAACTTTGCAGAATTCTCGAGAATCTAACACGTGCAAAATCCGTTGCACTTCCGCGTTTACACGTAACCTCTTCGTCGCGGTCGGAGACGCATATCTTCCCAGTGCGATCTTGTCTTTTCGTTAATTTGGCTAATTGTCAATACAGCGTGCGAATTCGTCAGCTTTTCGTAAAGTTATTGGATATGTCCTTATACGAGTGTCATGGCGCACGCTTGCGAAACGAACTAGCCTATCAGGAATTGGAAGGATTGCGAAACTAAAGCTATACGTAGACCATTGAAAAATCCTTATTATCAGCAATCCTTAGCGAACTCCCGATAACCCAAAGTCCATTTTTCGACTCATCCTGAAGAAACCCAATCAGAGTCCCAGTACACGAAACTTTACTTCCTATGACAATAGTTACCCCTTTAGCCTGCAGATTCTGCATATAAACATAAAGGGGCACCATCCTTTAGTAGCTCAGTACGGCTTTGACTTCCGTGACGGTCAGTCGTGAAATTAATTGTCTTTACGTTTGCTGGAGATAGCAAAACAATCAATAAAGATCGATCCGACTGGGAAGCTTCGTTGCTTCTTTTTTTCGAGGAAGATTCCTTTTCGAATATATTTTGAAACCAGAATCAAGTGCCCGGATTCACGTTACGCATAGTCGAGGTATAGAACCCTAGACATAACAATTACTATGTGCCATTGTATACTGAGTATATCGAGATGCGATTTTTGCTATCGATTCGGAAAATGTTCTCATTTTCGGGTTCTTTTTTAAGGCTAATTCACGGATTTTCGTTATCGGTGTCGAGCTAAGAAAACAGAGACTCGAAATCATTTACAAATTTACTGCCAATTTTCGCGAGCCCTTAATTGCCTGCTCGAAAGACCGGTCATTTAGCAAGACGAATGACTCTTGTTGATTGCTCGGATTGGCGATTTTCTATTTTCATTTTTGTTTTTTCTTTTTCTTTTTTTATGCCTCTCAGTCCAGTTACGTCGGTTTGGTTAAAAAAAAAGACAACAAAGAGAGAGAGAACCACCGGACGCTACCTACTGCAAGATTTCGACTATTAATCATTGTCGTGTTGAATATTGTTGCGCCTCGAAGTTAACTGAATTTTCATGTTACAGCGAACCGGTTATAGAAATTGGCAAAAGTTCGCGAAACTTCAACGGGAAATTAATTTTGGCAAAGATATATGCACGAATCTAAGAGAGGTAATGCAAAATTTTGACCTGTACAAAGCGTTCCACATTAAATGACGTATGTTGCCAATCTCACGTACTGAAGTTACGGCAAGATTTTTTGCAATTTGATTCGCGACATTTGCAATTGGCTCCGCGTTATCGCTTAACGAACAAAGAGCCGTGTAATTGGACGGGGGTTGCGATAAATGGAAACGAAAAAAAAAAAGAGAGAAATTGTAAAATTTTACACGTTCCTATATAAAACGTAAGTTTTCCGATAATTCGCCATACTGCTGAATGACAGTTCAATTTTAGATTGACGCTCGCTGATATAAATGATTTTGTGTATCTATATATGTATTCTATACACATACGTGCTTACTGTATAATGATAGGATATATGTACATATATGTATATGTGTATGTGTATATATGTATCATTCATTAAACTCACCATTCCATTTCTCTTATAGAATAACGTTCCTATACATATATTCATTCCTCATTCCTCATTCCACGTTTTGGTTAACCCACGTTTACACAGTGATTTTACTGCAGCTGTCGTGTCATCGATAATTTGACCGCGTGCAAATATTCGCATTTCCTATTCGCAGTGTAAATATTCTTTGAGGAATGGCAAATCAACGCACGATTAAAATTCCCTCTTGCGGACGATAATTTATCATTAACCGGATATCAGCCTTCATATACATACACGTGTATCAATTTTTGTGCATATTGAGGTAATATTCAATAAATTCGTAAACTATGGTGTTTTTGCATACGACTGAGAACCACTGATCGCAGAAGCAGATGCATGAAAATTGTCGTTACCTTCGAAAAATTTTTTTAAATATTTTTCATATCAAATTTTTGTCACCTTGAGAAAATTGGATCGAACACCGCCCGGTGCATCATGAATATCCAGTGCACCGTGTTTTCCTGCATGAAAAGTGCATTATGCTAATGCGAACACGTTGGTACAAATTTGCCTAGCGAGGATCGTCCTTTTATTTTTATTTTGTATTCAAAGTCGATATACCAACTTTGTAAGTTTTTTGTAACTGGATCTAGGGATACTTTTATTTTCGATTTCTTACTCTTTTTTTTAAATCCAAATGCACAACCGCAGCTTTAATGCACATTTGATTTATCCGTTCAACGTATAAAGAAACACGAGGCTTGGGGTCTGCGCTTTACTGTAAATCTAAATGTTTATCGTAAGCTAATCCAGCTGATGTGTTTCGATGACGGTGGTATACTTGTAGTATACCTTGAGGGTTATCCTCATGGAACGATAAAATTAAAAATAGAACATTGCGTTACGTTAGACAATGTACGCTCTCATTAGGCACGTAGTTATTAGATCTTATCGCTTAGATCTCTGGGTCATTAAAATATAAAGTTAAGATAATAAAGTTACTTTTTTTCTTTTCGAAAAATTCTCAAAATACACTTAGGTACACCGTATTGCCTCGTCCACTTTTTTTTAGTATTAAAAAGATTTGTCCGCTGGTAAAAATATATTTTTGAATTATCATGTCTCGCTTCACTGGCAATTTGTCGTCTTTTTGTTAAATCATTTGGTTTCATGTAAATGTCAGAATCGCAAGAAAAATGGAATATGGAGTGAACTTTTGGAAATTTGAAAAAAAATTCCAATTTTTCGTATCTCTTTTTTTTTTTACGAACAAGACGAAAACTTCGACGACATTTGTCGCTGGTGATTTGTCGCTTGAACCCTCTCGACCGTTTCTATGTATCATCTTTTACTCTTCTGTCTCGTCGTTCTTGTCCCAGCATCTTCCTCCTTGTGCCAAGATTAAAAGAAAATTCGTAATTTCGGACCTAAGAGGACTTTATGTAATATGTGGGATTGAAAAATCAAAAAATGTTTGTATCTCAATATTGATAAAAATGTCATACTATATATATGCTTTCAATAGATCATCTAGTTTCATTGAAAATTGTATATAAGATATATTAAACTGACTGTTATTAATGTCATCGCCTCTGCTATTCGACAGTCTCGCCCTCCTTCGAGACCGGAAATTAACCGAAGCTCCTTCCGCCATCTTGGCCCATCCGTATAACTGTCGACACATATATCTATATCTATATATATGCAGGTAAGGTTAGTATCATGGCGATACTAACTTCGTTTCCTATTAGCTGCCCATCCGGAACGCGTTATGCAGCTGTTGGTTCCACTGATTAAGTATCTGCGGGAAGACCAAAAAGTCCCTAGATCGTCTAGTATTTCCATTACGCACTGAATCATCCATAATTAATGATCGATCTGCATTATTAAGGTATCGAGATACTACGAGTGTTTTCATGTAGAATATAAAAAAAGAAAAAAAAAAGAAAATTATTAGCTGAGTTTTTAATCTGTCATCCAGCATCCCCTCGGTCCAGATTTATCTCAGCTGTCGTATCTCGGGGCACATGTTTTCACGGCTATGATTCTTTCACCAACTTGAGATAAATCGGCTAGTAGAGATCTTAGGTTGGTAGACATTGCTAATAGCCATATATTCAGAATGCTCCAGCATCACCCAGGAGTAAGTTGGGCCACCCTCGTGGACCTAATGAATTCGCCATGTAATATGTCTTAAGGTCAATATACAAGTTGCTGTTCTTTTTTTGTTCTCTCTCTAACACTGGTATAGTAGGTATGCGAAAACACTTCTACTTATGCAATATGATGAATAGTTTTTTATTTTTGTATATATTTGCTTTATGGTATTTATTTATCACCGGGTAGTTGGTCAGACACGCGTGCCAGTGTGGAGGATGAAAAGCGTTCAAGAGATCGGCAAGGACGCAGAATAAAAATACATGGTTTCCGTACAGCGTCGCGACGCCGACTATTAGTCACTTGGCGCATCGCTGTAATAGCTCGTGGAAAGCGTTAATGGGTCACCGCGAGTTTTACATGTCTAACGCGATGCTCTTCTGTACTTGTTTTTGGTATATGGTTAGTATTATTGCGAATCGAGTATAGCGCGAATGGCATAGGGAAGAATGTATTTTTAACGTTTTCGATATATTCGGTTTACTAACCTCAATTTCATTGAACGAGTATATTCACCCGCGGACAACGACACCTGTGAACTCGCCTTAACTCTGTTCATAAATTTGACGCTGATGTTAAACTTCATTGAGATTATCGAACCGAGACGCACTCGTGCGGACGCTCGGTCGAACTAATTTTACTCCCGGGCAACTGGCTGCGCGCGGAATTCAAATTGTCTGAGAAATTATCGACGCAACGATTCCAGATGAGAAGTTTGCGTCGTGTCGGTTATTTGATTTACATGCATTTCATCTATCTTACTTGTGAACCACCCTTGACAATCGGTAGGCGGATATACATAGGTGCCTGGTGTCGCGAAGAAAAGTTTACCTTTATTAGGGGTAAATAAAATGAGAAAAAAAGAGGGGAATCCCGGAATTCCATAAAAGGCCCAGGACGAAGTGGAGAATGGGGAGAATTTTATTAAAATTCACTGCCAGCAGAACTGAGCCGTACGAACCGAAGAAAGAGCGGCGGAGGGTTGTTAAATCATCCCTCAAGGTTGAAACAGTCGTAAAAACTCAAAAAGAACGAGTAACGAGGGATGCTGAAAAATTTTGTAATTTTTTTTTTTTCTTTTTACCTCTACCTTTTGCATGCGGCACTTAAAGCTCTGAGCGAAAGATTAAGCTGCGTAGATCGAGCAATAGTCGACGCAACGACCTGTTATAAACAGGAACTTTCTTAGCAAACTCGCAAAACGAACGATTATGCAAGATGAGATATTTAGCATCTATGTATACATATACATATATATACATCCCCTAGTTATACATATTATATAGATATTTTTACACGTACTCACCCGATATTCTAATTTGGCAGTGCTTTTTTTTTTTAAATTTTGTTTTGCAAAATTCATCATATTTAGTAATTTTATCAATAAATTTATGTATTGGGAAAAATATCTTGGTCATTCTTATCTTTTTTATCGCTTCGTAAGGCGTAAGGATAACTCCAGTAAAATTTTATTGGGACTTATCGGCATAAGTGGTCAGTTATTATCTCTGATAATTAGATGGTATAATAATGGTTGAAAGTGGTGCAGAAGAGGCTGTGTAATTGGTTGTTAATTGTCTAATGGGAATTGCGTTTATAGTCGATACTACAGGTTGGTACTATACCTGTAGGAAATGCATAAAGTCACCGAAGGTATTTCGCTAGGGATTTTTTTTACTAGCTGTTTGTAAAATTTTATGTTTTTTCCCCCACGGACTGTTGTCTACCACCACCCTTATTTAGGGGGATGGAAAACCACTGACGTGTTATCCATATTTAAATATACGAACTACCCTTTCAGTGGCTATGATATCTGTACGTTATTACGCGGTGTATGGAATAATTTTGACTCTGCAGGTTTTTGTTTTTGGTCTACTTTTTTTTTTTATCCCCCTTTATAGAGGGTTTCCCACTTCTACAGCGTATATACAAAATCGAAATAAAGCACCACACCCATTTCCCGTTTCCACGCTGTCTCTTTTTTTACTTCATTCTCATCTTTTCTCTTACTATTCACTTTTTGGTAATATTTTTATATCTCTCTTTGTCGACTCCCATGCTGCTTCTTACAGTTTCACGGTCTCGAGCGTACTTTATTACAGACGTTCAGTAAAGTCCTTTTTTTTTGGTTCTGAAGGATGTGAATATATTTTTGGAAAAAAAAATTTTGTTTACTCCCTGTCAAATTGGATTTAAAAAGAGAGCATTTTTTTCATGACTTTACGAACCAGGCGACACAAAAATTAAAAATGAAAATTGGAAATGGTTCTTTTTATCGAAAATTTCTACTTTGAATCAATAATAATAAATTGTCATTACCCGATACGAGGACTGGATTCTTTCGAAGAAATGTCTTGATCGAGGGTGGAAATAATTAGTCTGCTTTTATGTCTCTTTTTATCGCGGTATCGAGGGTCAGGAGAAGGTTCAGGAATTCGACGGAAGGCCTTGAGTTATTTTTTCATCCTCTTACCCCGCCCGTATTGCAGGAAGTAAAGACGCGATCGCGAAAGCGCCGTTGAGAATAAACCAATCAACTACCCTCACGGCACTTTACATGTAAATTCGTCCATATTCAGTCACCGGCATTAAGATTTAAATAACTCTGATTCAGTTCTCAACGGACTTTACTTCGACCACCACAATCATAATCTCCATTGGCACTGCAATTTGCCGTCGTTTTCCGTCATTTTTGTTTTTCTCGTATTTTCGTTTTACACGTTTTTTTTTTCCCACCCTGTATATTTATTCAACTCGTTAAATCCTTATCTACCTATACATCGTTCGAATGCACCAAATAAATTTTGTTTATTTTTCACTATTAAAAAAATTTTAATATTAAACATAGGTCCAATTATTTTTTGGAAAATTTTTTCTCACCTCTTTGGTCCTCTTATCAATTGACGCTGACTTATCGATTACACGTTACGGATGCGAAGAAAGGGGTCGTACGCGTAACACCCGGCAATCTAAATAATTGCTGCAATGTTGGGCTCTGCCCTATAGTCGATTGCGGCTTAGGGGATGACGCTGCGTCCTTTTCAACCCCCCTTTACGCTTTCCTCGCCAAATTGGACAATGGCTTCGGAATTGGTATTTCGCACGTCCCGCCAGGATTTCGTCAATTGGCAAAGTGCTTCGGGAAGTTAGCGTTACACGCATTTATGCGAAATCTTCTCTGCAGTTACCATGAAAACGCGGCCTAATAACCCACCAGACACGCGTATAGCCCTCTACCCTCTCGCGTGCACAAATCAGATCCGTACTTCCGGTTTCACAATTCTCCCCCTGAAATATCAATCAACCCCTATTTTTTTTCGCATCAATAAAAATTTTACGAATCTAATTAATCGCTCGTACTTAATTAATTAATCGATCGATATAGCCGATAGAAAAATATCCTCCGATTCTCCGCCAATGAAAACCAGCAGACACATACCTTCCTACGCACCTAACCCAACTAAAGGGCTGACTTCAGTTAACGTTGGGTCTATTAGGGGTTGCTTCGAGGGTCGAAAAGGAGGTTCCTTCCGCTAGGGGTTGCGGAAGCGCCTAGTAGACTTCCCTTTTAATTAGACGATGCATCACGATCCTATTGGTCCATGATCGAGGGGGGGTGAAAAGTACCCCTAGAAGTACCAACCCTCTCCACGCGAATGTTAAATAACTGCAGTCACCCCCTTTGGTCCTCGTCGAAAAATTTCAATACCCGTCAAGAGAGGGTGATAAAAAAATACGGATCGCGAAACAACCCCCATTTTTTTTATTCGATCCAGTTAACTCCGCGAAATATGCATTTTACCACCCCTATATAGATTCACTCTTGTATCTGCTGCAAGCTTCGCCAATGTCATTACCAAAGCACTTGTCAAGGAATTATCTTTTTTTTTTGGTTTCTTATCTTGTTATTATTATTTTTATCAAACTACCCCTGGTCTCGCTCTGTGTACCGTGTGATCGTATTCGTTCGCTCCACGTATGGCTTATGTATCTCACGCATTTCTGTATCCGTATACGAGAGGCTTTATTTTTCTTTTCTCTTTTCTCTTCTATCTCCTTTCTTCTTATTCCTTCCTCTGCCGCGCCGAGGGTCCTGTTAATTACATTGTTTGCCTGACTTTTGTTCCAGAGATTGCGCCAGACGAGGAATATGGAGCCTCCCGCGGCGTCCTGAATCAGTGAGTATCCCTTTCTTTCTCTTTCTCTTTCTTTCTCTCTTCATTTCATTCTCTTTCTTAACCATGACAACCGTCTTGGTTGCTATACTGCAGACACTCGCTCTGCTGGAACCACTACTTTGATTTAATATCCAGCCACTAGGCATCCTTAGCAAATTGAATTGTTCTCTCGAGCGTATCGCTTAGACACTTAGACAATACTAAGGGATGAAACGTTCGAGTAAACTTAAAAATTTTTCAAACTTTTTTTTTTACCCACAATTCGAACATGCAAATCGCGTAAGGGCGGTATACGATAAATAATGTGAAAATTTTTTCTTTGCAAAAACAAATAGGGGTAGTTTTATTCTCTCTCTCTATTTTTTTCGTCACGGCTGCTCGCACGACACCAGACGCACTGCAAGCCACCCCCCATAACCCCTGTTGATTACAGTCTTTATCCAACCGGAGGTTCAGCGGTCGATGGACTTCCGGTTGGTAAACTTTACAATTGATTGTATTTGCTATCTCGAGCTGATACAACTACCCCAACCATCCAATCAATCAAGAATGGATTTTTCCTAATGATTGGCTTTGACTCTTTTTTTAAGGTGTCCTGTATCACTATAGTTGTTAACGATCTTGCACGAACCAACCCCGCGACCCCTCGTCTGGTTTTCCTAACCCCTATCCAATATCCAGACTACCTACTTCAATTTTACCGCGAACTTCAATTCAGGTAGTCAAGTATCCTATAGTTGGTACCCACTGCATTTCTTGGCTTCTGTACGTTTATTATTGCTTATTAACCGCGCTACTTTCAAGTGGTGCCTGTACTGACATTTATATTGCGCTACGAAAATATCTTGATGGGAAAGTCAAGAGAAACTGTACGACTTTGACGACAGGTGAAATGTAAAGTTTATATATATGTATATATATTTTTCCAACAAATTTTATCCCTTCAAATCGAATCACGTATCGAAGCTTTTCATTAATTGTACGAGTATTTTATACATTATTCGTTTAAAAATACATTATCTATTTGTTAATAAAAAATTTTTTTACTCAACGCGGGTTACGCAGTGATTACTCATATGATACGTAATGACGAATAATAGTCACAGGGGGTGGCTAGGGGGTCGTTTTTTTTGGATATATTTGCCAAAATGCAAATCAAATTTTTTAAATTCTACGTGCACAGAGTATACACATAACTAGGCTATTCATACTTTAGCTCTATAAAAATCCTTTTTAGCTAATGGCGGTCACAGTGCACGCGACAAAGACAATCACGAACGCGATTTCTACGAGAATTCGCACTGCATTGCGCATTCGCGAATTACGTAGAAAGGTTTCCTCTAAGCGAGCAGCCGTTTCTTCCTCGTTGTAAATTTGAAAAATTTTTTTTTGACTCAAACAAGTACCTTTTTGGTGCCTTTACGCGAAGGGCAACAATAATAATAATAGTAATAACAAGACTGCTCAATTCCTGGCGAAAATTAATTATCGTAAAGTTATCACCGTCGGTTACGTATTACATCCGAGATTAATGTTATCGTTATCTTTTTTTTTTTTTAATCACTTTTTCTACCCCATTTTTTAATTCCAATCCGACTTCCTGACTGATAATATATTTTTGGCGGTCACGTAATCCGAATAAAAGCTACTCCGAAAGGGGATGAAAACGTGTGGACAGTGTTACAGAGGGTTCAAGAGCGAGAGAGAGGGGGAATTTTTTTACTCGTACGCGTGTGCGTGTGACCGTGTGAATTTTCAGACCAACCGGCCGAAAGTGCTATGGGTAATTACGTCAGCGGGAAAATTCCCACCTCCCTTAACTGGCATACCCAGCGACAAACAAGCCCTTGGGGCAAAACGGGCGACTCTCGAAAAGGACCTCCTCCTCCCACTCGGAATTTCCTAATTATCCAAAAATGTGTCATAACGAGAGGGTCGACTATTAGCTGTCCTTTCGTTGGTTTCTGGTCGATGCGCATGCGCGCCAGCCAAACGCTACCGGGGATGGTTATGGATTTTCGGGCTGCGACCTTCGCGTGTCGCCTACGCTTTTCGCGCTAGCCGCCTGCGATAGAGACCGGGACTCAGGACCATCCACGAGATACATACCCACGTAGAAACAGCTGTGTATACATGTATATACGCACGTACATACACGGTGGCCTAAGTTAAAGGATCGTACTTCAGGTTTGCGCTAGCCGCCTGCGACAGGGACCGGGACTCAGGACCGTCCACGAGATACACACCCACGTAGAAACGGCTGTATACATGTATATGTACACGGTGGCCTAAGTTAAAGGATCGTACTTCAGGTGTGCGCTAGCCGCCTGCGATAGAGGCCAGGCCTCAGGATAGTCCACGTCCACGTAGGAACAGCTGTATATATGTATATGTACACGGTGGCCTAAGTTAAAGAATGGTACTTCAGGTTTATGTCACTTTTTTCTCTTTTCCTTCTTTTTACCTTTTCGTTTACGACAAAGAACTCTTATTTTTTTCTCAATAAAACGGACAAAGACGTTTCGGATATTTTTACGATTTTCGATCAATTTCGTACGGGGGATCCCCGGCTAGAGATTTTTAGGTAAAAATATTTTAAATAAAAAAAATTTTCTCTGTCACTCATAATAACGTTAAGTTTTTCGTAATTTTACTTATCTTCGTAATCCGGTGCCTTAATGTGTGACGTGAAAGGAAGGTTGAAAAAAAAATATTTCAAAAAATCTTTCTCAACAACCTTCACATTCTAATTCTCAATTCTCAGTCTTTAACGAGGCATTCGTTTTCGTAAAATCTTTTCGTGCAAACACGTGTGTCCCATTAGACGTGCATTATGGCCTCTTGTACTCGAGAAAAGCGACAATACTTTAGGTACGAGCGAAGCTGCGACGAGGATGTCGGCGCAAGCTCGAAAAGCTCAGATTCTTAATGGAAGGGCTATGAAGAACGTATATCTATATATATATCGATATATAGTTTGTATCGCGTGACAACCGCGAGACGCGAATAGGAAACCACGCGATGCACCGTATTGCGTAAAGTCAAGTTTCCTTCAGGGCTTTTACCTTTTTCAAAAAAAATTACCCCCCCCCCCCCCCGCCGACCGTCCCCCTTCCCCTTCCCCACGACCCTTCGTACCACGAGTCACGGACCACGTGGTCTCTCGTGCTTCCCGCTTTTTCCGCGAAGCTGCAGAGCTTCTCAACCTTCTCAACCACTTTGTGACACTTGGCGCTGAATTTTCCCCTAGAGACATTTCCAAGAGACTTTCTTACCCGTGAGAAAGGGGCGGGCGGGGGGATGATCTCCACAGTTTATCTTATCTTCTCCTGTTTTTCTTCTCTTTATTTTATTCTCGGTACTATGGCGACCTTTGACCTCGTACCCCAGGGGCGGAGGTTCCACCCTGTAAAATTTCATTTTTTTTTCCGTATTGTAACAATATTTTCGAAGACTTCGTAGAGTGAAATTCGATATGAAATCTGAGATAAAAAAAAAACCTTGATTTTTATACCCAGGTACATTCGTCGATAAGGGTGGATATGGACAGAGGACGTACGATTAGAATGACGTCACAAAGGGATGGAGAGTTTAGGGAGGGGAACGAACGAGGAGCCGCAAAGGACTCGCAGCCTCTGATCTGGATGTAAATAACCTTGCGGCCAATGGCAGACTCGTACGGAATATATTAAAGACGAATTCAGCCCTTAAGCTCGACTCACAATCGTACGAGCAGCTCTCCGTGAAAATGTTGTTTTTATAAATTTTTGAAAATGAATCATTCTCAAAATTCTTTCCTGCAACTAAATATACACATAAAAAATAGTTTCGCAGCCCAAAAGTACCACTGCTCTGCCGTCATAAATTTAATTGTTCAATTGACTGTACTCACTGCACTCTCCAGCGTGACTGCAATGTCGACGGTGCATTCGTACACATTAAGTACGTCCATCCGTGCATTGTCACACGTCATTCTCGCTATGGTGAGTTTGGCTGAATAAGTTGGACGGGCCTGATAGACGGGGTACTTATCGAGACATCGTGCAGTATCGTGTCGATGATTACGACTGTGCGGTGCATATCTATAACTCGGTGCGAGCGAGGATAATCTCGTGGTGGGTTGGCTGCGGTACTCTGCGGCACTGGGCGCCGCCATCTTGGTTCATCGATTTCCTACCCCCTACTCGTACTGTCTCTATCTCCCTCTCTCTCTCTCTCTCTCTCTCTCTCTCTCTCTCTCTCTCTCTCTCTCTCTCTCTCTCTCTCTCTCTC
>JARQSW010000616.1:481905-569517 GCA_030142375.1 Calameuta pallipes | reverse complement strand
TTTTATTCTCATCTTTTTGCATTTTTCTCATCTTCCTGGCATGTCTTGCAGATGCGACAGATCACGTATCGAGCGCAAGTGTCCCAGTTTAAGTTTACAGGCGTGTTTGGGCGAGTAGATTCATAATACGTAACCCAATTATAAGTAATTGCGCAGAGACCTGTAGCGTAAGCAGCGTGACGTACTTTACCCCAGTCACCCTTAGCCGAGTGTAAACTCGCTGCTGCATCAAAGGGGTTTATTTTAGGAATACGGAGGGAGGTACGTGTCCGCTTCTACCCCTTTTCTGCCTATCTCTTCGTATCTTTTGCTTCCATGTTTTTTATCGGCCTTTTACAACCCTCTTTGTCTCCCCCTTCATCCCTTCCGTCGTACGAGTAGAAGGAAGGTGTACATAAGGGATGCACGAGAGGGAAGAGGGTGGCTGAGGAAATACGGTAACAAAAAAAAATTTTTTTTTTTCATATCCACTTCCGGTATTTATATCACATGCACGTTAGATACTATCGATCATCCCTTCAGTGAAAAAATGAATGGCGGGAGATTTAAAAAAATGTTGTTAATAAATCAAATTCAAAATTTAATTTACAGTTTAAGCCATGCAGGAGGGTAGTTCTTCTTTACCTCTCTAACAGATCGCATATACGTTTGATTTGTGGTCGTTCACTTGGCCAGTGGCACCAGAGCAGATAAACTGGTGCAGATCGTCATAAAAGCAATGTTATAAAAATGAGTACAGGAAGGCAGCATCTTCTGCTGGTCCATGCAGCAACCGGTCCTCGTAAATCGTCAATCTCGTCTTTATTTTCCGTCGACGTCGGCCGACCTCGTTATTTTATGTCGCTGACTTAATACAATTTCAGACAGCGATGTACTTTGTTATCCTGGACGTTTTTGATTTTGACTAAACTTAATAATCGTCCGAGACGTCGCAGCATCCAATGGGATAAATTTGTGAATAACCTCGTCGTTATTTTAATTAATTACGTCATTAAAATTCAGCATTCCCACCGCCGCGAGGATGGTTCGCTAATGATAAAAAGAAATTCTTATTTTCCACAAAAGTATAAACCATAATTTTCATATACAAAAATTGCAAATGTGACTTGAAAAAAAAAAACTGACAAATTTTTTTTAATCCCACGCTGACATTTGAAAATAATAATTTTGAAATTAAGCGTCAAATTAAATTTAATCATGTAAAAATTGACAGGTCGTACGTTACCGCAGCTTCAGTTTCTACTTACAACGCGGCTATCGCACAGCTGTCTCTGCGAGCGCCATATAAGCTGATTACGTGGGCTCGTAGTTAAGCCAGATACACAAACAGATCTCAGGGACGTCGCCGTGTCGTCGATTCGAAACAGCCTTTCCAGTGCCCTAAACCAATTAGCACGCTTGAGCGTGATCAAAATCGTTTTTGTCGCGGTTCGCCGATTCGATTTTCCCTGCGGTCAGATAATTCCATTTCGCGTATAGGGAGGGGGGAGGGGGGGGCGACAGTGTGAATATGGCGACAGAGAAGAAGAACAACTAGGGGTTGAAAGAGGGCGAAAGCATTAGTATCCACGTGTGCATTTCGCTTTGAGTCGTAATTTAATTTCAGACACGCATTTTTGCGCGCCCTTAATTGACAAGCCTCATTTTCTCCCCATAATCCTATAATTCGAATTCGCAATATTTACCGAAAAGTTCAATTAAATTTGCACGATTTTACGTCTGACTGTAGTCGTTCTTATCTACTGTGACGATAATTGCCAAAAAAAGTCCCTGGACACTCAGGCGGGTCCTCGAACAGATTTTTGACCTTTGACTTACGTCAGGTTGGTATACCGAGGATAGTCAGTACAATGTAAAGGGTGTCCTCACAGTCCTTGCCTCACGTGGCTTGCACTGGTATTCTGAAAGAATTGTAGCTTAAAACTTTTTTACTGGACTGTACGGGTGCACTTTTAGTAGATACGTTCGGACATAATCGGACATTGCTAATTTTCTTTAACGGCACTTGCCTTTAGAGTTTACGTAACAGTTAATAGTAGATTCGTGCTTTTTGCCACATTCTCGAGTTCTTTATTGGCTGTTACTATTAATAGAACCGACGAGTGTGGGACGAGTCTTGAGATTTTTGGCTGCCACGTAATTTTCATCGCCATTCCAAAAAATCCTGTTCTCAATTCTCGACGGGATCCGTCTTCTTGTTATTGCTAATTCGTTAACTCGACCGCCGCTACTCTTTCATTTGCTTTGCCTTTTTTTTTCCTATTAATCCAGCACCGCTTGATATATTATATATGAATATATATGAGTACCTATATGATAGCAGCTATTAGCGTGACAGAAATTATACCGTTATATTGAATTGGAGTTATTATAATTTGAGTATAGATCTAAGATAGATGAATTTTGTATTATTTCATTTAGCGTCCACTTATAGTGAACTAACAATTATAATCGAATTTTGATAGTGGATCTTGATTTAATTCGGTTCAATTAAAATTTACTTTTCGGTGACAGAAATGATTTACGCATAGATTTCTGTCGCGAGTCGTGCTTCACGAGTATGGTACTTAGAGAGATTTGTATTCCGGAAACGAAAATGGCCGTCCTTATTATTTGTAGAGATGAACGCGATTGGTGAATAGCGTGGCGAGAGGTAGGGATAAAGCGATGCTGTTTAAATCAACGCGAATAACGCTTGTGGACGGTAGCTGCGTTAAAGACGCGGGAAATTCAATTATAATTTACGCGCGCAGCATCGAAAATGTCTGTAAATACATTTAAGGAGAGTTAAATTCGGTTTGAAAACTTATACAGACACTTGCCTTGCGCTCACTCGTAATTAAATCGTTTCTCTAAATCGGCATCGTTGTTAATCAGTTTTGTAATTTTCCAATATAAATTTACTCCTAAAATTGGGCAAAATTTAAGAAAATATTTTTTTGCTTTGATCTTTTAATCAATAATCGATATAAGTCTATTCGCACTAAAAATAAAACGTCTCTGAATTTATGAAAATCACAACAATAGGTTTACCGTGCAAGAATAGCTCAAGATGAAGCAGGAGATTTTACGACGGCGCAGCGAGAACAAACGGAGAGTAAAGAACAACGTCCGCAGGCGTCGCAAGGTCGACGACGGCTCCGTCGCTGTCGCCAAAGCAGCAAAACGTTTTGTTCCGCCGTCGCTTCACGATCCGTCGGCCAAATTGCAGGCATAATTTATTACACAATAGTACGCCATTTTAAAATCACACTAAGAGCATTATTCGTACGAGGTATATCGAATTAATTTTTTTCTCCGTGCGCATATACATATAAATATAAACATATTCAATATTATTAATCGATCGACCATCGGATCGTCCTAACAAAAAGTCAAACGTATATGTCATAAGTACAAGTGAAAAACTCCCGTTTCCATCGTGCGTGCCGAAACGCGATTAACGCGCGACTTCCGCGCATGGAAACCCTCGTATTTACGAGCACAAAACACCCAACAGATATCACAGTCTTCATTCGCCTTTTAATTTATCCGGCCATTAAAATCTGTATGGAATCCATTACAATTATCATTAGGTAAAAGAATCTATAGCCCGTTCGATATAACGCATGTAACTTCCCGTTACCGTTAAAAAAACTGTCAAATCAAGTCTAGGAAAGTATATGCATGTAAAGTACGATTAGCCTACACTATAGTTATGTTGTAAACCATAGCAAACCGTCGGCCGTTCGTCGGCGTGGCTTTCCCGAAGAGAAGTAGCTATAGAAAAAGAAGGGTAGTCAGACAGGGTTCGACAGGATGAGGTAGGTGGCCTGCAGTCGCGCGGGTTGTGTAGTGTCTATCGTATCGTCGTGGTGTCGGAGTGGGGGAGTAGTATCATATGGGAGAGGGGAGGTACGGAGCGCGGCGGGGAAGTAATAGGGGGAAGATACCGGCGGGTGCGCATGCGTAAACATCTCCCCGAACGGTTAGTCGCGCGCGGCCTCTCACTCGCGCCGCATCTCCCGTGTCTTAGCACCGCGTAGAAGCGCCTACGCTCTCTGGCCGTTCGCCTGCGAAGGAAGCCGCTTTACTTTCCTGCACGCTTTCATGTAAACGCTCGTAGAACTCAATGCGCTCGTCCACGTACTTAATCGATATTTACGCGTGACTTGCTTCTTCCTCGTCGTAACATTAATAAAGAATCAACTCTGTCTCCGGCTGAGCATTGCGAAGCGTCGCGCGATATAACGTTCAAAACTCGCCGACAGTTATTGTAAACGGTGGCATAAGTTGTGTAGTCGTCCGGTGTGAACTGCGTGTCTAAGGTAACTTGGCTGACGTTTATTGGTCGAAGTTGTATCGTCTAGTGCGACGGTTGTGTCAGGGTTGTATCGCAGCTTACGGACTAATCGGCTTGTTTCTATGGTGTTTATCGGACTGTGTGCACTGACAAGTTTACCGTTGAGTTTCGTTGCATTTTATTATCGCTATTGACAGTGCCGCTGGCAACTCGTGTTATTTCGTTGTCGATCTATTGTTGTGGGCTGTTGTTGTCCAAGGGATGACACCGGGGTAATTATCTGGGACTGTCGTGAGAATTCGTGCGAGCTTGTTTCGTGACATTGGGAAAGTTGTTTGTCCGTTTATCTTATTTAGTGCAATACTTAGGCTGGACCACGTGGCCGTGCTACGAACATCTGTTTGTGTTCAGCTGCAACTGGGTTGTTGTTGCTGTGACTCCTAGTGTTCGTGAAATTTTTACAATATACCCAGTGAGTCATTTCGGTTTCTTCGCGAGGGAGGTTTCCTTTTTGGTGACGAATTTTTCATTATGCTCTCGTCTTGTACGACAACGACAATCGTGTTCTGAGGTTTTTCCTAACGCATTGCTTAATCGTATAGTGCTTTCGATCGGGATCACTACTGTTTTATGGATTATATGAATTTTTCTTTTTTTTTTTCACTAATTGTCATACGACTTGCGTCGAACACGTGGCTCTGATCTTTGCGTTCCTCTACGAGTGTGTGTGTGTGAGTGGATCAGTGCTGTGCGTTACAATCAGTAGCCAGTTTCATTTACCGTCCGACCTCGGCTGTCTGACGAGGTGCAGATCTCTACCACTTCCATCGCCACGGGATCCTTCCGACTTCCCACGTTTTCGTAAATCTTGTGAAATCATTGGACAAACATTTGCTCTTCGTAAGCAAGGTGAGTTATCGCTTTATCGGTGGAACAAGAATTTTCTTTGTGTATTTCAATGAAGATACGAAACTCTTTTTAACGATTACGCGATTCAAAATTAACAGACGAACGCGTCCGAGGGTCAAGGAACTTTTTCGTAATTTATTCGTGTATCGTGCAGCGTATGATTTTTCGAAAATCTTTCTTTTTTAAATTGCCTAATGGTTCGGACAAAATCTGAACGCTTAAGGCAAATACGTACGTTCTGGCTTACGCGATCTCGCCATGTAAACACGGCCGATCCAATTACAATACATAGGAGCGCAGCAACATAAGCTCCGAACCCCAGCAAGATACCAGACTGACCCGGCGCCCTGCTATGCCACCCTTTGTAACCCTGCACACCCCCTGCTGACATTTTAACATATCGACCCTCAATGACGTAGCCAATCAATTACCCAGGAACTTCCTTACTGTCGTTGTCGTAGCCACGTTCGTATTTTCTGTATCCTCGGAGCTGCTCCGCACGCTGATTACACATAGGTTTGATTAAGGTCGTTCTTATGAGAATACCAGTATCCTGCCTCGGGAGGGTGAATTTACGTAAATTGAGAATTTTCGTGTTTTTTCTTTGTTGCAAAAACTGCTTTCACTGACAACCGAAAAACGTACGTGTATCTCTGGAGGATCATATGTGCCGTGTGTATACGTATGGGTAACCCTAGGTACTGTACGTGACTGTACCAGACGATCGTGGATGGAATGTTTTATGTTGGATAAAAATGAAAATTTTTGTTCTTCTTTGAAACACGAGGATTATACAAAATTAGATTTTTATCAGACCGCGTTACTTTTTGAACCTTTTTTTCTCTGTCGATATGCTTTGTCAGTGATACCAACGTCGCGTTCACAAAAGCCTGGCGAAATGTCATATTCGCAAAATGTCAGCAACCCCCTGAGGCGCCATGGGAATATGGTGTATATATGCTCTAGGCATGGGGTTCGTGCCGACAGTCCAGACAGGGGTGAGTCGAAGGTTTGGGCCCTCGAGTAAGGGGTAACTGGAAGTAGTACAGAACTACCCCTGCGAGAAAGTAGTATTGTCTTACCCTTGGATGATGGCTTTTCTTTCTCCACCCTCTCACCTCCCCCTATTCATCCCTTGTCCCTTCCAATGGCTGATCACATCGAAAATACCGAAGAATTCCATTTCCCTCTTTCACGGAAAATAATTGAACGACTCGGTCAACGATAACGATCATCCCCGTAGGTCCCAGCATCCAGTCACCGGTCCATTGGACCGTTTGGTCTGTCCGTGACACTTGTACCTTGATATCCTTCGCAAAAACCTGTCGGGAAAAGCGCCACTGTCAACTCGAGTGTATCGTGTACAGGCGTCGCGGCGCTTTTTGAAAAATTACCAGACCGGCGACGGCAAATGACGTTTCACGCGATGACAAAAAAATTTATGTAAAAATGATGGTATTTTGGAAAAAGTGTCTTAAAAGTTTTTTTCCCCCCTAAAAATTCGTTTTTTTTTTTTTTTCAAATCGTATACTTCACTCTTTCGATTTTTTTTTGGATCTTCTATCATGCTTCGATACCTTTGACCTCTTTGTTGCATCGAGTCTTCAATTCAGACTCCGCCCGACCGTCCTTCTGTTTTTGGAAGCGCAACCCGATTTGCCTCGACAGAGAACGGAGCAGATGGCGGCGTGAAATAATACTAACACACATAGCTGGCTATTGATTTTTCCGGCGGCCACCCTCGAGTACTCTGACGTCTGGGGTTGCCTGTTCTGGGTTCCCGACTTCGCCTAGAAGTACACGCCCTTCCTTATCTTCCTCATCGTACACCTATCTCGCTCTCTCTCTCATTCTCACTGTTATCGAAGTATCGTACGAAAACGGTGAAGCGAGTCTCGTGGCAGGATTTTTGCAAAACAGCGATAAACGCCTAACGCCACTGCACTGAGCATTCCAAGGAGATAAGATCACTTTCGTGACGTCACTCGTGCATTATCAATTTTGGGTAAAATTTTTGTGACTGACAAAAAAATTATTTAAAAAAAATTTTTCACGTGATCTCGGCAGCGGTTGATCTTCACGATCTAACGGTACGAACACGACGGTCCAGACGCCGTACATCATCCGCGTCATCGACGTAGTCGGCAGTCGCGCGCCCTCGGTGGCTTTAGAAATTCCCCCTTAGCTCTTGGTTCTGTCTGCAGTTAATAATGAAAGCGAGAGTTTGATTTAACAGCGTCATTAGCCGTGCATGCTCCAAGGTGCCCGAGCACGCGGCTCCGTCATCCCGAGGCTTCGCGGTTGACATCGTTCACTTCGAGTAATCGTACGCGTTTAATTTAATACGGCAATGTAGCGACTGGAGGCGTCGCGACGCTTTTTATACTCATATCGGGAGATGTTGGACCTTTTTTTTTCCTATAGAAATTTTCTTTTATCTTTGACCCTGTTGACGACGTATTCCTTATCAACGGTACAAACTATGACCGATTTATTCGATGATTTTTTAAGTAGATACCCTCGTACCTGGTCAGACGTCCTTTCCATCTGTGTACGTATGCGTATACGTCAAATTGACGGAAATTACGTGCGCGTTACGCGTGCGGAATCTATTTCCGTTGTATTAGGCACTGCCTACAGACTGCCGCTCAGTTGCGTTATGCTGTGGAATATACGTGGCGTTGTGCGGTTAATGCATTGGAAAATTATGCAATTATTGCCGGTGGGAGGGGAGGGGGGTTGATTCTTTATTTATTGATTACAAATTTTTGTAATTTTTTTATCGATCAATTAGAGTTTTTTTTATTTTTTTTTTTTCGACATGGTAAATTCTTTGTGGCGAATCTTATGCGGCATTTTCAACTTCGCTGATCGATCGGGTCAAGTTCGCGGAAAGCTGGATTTATTATACAGAATCGATTACCAACAGCTGGCCGGCCTACATACTGGGTGTGCAGGATGTATCGAAATTCTTGTACGTCTTATGTATGACGTATAATAGGTATGGGTTATAATTAATTTTTAAATGTGAACAGTAAACAGTTGATTTGATGTCGGCTGGAATTAAGTAATTAATTAATTAATTTAAAATATTTTTTAATCACTTTTCATTACACTTATTTTGGCAATATAATAAATTTCACGCGATATTAAATACCAGGTAATGAATATTGGGCAATTAATACTTTATGTATAAATATAACGTGAATTATGTTATTGAAAATAATTTTTCTTTATGATCACAATGATAATCATAATTATTCTATCATTCATTCCAATGCTATTTACGGCTGATAGTCGAAGGCTCGATCGATTAGCGCTGCTCATCAATTTTCCCAGATATCGACAGCATCGATTGCTTTCGCGAATTTCGTCGCCGGGACGCGTTTACAATTCTCAATTGCGTCGCGACGTCGGAGATGCTCGATTTTACACGGAGGTCAAAACGCGTCGCGTATTATTTCTTTCTATTCAAAGATACACTCTTTACACCAAAAACGACACTTTACTGTCTCAGTATCTAACCGTATCTAAGCGCAAGCTTAATTATTTCCAAACACTAGTCGCTTCGACAGATAACGATTGATAACGTAATCATTATCAAACATATATCTCGTATGTAAGATATTGGGGGAAAAAATATTTTTTTTTTAATTCATTTTATTTTTATCACTGTCTCTCGGACTCTATCAATTTCACAGCATTCATTGACGTACCGACCATCCCCTCTTACGATCTGATCCAACCTCATCCAAATTTCCGTATTAATGAAGATAATTAATAAAGCCCAGTAGTTCGCATAACCCCCAGAAATAACCAAGATACCTGAATCCATACGTATGTATATCCAGCTCTACTAGGACTCTCGTACGAGATCACGTGTTACGTGAGTATAAAGTTAAGTTGTGAGGAGCAGAGGGTGGAGCTAACTCAAGGGTAGTAAACTGCGTTAACCTCTCGTATAATTACATTAATTCTATCATTTCTGGGCAAACACTCGCTGAAGAGATCGGTATTTAGATATCGTCTAACCGTGAACGCGCGTGCGTTGATTCTCAATGGGCGATACCCGAAACGTGGTAGCTTCGTATGATAAGCGCTTTTTTGCGAACGCACCCTGATGTTAAGACAGGGTATAAAATCTTCACGATCTCCTTACCCAGCCCTGGTATATTTGGATCGGCAGAATTTTTTTAAAAGGGAAATTACATACTTCCGGTATACCGACGTTTTAGAGGCTGCCGAGTTGCTCACGTGGATGCGAATTGTGGATGAGGCCAGGCGTTGGGTTAGGCTTTATAGGGGATTTCGTAAGGAATGTACATTGCGCGTTTAAATGACGTCGGGGGTTGGTCTGCACCCTTATTTCTAGCGTTACTTCATAGCCACCCCTTGCGTGTTATTCGTTCGGGCGTATTGAGCATTTTTGGTACCGACTACCTTGTATGTGGCTAATGACCACCTACCCTTGAACCAATGGGGGGCCCAGCAGCCGAGGGGGGGAATTATGATTTGTTTGCGACAATTAACCCTCTACTTCCTCCCTTTCGCCTATCGAGCGCGAGTTCCTGGATTTTCAACCCCTATGCGGATATAATGTTCTCGGGACTTCCGTTTGACGATCGTGCGCGACGCCCGACCCCCTTTAACGTGCTCGATGCCGGAATGCGCCTAAGCAGCCCCTGAATCTCGGAATTACCCCTTAGCCCACCCCCTACCTCCCCCTCGCCGATCCAGCGAAATTATGCAAGGCAGAAATGAAATTTCGTGAGGGTAGTCGCGGGGGGGGGGCTACGACTTCCTTAATGACGGAACGTCACGTGACCCGACGCGCGTGAGCGCCGTAAGGGTGATGCGAAAAATATTACGGAGACAATATCATCTACGTCCAACCATCCCTTATTTCTTATCCGACCGCAGATAACGTTTCACACAACCCAATCGGGAGAGATAACATAGGTCAGGCCTAGGACCTTGCAGTGAACCCGCGTCGGTTGAAGACGGGGGGGGTAGGTATATTTAGTGACAGGTTTGTATAATGTTCAACCCCTTCCGCGAGGTGTTACGGATGGATTCATTAAGTTGTCAGGGGCCATTCTTATAAGGGATGATTTTCATGTATACTTCTCACTCGCTCAGCATTCCCTATGATCGGTTTACACGTAACCCAGCCCTTTGGACGTAACTCGGAAGGGTGTCTTTGTATACTACATATCCATATATATATGTATACCCACACACACACGTCCTGCTGGGCTGGTACGCATGAATGAGGGGGTGGTCTCTCCCCACGAAATTGGGAGGGGGGCATTTAATTTATGGTGGTCGCGCTGTCCCCCCATGAGCTCTCTGGTCCCTGGTGCCTGGTGGCGCCGCGCCACGAGGACCCTTCGTCAAGTCCTCCTACCCTTCGGGTTTCCTGAATTTAGTCTCGCGCTGCAAGTACAGCCACCTGCCACAACCTGCTCTCTCTCTCTTTCTTTTTTTTTCTTTTCTCTCTCTTGCTCCCTGTCTGACTACCCTCCGTCTTTCACTCGTCGTTCACCCTCCTACGAGGGTGATAAATCGCACGGTTACCTGTGCATTGTCTCCTGTCCCCCCTCCGACGTCCATTTTTTCGTTTCACCTGGTGGGTGGTCCCTCTCTCGTTTAAAGGCTCCTGCACAATTTTTTTTTGAAGGGCTGATCCTAAATTCTCTCTCTATGACACTTTCTATGCGCGTGACTGTATGTACGAATGACGGGGAACGCCGGACCCCTAGCGAGAGTGGATATTGAAAATAAGCAGTAGAAGAAAATGTAAAGATTTTTTTTTTTTCTTCATTCTTATACGTCATACGGTATTGGGTAGCGTCCCGACGCTGTTATCGTAAGACGTAAACTTGAAGAAAACCATGAAACTGGTATTGCTCTTATACGCAGCGCCCTTCTCCTTCTTTCCCATTCGTCTCTCCCCTCTCTCTCTCGTTCTTTTCCTTTCTCCTCTTTATTGGAAACTAGACACGGCTCTTGCAACTCCGTTACCTATACTATCGGCTCATATAAATCTTTCCGTGAACAAGATTCTCGGCACGGTTCGCACGTGCGCACGTGTCTGCACACGTGGACCCTGGTTCTATCGTCCCTGACACGCGACTGTAAATCTACGATACTCGATATGTCGCCTCTCGTAAAAGCGTTACGACTTCTTATTTTCGATTGCTCCTCCTTGCCCGTAATACATCGCCCGCTTGTACTAGTCGCGCCCGGGACTTATCTATGTGAAGTGTCGAACGTCAGGGCGTGCACGTGTCCACGAGACGATAAAGGGTTATTGGACGTATGCGAAATGCATTAAAATCAAGGATTCAGGTGGTAGATCAGATGCTACGTGGGTTGGTAATTGATAACGATCGTTACGCTGACGCCCGGTTGTGCCAAGCGGATTTCTACTTTATCGACGGTGGGCAACGTAGAGTCGATTTAATTTTTTTATCGCACGGGATTAATAATACGGTAAAATTTTCTTTTTTTTTTTAATAGTCCAATCTTAACGCTTGTCCGGCAGGGCGCTAACCGAGCTTCTGCGAATTGACAGGAAATTTTCTACTTGTTTCAGGTACGTGACTGACTATTTCATTATGGCACTTGGCTCTGCGGCCATCTTGCATTTCTGACGTGAGTAACCATTGAGTATCTGTTTTACTGTATATACTGTGCGTACGACTTACGTAATTTTTCGTAATTTAACGCAGGAACTTTGCCTTCGAAATTGACTTAGCTGATGCCGCGTGTTCTCGGGGGGTTGTTTTCTTTTTGGTTTTTTTTTTTTCTGGGCGCGAGAACGTCTTGGATTTTAGGTGCGGGAAAACAAGGGAATAATTATCTGACGTTGTCGCTGTAAGGAGTGTAGGTTTTTTTTTTTTTTTTTTTTTAATGAAATTTATATGTACTGGTATTGGGATAAGCAGGAAAATTTTGCCGTAGGTACCTACCTACCTAACCTAATATCGTGCACTTCAGCCTGCCGCGAAAGGGGAATTGCTCTCTTGACGCGATGGGTTATAGGAATGTGCGAGAGAAGGAGGGACGGTGGGAAAATAAAGAGAGGGAAATGAAAAAGAGCGGGAAACATTCAAGCGGCGTTTATTGCTCGCGTAAAAAAGAGAGAGAGAGAGAGAAAAGGTTGGACGGGATTCGCTAGGTGTTTTTTACGAGGCCGTTCGCAATGATCGCGACGAGACCAGAAACGCTACGGGGATAATAGGGAAAGTTATTGGGTCGAAGCAGCTGTATTGCTACCGTCTCTGCTGCTAGGGTGCAAACAATTTGTCAGACTCGGTTGACGAGGCTGTTTTAGGCTGTAATTAATGGTGTGTATATATATAGTATATGTATATATATATATTCGAATTTATCGTAATAGATTTCACCCCGAAGGATTTTAGCAGATTTTTTGAAAATAAAAAAAAAACATTGGCGGGATAAGGATCATGGAAGACAATGGAAGAATTGAATGGTAATATGATTTTGAAAAAAATTTTGAGTTTACGCGACCAGTAGATACTTTTTTTTTGGGTTATTGACTTTTTCACACTCATCAATTTGCACGCGAATCAACTGACTGCTTGTTAGGTACTCCTTTGCAGATTTGAGCTAGCTCAAAAAATGACGGAGTTACCCTCTTGGCGAATTTTGAATTTACTCTGTATTTTCATACCCCTTGGGGTACAAACGAAAATCAAAGTGGTACAAACGGGGTACAATCGAATCGCGTTTTGAAAATTAAAATATTTTTAAATCGGGTGCCAGGTTCTCGTTTTTCTTCTCCTAAGGAATTACGTCAGAGTCCTTAATGATTTTGGGTTGGCACGGGTCCATTTAATTCCCTCGGAAATGTCGACTTCCTGGGGGGGCGGAGGGGTCGCGACCCTGAGTAGCCATCTTGGTACATTATCGAGGGATGCAGAATCACCGACGTCCCGATGCTTCCCTTGGATATTCACCCCTTGCATAGTGGATGTCAGTTGTACCGTCAGGTCTGTACTAAAAGCACCCCTATATTCGGGTTAGCCATTTTTCATCCCTCCCACCCTTAGCCATCGTCACCGAACCCCATTAACCATGCAGCATCCTCAAGGATCCTCTCCACCTTGTGGACGATCATTAACGTTCAGCAAGGCTTCCTTGCGAAATTATTTTTATCGTTTTTTAATTTTTTTCTTTTTTCATCCCCTTCAGTCGTCATTTTTTAATTATCTTCAAACATCCCCCAGAGTGGTACCGTCATCGGGAAGAGGGTGTAAAAAGGGCAAAATAAGCCATTCGACGAACTTGCTCGAGAAGGGACTCGAAGAATTCGACTAATTAGTCATTCGATCATTATCATCCCCTAAATTAATGCTAATTGAAACTGCACGCAGTTATTTCGCAATAATTGAAACGCGAGGAGCAAATATTTTCCTCTTTCATCCCGATTCGTCCCACGGGATCAAGTTTTGCCGTCCGTTTAATTAATCCCCCCCGCCACCCCCATCCCGGTCCCTCCCACCTTCTCGCCACTGTTAAATCTTAGACTTGACGTTGCGCGGCTAATGAATACAAGACTCCAGTAATTAACAGTACTATATGTATATACACGTACGTATAGGCATTGTTTTGGTCCACGGCGCCAAAACCAGTGATGCCAACCTTCTACGAACGAAACCGCAGGAAACTTCATAGAACTGGCATATAATCACTGTCAATAGTTACCAACTTCAATGGTACGTTGGTAACCGTAGCTGTGCCACTATACGTCGCTACCAGACGTAATGGTATCCCACTAGGGAATTTAACGAATAATCGCTAATCAATGGGTAATCTTAAATGGTTAGTCTGAAGTAAAAATTTGTAATCGCTGGATTTGCGTCGAATTTCACTGACAGGGTGTTCGTTTGAAATTTAGATAAATTGTGTTTTTTTTTTTTTCATTGGGACAAAATTTTTATTTTAAAAATGATTTTATTACAAAAATATTATCATTAAAATATTTTCATTTTAACAAAGTTCATTTTTTTTATAACTTCCGATTTACTCTCTCGCGCCTCCCACTCGTGTACGATTACTTCGGGTACACGATTAGCGTTCTGATAACGGAGCTAGATAACAGTACTTGAACAAAAATTCTTAATTCGTACTTCTAAAGGTTGTTTCGAAAGGCTGCGCGAACAGCAGCAATACTTATCCCCTTCCACCCCCTAACCTTAGACAATGGAACACTCAAGTAACGCTAATTCGAGGAACGGGACTATAATAACTCGTTAAACTAATAGTTCATTTGCGAGGGTGAAAATTGACCCAGTGTACCTTACGAGGTCATCCTGTACGACCTATAGTTTATAACGCAGTAAATTTATACGTGTATATATATATATATATAACATATATAGGTGCAGCTATCAACTCCCCCCTCCAACTCTCCCCTCGACACTTTACAGCCGCAAATTAACCGTCAGCGCGAAACATCCCTCGAGTCGAAGCAAAGAAGGTTATTGATGGGTCCATATTAGAAGGGCGAAGGTTCGCATCTCGCGGGGATGAAAACGAAAACCTTGAAAAATGAATCTACCGTCCTTTCCTAGCGACTGGACAGAAAAATAATTCCAATACGCACTTTGGGATATTAATTCCTGATTAAAAAAAAAACCTGTTATCCGTCCCGACCCAACTTCTTTAATCCCAAAATAACATTGTTGTCCATCCTTAGAAAAAAAAAAAATCGTGTTGCTCAAATTACGAGCCTTATCAATTCTCACGTGATTCGTATCAATTTAATTACTCTCCATCCCCTGCTCTCTCGGCTCGCTCAGTTATCAGATATGTCCGTCAGTCGTACCAATTTCCCTCCCTCCCATCCCTGCCCACATTACGCCATACTTAGTCATCCCTCCCACGTGTCCACCTATCATACCGCAGGAAAGAGATATTGACGTTTCGCGATACACGTGTTTACGCGCTATCCAAATGCGGCAATCAGTTTAGTCCGCAGTGGATACGTACGGTGCAGGTCGGACAGTACGTATTCGTGCACGGCTGCTCGATTAAAGGATATGACCTCGTTAGACGCGCCGTAAGTCCAAATGAAATTCGCATCGGCCGAATACACCCCGTACCTTCGGATCCTTCGCGTTATCAAAAGATTAATCGAAAGGGTTATGTCCCGTTAATTACGCGTAATCGATCGTACGCGCGATCATTGTTACCCGATGGTAATTACACGGCCTTTAAGTCCAGGCTAATCCGAAACTCAAAGTCCATTCAGTTCATCGATATGGCCAATGTATACCGACAAAGCCCCCCCCCCTCTCCCTCCCCCCTCCTGCACTCGTGTATCTGCGCAACGTAATGCATTCCGCATAGCCGTACCGTAATCACTGTACTACCGCAGTCGTGCGGGACACCGTAAACACTCAGGTTGGCAATCCATTAGCCTCGAGGATGCCGGATGTCACGGACTTACCGTCATTACGCTGGATTACACTTAATTCGCCCACGTGGTGACCGCACGCGTGTCTGACACCGAGTGGATTGTATCTACTTGGAACAGTCGCTGTCAAAATCACGTAGAGCCGTTTGAGGCGGGTCGCGTAACGTGTGACGTCAGTCGGGTCGCGATTCACGGTGGTATCAGGGGATGGGACTTTACGTATGTGTTTCTTTTAGTTGGGTGGCGGGGGGGGGGGGGGGGGGTAGTGTCGGGGGACGAAGGAAAACGGATATTGGACAGAATTTTTTTTTCCCACCCGGTATACTCGGACACGCTTGAGATTCTTCAGGAACATTAGCTTGATCGATCTGTCTCGGGATATATGTTGTGCTGCTCCTGGTGCTTTTTAGGGGTTGCTGAAGAGGGTGGTTGGTAATGGTATCGTCTGCAGTTTGACGCTGGAGTTCACCCCCTTCGTCTTGGCTCTTCTAGGGTTTTGGGCTTGGGGGGGGGAGTATGTAACGATTCGGGGATGAATCTCCATCCCTTACAGGACCATGGGGAGACCAAGGGCTGAATTTCTGTGGTTGGGAAATACGTAAATTTCTGTACCACTTTGAATATTTGAACAAAACAACCCTTAATCGTGTGCAAGGGGTAATTTTAGCTTGTGTCTAAACTTTTGTGCATAGCTGACGACGTTTTTGGCTGAAGAAAATTTCGTGATGAGGTTAGGGGATGTCGCTGTGGGCGCATACGGAAATATAGCGGGTGGCGCGTGATTATCGCGTGGCGGACTGAATGTCAAAAAATCTTTTGTCAACCCTCGCGACAAGAATCGTCACAATTATCGACACGTCCGCCTCTCGCAGACGAGACCCAGGAACCGCTTGTACGTGAGCGAAATGAGAGAAAAGCACGAGCCATGCTGGATCGAGGAGGGCGGTGGGGGGTTGACAGAAAAAGGGCGGAAAATAAAGAAAAGCGAGGAATCCAATTCCCATTTCGCCGCTTGGTCCCTTAAATTCCTTGTAGGAATCGCCATGATTTTTTTTCTTTTTCTTTCCTTCGCATTCCGTAAAACTATTGCGTCCATGTGTGCGGTACGGCTGAGAATCCTATAAGAAAAAAAATTCTACTATCGGGTCGGGGCTTGAAACTGGTGGAAAGTGCACCTGTCGTGTGTACCTTGCAGTAGATAGTATTCGGTACGTGTCAGACTTAGAGACACGGCAAGTAGATGCTTTCTATGCATTTCATTGGATTGCCACGATTTTCAGCTACTTTGAATATATATATATATATGCATATGTAGACTTTCTGGATATGTGCAGGGAATTGATATATAAGGGTACGAGCTGAACTTGTAGGTACAGATATATCCTCTTGCCAAATCAATACTACGATTGGAGCTGGTACGAATAGTTGGAGTTGAAGTAAAAAAAAAAAAAAAAAAAAAATTGAAATCCACCCTATAAGCCGAACCGCGTTCAATTAATTACTTCGTGTGGGAGATCTGTCTGCTTTTTTGGCATCGAACGAAAAATTTGCCTACCTGTCGGTAAATTGCGGCTGTGCGATGGGGGGCGGGGGGTGGCAAATGATCACTCATCGACGATACCGATTTTTATTTTTTTTTTTATCTCCGTCGAGGCAACTTTTGATTTTCTTTAATTAGTTTTTTTTTTTTTTAATAAAAGTGATAATCATTACTCTATATAACTTTTTTACTGTTATCCGATATATTTGTTGGTTTCGTTGTCATTATTATTATCTGTCGTGTTACATAACGCTTGTGTCGCGAAATTGCAACTGTCAACTGTGCAAAATAAAATTGGATGTTCAAGTGCATTTATTCGCGCTCTATGAAGATACATTGTTATTTTAATCTCTACTGTTGGCGACAGGTCTTATCGATCTCTTATCGTCAACTTTTACGGTAACGTTTATCGAATTTTTGAAATATTTTCTATACCACACGTTCACGGTTATATGGATCTTATACTCAAGGGGTATTAATGATTACCGGATATGCACGTATACGAGAGTCATTAGGATAGCCCCATATAGTCGGTACCTACCTGTACTCTGTATGTCCTATATGCATCGAATGACGTAACGCCTGAAAACAATAGCCAGTTGTGCACCGAGACTGAGGTATTGTCTGTCCCGACGACAATAGCAGTTTGATATCACGTGTGTTCGTAAACTGCATAAATCATCGTTCACGCCATCGTCATGCGTACAGATAAACCATAGCAACGTCACTGACAATGACTTCCGCTTACGTCATTTCCAAAACCGTCTAATTCTGGCGTTACGGTTCTTGATGATTTTTTGGAAATATTTTGTGGACGTCATTAAATTTTTTTTATGTTTTCACCAACACGGGTTAACGACGCTAGTGTGGGAGTAGGGAGATTTTTTTTTATATTTTACAGCCCCCCCCCCCCCCCTCATTCCTTTTTCATCCCTTACCACTTCTCTTATCATATACCACCTTTTGAATGCACCTGTATAGCGGACATTGGTAAGATCCCAAGGATATATCTATAGAATTTTCATAAGGGTGGATACTCACCATACACTTGGGTGCTGACGACCCCTCGAGTTTTACGTAAGGGATGAACCCGCCGTGTCTCGAATACAAATTTATGTGTAGGCGTTATGTATGCAGCCAGCCTGGTATTACTTGGGTTGTTTTCAATGGGCGATATTTCAAAAAAAAATTTTTTGCGTTTTTCTTACCAAGGGTCAACTTCTGTGCACTGGCTTGCTGGTTGGGAAAAGTAACACTCGAATGCTATTTGTCGTTCCTTGATCTACTTTGGGAACAGCCTTAAGGCGCTTCTACGGATGGTACTGGAAACTCGAGTTTCGAACTTGATGAAGTTACGGACTATTTTGAACTGACGACATTATGCGAAAGTTCGGCTGGTTCCGTACAGGTTAAGATGCTTTCTCGTATAGGATTCTTAAGTCTGGTCTGTCTCTCATGGGTTCTATGTGCTTAGTGGTTGCTGTGCTGTGAAGTTTCACTTGAATTTCCTGTGTTATCGGCTTTAATCTTATTAAGGCTTGTACACATGAGTTTTAGGTGATTTATTTTCTTTTTTTCATTCTTCCGAAATGCTGTCGTCCATTAATCGTGAACTTGCCAAATGACGGTATACGCGTTCCCCCAGCTATGGCGATATTTCTATTGGGTACGACCGTAAAGCCCGTACGACAGTTTCTATGGGTCTGTTCAATGATACGTATAACTCTGTCGGTGAATTGATTCGATTTTCAAAATGGCATCGGGGTTTCGACTGAATGGAATGAAAAAATGAAATTCGATAGGAGGTTTAATGCGTTCGCGATGGATCGCGAAACGTTAGCTTTGCGTACAGCAGCTTAAGGAAAAACCGGCATATGGAAATTTTGATTCTTCGGTTAATCTTGTATGAATATATATTTTTGGATTGAAAAATAAAGATGAAAAATTGTGTTTTACAAAATTTCTTTATATCTTTATCCGAGCATCCTATCGTACAATTGGCTTTATAAGAAAACAAAAAAAAAAATTATTTCCAATGAAACTTCGCCTTTATACTTGCATTTCTTATTCCTGCTATCTGGGATTTAAAATGCGTCGTAGATGGCGCTCGCTTCGTTTAACTTATCTTACGTTAAATGCACACGAATCCCTGACTCGGCTCAATGGGACGCGAAATTTTGGGAAAGGCTCATTCGTATGCACGCGACATTACGACGGCGAAAAACTTTCTACCGCGACACACTAGAAAGGATTACATCTGTCGCTGAGAA
Source organism: Calameuta pallipes (assembly GCA_030142375.1). Classification (NCBI taxonomy): domain Eukaryota; kingdom Metazoa; phylum Arthropoda; class Insecta; order Hymenoptera; family Cephidae; genus Calameuta; species Calameuta pallipes. Next base: position 550,069 of record JARQSW010000616.1, on the reverse strand, counting down.
TTTCGTAAACGTCCCAAGTTGATTCGCTTGCATGTGGATGCTGCAATTTTTCCTCGTGTCGCCAACACCCTTGCATATACAGATATACATATATACATATATTTACATATGTATATATGTATGTACATTGCTACGTAAGAATGCTTTATGCAAGAAAATCCACTTCTTATAAATAATTGAAGACTCGTCCTAAATATTACAAATCGCAACAGTTACATTATTCCGAAAGGGATAGGAAATATTTTTTAAAGGTAAAATTAAAAAAAAATATTATAGTATATACCAGTTTCGTATTTATTAATATATTACATTATTTTACAGAATTCAAAATGGCCGAAGATCAAACGTTCCTCAAAAATTCTTATGCGATCCGATACAGCCGATCTATTCAATATATCCAATCAATCGATTCCCGCTTCGATGACCAAGCACGGCCGAGTTTTCGGATCGAGCAATTTTGTTTTGTTAATAATAACAATATCATAAAATAATTTCCAAAAATAATATCCATCCTCCAGAATCGATCTTCTCCATCTGCATCAGGGATCCCCGTCTTCGATAATATCCTCAGGCCACGATAAGGGGTGCACTGTAGGCAGCAGACGCGTAGTACGGATAAGCCGAGTAAGCGGAGTAGGCATAGGGGTAGGTGTAGGGTGCACTGTATGCAAGAGGAGCTGCATACGAGGTATATGCAACTGGTGCAGTGTAGGCTGCACTCAGAAGAAAGCCCCGCTTGTCCCGCGGTGCATTCGGCGCGGCGACTTCCTGCTTGTTGGGCTCGATGGCCTCCGCGTCCAAGGGCTGCTTATCGGCGATAACGAAAGCAACGAGAGCGAGGAGAACGAATGCCTGTGAAAAAAAATTTCAATCGCAAAAATCGTAAGATTCCCATTAAAACTTCGAAAATCAATCGATAACGTCGATCGTTATCGATTTCGTAAAATCGTCTCTGATCAATCACTATTTATACTCACGATGCACTTCATGTTGATTTTTTGAGTTTTCGATGCTACTCGAGGGTTGCACTACTGTCGAATGATGCTTTTACCTTACCTACGACCGGCTTATATACCCATTCGATCATCCGTACGTCGATCATGCAGCGCGTGAGGCGATTTTCAATTGACACTCTAATTTTTTTTTCTTTTTTTTTTTATTCGTGTATTGGTACCACGTATGCTACGCGTTACGCCAGCGAATCCTATTGTTCCGTAACGGCGTCGTGCGCCTAGGTGCCCCAACGCCAGACGCTCCGATGGAATGCGTCCGTATGCACGTGTATTACTCGGTAAGGTTGCACGTCGCATTGCTACGTCGAGTAGATCTTCGAGTTGAGCAATGCGTCCTTGGCCGTTGGCCAAATACAAACGAAAGTCTTTGACAATCATCGCGTAATCGAGGTCTCAGCATCGATTAAGGTTCCTTGAACCTCTAAAGTACGAATTAAGGTTTTTGGATATTTGGGCTGCTGCTCCATTGGAAACGACCTTCTCGCTTTCGATTATGCAAAAGAGTCTACTACCTGTAATGGTCGGTACGAGGTTTTAATAACGATGGTTCGTGTCCTTGCTAAATGGGTTTTGCGTTTTTTAATTGGGAGCTGTTTAAATTTTAATCACGCCAAGTGCTGGCGGTTTGGAGTATCTTATGAGGTGTTTTATCAAATTCTAAATGCGGAATGCTTAATTGCGAATTTTGACTTTGGCACGTATCCACGGCTCTCCCTATGGTCCTTTGGACCGATGGAGATTCAGTGTCGTTCGCACTGGGCGATTTTATCGTCGTCTTGAAATTTTTCGTAAGTTCTTGATTTTTTTTGTATTTTTTTTTTTTACAGTCAGGGGGGTTGGGCTAGATGCGCTACGGCACTGCCAGTCGAGTATACTGATTTACGTGTTTTTGAAAATTAATCAGTAGACGATGGGAGGAGTGGAGGGCGATAGGGGTTGGAAGATGGGAAGAGGCTGAAGATTGGCGAGAGCGAGATCGAGTCAGGGACAAAAAAAAATTGTAAAAAATTTAATCAACGAATCCATACGGTCAATTGGTTATTGCCGAAAACGATAGTCAAGACTTTGAAAATTAGTCACGTGACTTTTTTTTCGAGTAATCAAATTCCATCTTTCAATGGGTGGTATTTGCAATGGTTCGTCCTCTGGGTGCGTTAGGCTGCACTTCTGAGACGTTGCGACTAAACAGCTGAGCGAGTCTCGTAGAGAATTCGAACGACGGACGGCATTTCTCTTTGAACTCTCGTCAACGAGAGATCTGTGCGTTCGTCTGCCTGGTCGACGCCTGAACCGGCGTACGCAGCGAACGTGGCTAAATAGAAGCCGCTGGGTTTCATCGGATTTAATTTAGAGTACAAAAGTTATACAATGTGTATCGGAGGGCATGAAAACGTCAAGAAAACGAGAAATGGACTTTGGGATGTCTTTATCGTTAACAACTTTTTTTTTTTCAAATTTCCCGCCTCGATCTCAAAACGTCGCCCGCTGATTTATACGACTCGTGCTAGACTTTCTAAAGGGACTCTGGCTATAGGGAATGGATATTGTCCTTCGTTATAGATCGTCTTTCGCGAACAGCTGAATCGCTTATTATTTGCCAAGATACAGATGTCAGTTTCTCGTGGATGTTTACGATCGGGATGACAATGGCGTCTGATACCGTCTGTCAGCTTTTTATACGCGTATCAATTTTCCAGACGGCCCAGAGAACGCATTAGCGAAATATCCTGTTACACGCCTATCTTGGCACTGAGGCGTCCGTCGATCGCGAAATTAAGTTGCTGCTTCGTTTAGCTTGTAATTCATTGCTGGGACTGTTATCGTTCGCGAATATTTTAGGAAATATTAATTTTTTCGGTGTTAAGTTGGCAGACGTGCATTGTTCGCGCTGTTCTGTACATTCAGTTGCGTCTACCTGTTAATTTCCTCGACCTTAATCCTCTCTGACGCTATTTGTGCGATTTTTACTGGAACCTTCTTTTTGCAAATATTTATCGTTTACAATGCTCGAGAATTTTTTGCCTTTTTTTTGTATCTTTTTTTTTTACGTCTTTTTTCACGTTACTTCCCAAAGTGTCCACCGTCACGGCTGGCGCTGCGCGCGTACAGCGTTATTACCTGTTCGCAAAAAGTGTGGACGAGGAACGGTTCGAGGCGGTGGAAAAAAAAGACTAGTGAGAAAAGAGGCAGAGAACGATGGCTGCTGGTACACAGACTTAAATTGACGAGATGAGAGCGCAGTCGCTAGAGTACCTCCATTGTTTCGTCGTTCTTTAGAAACTCTTCGCATTAGCGTCGTGATTTAGCACAATGGGCCTCCCTTTCGCTTAGCTACCAGCAGAGTCGGACTGACTTTGCTCTGGAGTTGCTGATGTCGCCGCCGACGGTGGCGCTGCCACTGTCATTGCTACTGTTAATGGTATCTCGGACGAGAATGTGATCGGTGGAGCCAATGCTGGTGCTGCTAAACCATTCTTGTTCTTTTTACACACCCCTTAGTCCCAGAACTGAAGTCAGTAGCCCCTGGGGACGTTGGGTTGTTTGGAGGTGAAATGCAACAAGGTTTCACCGGAAGTTAAAATTGTGACAAAAGACCAGATTCGTTTGTTGGTATAGAAATTTTTTATTTTTTATTTTGACGCAAGATTTTTGATTTTGAAACTTTTTTTTTTTTATCAACAAACTTTCTTTCGGACTGCCCAAGGAGTATGGTAAGAGTCAACTTTTTAAAGGGGACCCTTACAGCTCGCTCAGGCTTACGCTAGGGGATGAATGGGGGTGGTCGATGATAAGAATATCAATATTTGATTTTCTTTAGTATATACTCACTCGAATCTACTCCGTAGCTGTGGCATCCCCGTAATATTAACTTCGGTCTACGTAACATTCGGATGAACTTGCTACTGGGTGAAAATTTAATCCGCCCTTTCAGCTTATATTCTGTCACTTTTCTTTTTTCAAAAAAAAGTTTCTGGTCCATCAACCCCCAAATCTGTACTCATCAGGAAAGTACATCATGACACTTTGCTAAGTCTCGTCCCGGTCGGATAATAATTTCATAGAGACTCTCGCACCCTTAAAATTTACCAGATGCATCCCCCTTATCTATATCCCATCCAATTTCAAAGATGCCCTAGCGACTCCGACACGTCTGGCGTATTTAAAGTATATACGGTAGCCAGGTAGCCAGACACCTAAAACTACCCTTAGAGTGCGCCTAGCCTGGCTAAGATATTTCAAAGAGGGTATATCGCGCAAAATATGCTGCCGTAAGTGAAAAAAGTAATAATGAAAGCTTAAGCTTCGATGAGAGGGATGCTTGGCTGGCTTTCGGTTAAGAAGTATACTATGATAGGTGGGGGGGGGGGGGAGTCAAGATGTGGCTATCTTCGTATAAGGGAGTGTGCTTTGGATGCTGGAAGGGATGACGGGGGAGGCGAAATACAGAAAGCAGAGGCCATGGTGAGGAATTACGAGCAGATATATATATATATATATATACAGCAAGGGGGATGAAACTGAAGAAAAGGGTTTTTCTCTCCCTTTTCGACGTCAAAATTCTCACATCCCTCAGGAGGTAATATCTTCTGGCTTCTCGCGAGATTATGGGGTATCGGGCGGAATCGTCAAACGATCAATTGTTATCGAGCCCTGAAAGGATTTTTCATCCCTTGGGAACTGTTATCGGCACAGGGGGTAGTTACTTATGGAAGCTTGACCCAATTTCTCTTTAACGTTCAACAATGAGTATTGGTGATAAATTGAATTGTTAAAAATTTATTGAACTTTAAAACTTTTTTTGTGACGCAATTCAGTCTGACCATACAAGGGATTCATCCCCTGTCGATCGTCATCGATCGGATAATTCGACGGGTCTCGGTAATCGTGGTGTATGACGATTTCATGTGACGATATAAAACCGGAAGTTGATGTTGAGACCCTACCGGAAGGACTCTTCGATTTACGAGCGAAACCGAGCGCGATTGGCAAAATTGGGGGATGAACAGGATTGTTCATCCCCTATTTTTCTTCCCATGCGTTCCACGCCTGTCTATAGATATATGTATGTGGCTGTTTTATTCCTCGGTACAAGCTACCCTACGGTTTACCCCCCGCAGTTGACCCCCCTTCTACCCCAACAATCATCCCCATCAGTAACCACGTCGAACGTCCGGCTTAGGGGTTGGTCTCGCTTTACGAGCTTCCTGCTATACTTGTACGTAATTACGTTCATCCCCATTTTCAGTATATTTACACCCGGGTGCGTTCACACGCTTTTTTTGATTTCTGAAAAAAAAAAACTAAAAATAAGGTATTTCCTTTTTTTTCCTGTTTTCAAGGACACGCATGTGCTACCCCCTAATTATTAATAGGATTGAAGTCTTTAAGCTGCTGGTGCGTTGCCAAATTTTTTTTGCTCAATGTTGCTGGTTAATTGCTGCTATCCAAAGGGAGAGGGGGATATATTGTTCCTTCATTAAATGTAATCCCAAGGCGAGAGTGTTATGGCTCAGCAGACGTTTTACCTACCCCTTTCGCTCCTCGGGCGCGCGGTAGCCCGACGGTCTGGTAACGCCGTAAGGGGTGGCAGCAGCTTGTCGTTATTGCTTCGTGGGGGGATGCGGCAGAGTCTCCAGGTTGGAGAAATAAAAGCGAGCCTCCGACTATTTTCTAACCTTTATTTCGGTACCTTTCATAATTGCGTGCTTGCGATACGCCGGAGTGTAGATCAGCAACCCTTATATTTTATAGGCTGGTGGATTACTTTTCTTTTTTTGTCAAAAAAGTCCCTTAGCCCCCCTTATCCTTTTAAAATTCTTGGCTGACATCGGAAGAAAGTTCAACAAATTTTTCTTACACTCTTTCACTCGTACTCGAAAATTGGAAACGCAGGTTGTTGCAATTTTTTTTTCGAAAATTCATCGTTGTCCTTATTAACACCTACTTTTCTGATTTTGCCTCGTGTTTACGTGAAATGGCAATTTCGGTCGGCTCTAAAGAGTTTTACTTCAAAGGGATACTCGACTTTTCACCTTACATCTGGTTGGAGTTCACCAATTCGGTTACCTTGATAATTTTTCAGTTGCCACAGAGGCGAAGAATAATTCAAAAGAATTTTATTTCTTTGCTAACATAAGAAATAATGAGGATGACGTCATTGATTTTATGAAATATTGTTACGTCGGTAAGGTAGAAATAAGCATAAGTATAGTTATATATATATGTATGTGCTTGCGTCACTTGCAAAATAGGAACGTTACACCAAGTAAGGAGAGTTTGAAATTGCAAAAGTTCCGTGCCACTGCAATTTCCTACTGTGGAATTGAACTTCGGGTTCTATACCGTTGAAGACGTCGACGTCGTCTTGACGAGGAGGCGCCGACGTCGGTAAAGGCCATCTGCCTTTCTGCCTCGACCGCTACGATGGGGTAAGACGGTGGCTCCTCGTCTTGGCAAACTATTACGCTTCGGCGTACTTTTCTTTTTTCTCATTTCTCATATTATTCTCGTTTCCCGTTCGGTGAAAATATGAGATTCGCAAGAGAGATTCTTAAGCATCTGACACTTTAAGAGCACGAGCGGTGATACTTATCGTTGTCACATGGGTAACGCGTATCGCCCACATGTGGCGACCGAGAATAAATGGAGGAAAAAAAAAAATTCCCCGGAAAAAAATATGCGCGCGTGGAGTACGAATTTTTTTTTAAAACTTAAACGTCTCGACGAAATTTTTTTATTTTTCATAACTTTTTAAGTCAAACGTCAAAACTTACTGAAATTCATTTTTCCTCGAGTATAATGGGATTCCGTTTTTTTTTTTGTATTTCGATGAAATAAAAAATAAGGGACGTCTAAAGCAAGCGGAGCCACCGCTCAGTGTTCCCAAGGGACGAAGTGGTCCGCGTCGCCCCTTTTACTGTCCCATAGAAGGGCGACTATTTTTTTTTTCATGGAAACTATCCGTAAGCCTGCGTCCACGATCGACAGAGTGCGATGGGCGCGCCGTGAAATTCGCTATTTCCGTCGAAGATATCCTGAGCCGAGTATCGGGAATGGCATTTGGGGTGGCGGTGACTGACGGCGCCGGTACGAAAACCTCCCTCTGTCCGTCCCGATCCCTTTGGCTGCTGCCTTGGCCGGGGCTGCGAAACTTCTGTGAGCCTCGGCTTTCATTGAGGGAAGCGTCGCGGCGCCTCCGCCGTCAAAGGTCGCCACAGTATAAATACCCGTGGCGCCGTTCGCCCGCCCTCGTTTTCGCGTCGAGTCGCAGACGTCGACGTCCTCGGCGAAATTTTCACAGATTTCCATCCCTTCGAATTGGCTCCGACGATAAGGGCCGCACTGGGATAATCCCTGAAATACGTTCTGAAGCTACCCTACGTTATACCTATATATGTATACACACATATACCTGAGGCCACCCTCTATATACAACCAAAACCCACCCTTGCGCATCCCTGGCGATTCATGGTAACCATGACAAACCAATCCTGTGGATCTAAAGCCTCGGTGGTCAGTCCTGCGGACTAACTTGGATCAAAATAAATTTCTACTTAGCGCTACGACACGTGATACTTTTTCATCCCTTATCCATTTAAAAGTCCAACCCCCGAAATTTCTAAAATTTCTTACTCGTTCACGTTTTTCATGTTAAAAAAAAAAACGTATGTACTAAAATGTGGAAGAGAAAAATGTAAACCGTGCGAGCGTAAGAATTTTCCATCCCCCTCTACCTTCTTTTCATCCCTTAGCGCACACGGAAGTTAACGAGCAGTTTCGCGAGGCCGCTGATTCTTCCCATGCATGTAAACGCACCTGCCTGCTCCGACGTAAGGAGGCCCCTTTCATGCTCAATTTTTATTTAGAAACCGCGAGCCTCCCTCCCTCGCGTAACACGGAGAAGTAATTCAGCGGATGAATAGGGGATGATAAAATATGGAGGGTTCTGACTGGAGAAACTGACTTGCGTCATTGAGTAGCGTAGCGGCGAATATACTGACTCCGTGGCCTTTTTTTTCCTAGGGGTAGTTTGGGGAGATTGCGGTGAGACCACATTTCTGCATTTGGCATGCCGAAAAATTTAGTGGGTTCGTTAAGCAGAGAATTTTTTGCGTAAAAAAGAAAATAAATTATAAAAATTATTCTTCATCCCCTTCTCCGCCACTAAATTGTAATTTTTTCCCTCTTCCGTCTACCGTAAGAATTCGCCAGCCCTCGTGTGACGAACGTAGGTACGATACCCCCGAGACCCCATTACTCTTCTAATGGTACCTCGTAAACTGGTAATTCACCTTAATAACGAGCATCTTGCAAACTACCCCTGTCATGTAACAAGATTGCACGTTCCTTGCATCCTATCATACTCTGCCCCCACCTTCCCTCTTCTTGGCACTGCGTGTATACTAAGGACAGTCGCCATTTTGCATTGTTCCTTCTAGCCGAGTTTACGAGACACCATGTATAAGGATATGGCATGTATAAAGAGGCACCCCCATTATTTTTACCTATTGACTTTTACCACCCTCACTTCGCTCTCATCCCTTGCAATCTATGGGAAAATAAATGAACCCTCGTTCACGAGTATTATTCGTGCGTTAATCGTAAAAAGACACATAAACGCATTGGTATTAAACGTAACGAGTATTTCCACGTGCGGCGAGATCTGTTGTAACGTAAAAAAAGTATTCCGAAATAAAATTTAATTATCCATTGGATAATTCTTCCTCTTCTTCTTTCGGATCCTTGTTGGCTTTTCCTTCTTAGAGGACCAAGGTATTGGATAATTCAGTTTTGATCTTGCAATTCCAGCTGGCGTTCCCAAAAGCTGTTCAATTTTATTCATCCGGTTGTTACGGCGAACCTGGCGCCATCTACGATTGCACGTGAAACTAACACGATCATAATACGTATATTGTTATGGCGAAGCCATGTGGCTGTATCTCTACGTGGGTTATGGCCCCTTTAAAACCAAGAGCGTGACTTTCGCCGAAAAATTCCGACAGGCGGCAGCACCTTCTATCTCCTCGCTCGTATTTCATGCTTGACAAAGCTCGTATCTCGTCTGCCGGTCGGGACAGTCAATTTTATTGCTGACTTTACTTTTATCCGGCAATAGCAATAAGTTTCAGCCACGTGCGAACCTAATGACTGTGGCTGCGTTTATCTGACCTAACCTAACCTTACAAACAAGATACGTAACGTTCGTTGCCTTTCACATCCGTCTCGCTATGCTGGATCAGCAATTTAACGTAGCACGCTATTATGATATGTTTGATTAATTATTTGTTTGTCTTTTTTATTATTCTTCTTTTTGTTGTTATTATTATTACTAGCAATCGCTCACTCAGCGATGCTTCTATTGCAATTCCTTTGTTTCAGGAAGCTCCGAAAGTCCACCCTTCCGTCTCTCGGTGAGTTTTTAAGCTGAAATTTCAATATTATTTTATTGGCACAACTGTATACTGAAAATTTTACTGTGTGACGTATTTTTCATGCTGTTCTTTCCGTAAGATTTTTTATAGCAATTTTTGAATTTTTTTTTAAATCTCGATCCACATTCATTTCCTATGCAGCTTTCGATATAATGCGTGACTCGGTATGGAAATGCGTCATTGATTCCGATGATCCTGATACAGTTTACTTTGACGATTTTCTGTGATTAATATATTTATTAATAATTATTTTCGATACATACATTTTATTTAATTCCTTTTGACGCGTTCACAGTCCTCTGGGAAAAGTGTCATTAGCAAAGTATCAATTTGACATTAATTTATTTATAACGATAAAATTGACATTTCGACTGTCGAACGGGCAGCATACTCGCCATTATCCCTTTTATATTCCATATAGCTTTTTATTTTTGCGAATTACATTAAAGACACATTTATACGTATAATGGTAGTGATAAAACCTGGTCTTTACGTTTAATGACGTCACGAAGTGGCATTACGATATGTTTTAATTATTAACTTTCCACTTGATTTTATTACAAATCGAAAGAGTTCTACCCGATAGGATGTCGAATTTGGTAAAAAAAATTTTTTTTACATCATTCAATGATTTTTTGCCTTTGCATTAATAAACGTTAATATCCACAAGCATTAATTGGTTAAAAAGAAAATTCTCTTTTTATTCGATTTCCGCAATGCACAAATTACGGGAATTAGCGAACCGATAACCAATAATCGAACGTGATTTTTACTCGTGGATATTCCTAATTGTCTAATTGGAAATTGGAATCGTGGATAATTAACCCTTTATAAGGAGTAACCGAACCAGGGATAATGTAGATTATAAGAACGCGCCCGGTATTCGCTAATACGCCAATGTAATTACTCGATGTATTTTCTCGATAAAAGTAGAGAAAAGAAAAAAATAGCTAACAAAAAATGTAATTCATGCAACTCGACCGCCCGAGCCATTCTATGCTATTTACTTCGCTTTAATTAAGCTAAGGGTCGTAATTGCATCAAAACGTTGAGACAATATACATATACATTAATCAACATGCTACGCCCATATGCATACGCGTATATCCGATTGAATGAAAGAACCTTAAATTTTCCAATCGATAAATAACAAAATCGTAGCTACGCGAAGCGCCATTCATCGACGCTTGTCAGTTCGACCTTATCGATATGTCGATAAGTAATTGTGAAGGAATTGATTGGCAAAGGGATGTAGGGGAGGTGGGTAAGACGGGTGCGAAGATATTTGACAGGGTGTCCAATAGCAATATTGCGAAATCAAGTGCGACGCTTAAATTGCAAAGTATCGACGCGCGGGAACAATAATTCAAAATTCCCGCGTAAAATGAAGGAGTCGCTCCGTGCAAGAATTGCGAATCAACAGGAAGTCATTAATTATCGGCCAGAGTAATCAGCAGGATATCTCGATGCAATTGATATGGATTTGAAATTTTTTAAATTTCCTTTTCTTTTTCTTTCCAAAAAAATTTCACTATCTTTTAACAATCGGTATTAAACCCACTATCGATTTATCCTAAAGTCTACGAAATCCATTTTAACGGATCGCTGTTACGGTTTACACGGCTTATGGGAAACTCGGTGAATCCCGAGTGTCTCCTTGTTCCAAGTTTCTCGTGCTTAACGTTAACTGCAGGCGAGGAATCTAATTCGTGCTGAATCTAATAAAGCTAACTGAAGGGGGGCGGGAGGAAACAGGGGGGGTAGACAGCAGGTTTCGAATAAACATGTTAAACGGCCGTCCAAGTCTCCGTAACCTGTAGAATCCCCATTTCTTTATTCGAAGCTCGAATTATCCTTTAATACAATTTTTATAAGGGTGGACGGCTAAGGGATGAAATTTTTGATCGAACTTATTTTCCGCCTTATTTCGCTGTTCGATGATCACCAATTGGTAAGCAGAACCCGTTAAATTTTGATCTCGTCGATAAATTGGAGTATTGATGAAATTTTTGATCCACTCCCCCCCCCCCTCCCTTCGTCTATTGCCGATAATTTGCTTCTCGCCCTTTAACCCCAGTCGTGCGGAAACGCGAGGTTATAAGTTCCAGGACGAGACAAGTTTCTATATGAGAAAGCGTTTTGTCGTAGTTTTTTTTTTTTTTTGGAGTTATTTGAAATTCTCTAGGTTATCGTATTCGTGAATTAATAAGGGCGAAAGTTAAAGAAATTGAGTGAGTCGTTGAAAAAGAAAGAAAGAAAGTAAACTAAATAAAGAAAAGAAAGTTTTTTTCGCTTCATCTAAGAGTCCGCCGGTACCTGTTGGGGAAACTTATTAAATAATTTCGAGAATTGGACGTATTTGAAGAAACGAGGGAAAGCTCTATATAATTCTCTTGTGGCTTGTACAGTTCGTAGAAAAAGTTCTTTTTTTATTGCACTTTTTCAAAAAAAAAAAAAAATTTTCATCTTTACAACTATATCGACGAAGAGATAGGAAGTTTATTATAGTTTTTTTTTTGGTTTTCCATTGTTACTGTCAGCGATAATAATAATGGTGACTGGTATACGTTTTATTTTGACAATCCAGAGACAGAGGATCTAAGAATTACCTTGAATTTACTAAAGTAGATTTACCAGAAGGTTAGCAGTCGCTGCAGTGGGTGTTACTGCCTAAAATATTTCAAACTCCGATCACGCTTCTACTATTGGTTCATTAGACGATGTAGACCCAAGTATTTTACTTGCGTTGACTGTACTTAACCAAAAGTCGAAAAAAAAACATTCTTGATTTTCGCATTCTGACGTCACGAAGTTTGCCGACCGAAATCGATACTCACGAGCAGGAGGACCGAAGCTTAAACGACTAAATAGTATGTCGATTCGAAAATCATCTGTAAAACGCAAAAGCCACTTTTTCGCCACTTTGAACAGTCGATTTTCAAATTTTCATTTTCATACAAAAAGAAATATATCCTGTCCTTGATACCGATTTAGATCGCCTCGGGCATCCGTTTACCTCCGAGACCTAGATGCTAGCTCCCGATATTCCTGCTCCAGGATGATCCAGGAATACCTGGAATTTCCGGCACGTACGGAAACGCGTGCACACGTTCGCAGGACCAGGGACCGGTTCATTTCGCATTCCTGGCATCCGTTCTCCATAGCTCTGGTCCGGTTCCACTCGTACTTATCTAGATGATCCCCCGAGTCCAGTACGAGGTACGCGGGAAGCTTGAGTTAGTTCACGTAGGGTTAAGAAGAAGAAAAAGAGGAAAATCAATGAAACAGGGAAATTGCAAAAATTTTTTTCCGCCATAATGCGAAATCAGCACTTCCCCTTTCGCTGGACTAGTTCTAACATTTATCTGCATTCCTGATCCCGGCAAGGCAGCCCCGTATAATATATCAGGGACGCGCAACGAAAAAAAGCATCCTCAGGTATAACCGGCATAAATTGCCAATTACGAATACGTAAACGCACGTTAATCATTCCCACGCACAATAAGTCCTGTATCGCTGGACCAATTCGCGAAATCATTCTGCCGTGTTGCTTACTAAATTATCCGTGCTGCTGGTAATTTCGGATTCAGTTACGCATTTAGATCTCAGCGAGTCACTCGCGCGACTATTCGCACAATTTTCATGAATTAATAAGCGCATCTCATTTTTCGCACTACAATGACGGACGATTGAGATAAAATTAAAATTTTCATCCTCACGCGTGTCTCGGGGCATGCCTGGTCTTTATTACCCATAATTCATAGTTTTTTTTTTAACCCCTAGGGATTTTCAGGATTCGGTTCGTCTGAGGGATGAATATACAGGGTCACTATAGGACACCCTTCGTGGATTTAATGACGTCCACTTTCTTAGCTCTCTTACGGTATAATATTCCTTATGTTTTATTCCTTAGCAATGCCCACTGCGTTACTACGGTGTATGCTGAGTACAGTCCCAGTCATAAAAGTTCGATCGGCCATTGATCGCATCCAAGAGCCTCTCTATATTTTACAGTATATGTATAGCCGTATTACAGCTATAAGGGCGTATATTTTCTCAAAGGATCCCAATGAATTCCGCATGGTAGTGAGGAAGAGTACAGGGAGACGGAAGAGCAAGGGAGAAAGACTGGGGAGATTTAACACAGATGACCATAGCGTAAATGTTATATGGGGGATTTGACCCATCGTTCTTGTTCCTGAAACTTATGGCGACCATAAATACTACAGACCGTACGGGATCCAATCGATAACCTCGGAAAGGACTGCTGACTATGAAAAAAAAATTCGACGATTTTTTTTTTTTTTTCAATCTAAAAAGTCATCCTTCGAAATATCCCGAAACGGATCTTACCGTTTGTACTCGAGAGAAATTTCACTCTCGTTTCCTTAACGAACTTAACTGCGGTAATGAAAAATATATAGGGTGTCGCGAAAATTCTTGATTTCGTGAGATTACCTCGATGGGTGAGGACGCTGCTTAAAGTCCGACTTATTTCTGTATATGGATATGTATACTGCGAAAGGGGTGGGTCCTTGAAAAATATGCTCTGCGGGGGGTTGGAAACGGTAAAACTTTTAGCTTGACGGATGTCCGGGACTCTGTAATCATCGCGACCCCCTTTACTTAAGGGTTAATCGTTGCTGTGTATCTCTTGCCCGAGATGTCTTATATCTGGAATTAAGATGAAAGGGCTCAGAGATGGTACAGTCGTTAGAGAAAATTTTGTTTAATGAGAATTAATTTCGAGGGTTAATGAGATAGCATTAACTTTTAAGAAAACAATGGTTCATTCGTTGTAACTATATTTTGTGATATTTTTAGATTTTTATTATATATATATATATGTATATACACATACGTGGCAGGGTGCTGATTTTAATGTGAAAAATGTTCGATAATTTTTTTTTATTTTTCATTGTCATAACTTTTTTTTTTTTTTGCGGACTCCCAATATTTCTGTTAACGTTATTCGGGTGAGAACTCTGATATCGTTTGAAGATAACAATACTATTGTGATTGTGAGTGCATTCAAAGTGAGGCTAGTGTTTTTGCGATGAAAATAACAAAGTCCATTGAAGTCTGTTGGAGCGCAGAGCGACGCTCGACGTCGTTTCCATTCATAGTTTCGTTTTTATTACTTTCGATCATGTACGTGATACAGTGCGTGTATATCTGTATATGTCTTATCGAATTTATGTCGATGAACTTTAGGGACGGATATTATTAGAATATTCTTTATAAAACTCCAAAATCACCGTAGACGGTTTTATGGGATACAACAAAAATTTTGTAAATTTTCACGCCGTTAATCTTGTCTCGGAGATAAAAAAGAAATGTCTTATCAAACTTTGTCGGTATTGTGTCAATGAATAAAAAAAAGCCGTCCGATTGGCTTCCAATAATTTTTAATTAATAATCGATTCCCGTCCGGTCAAATGGAAGTGAATTAAAATTTTTTTTTCATTAAAGCCAGCGCGTCGATCCTTATATAACTTTGATGCAATTAAATTGCGAAAATTTGATAATTACGCCTCCTTTCAAATTCAACGTCACGCACGTCGCGTGTTACGCATGTGTAATGTAATACGTTGGCATTCTACCAGTTTTTGAACTCGTGCGTGGAAACGGCTATTTCGACTGGGTAAAAATAAGATTCCTAATGCACTCGAGGGGTGGAATGGGAGTGAGGGTGAGGGGGGGGGAATGATTAAAAGTCAATTCCGGGAATCCTAATCACGTAATCACTAATGGATTCGGAATCGCTACGAAAATTATAATCATGCAGGCTCCGAGGAATAAAATTATTAATTACAGGCATAGGGGATGATTCGTGGATCAGATAATTAACGTATGGAAAACGTGAGCGGGTTAAATAGTTCGTGGAGTGCCAGAGGGTTTTGGCGTGAAGAGAAGGTAAAAAAAAAACAGCGTAACGTTAAAACAAACCAGGTAAAATCGCGCAACCCCGTAAATTGGCTAATACGTAAGAGTCGAAAGTTTTATGAAAAATGAGAGAATTCACCCGGCCGAGAGTCGCCTTGCCGTAAAATTGGACCATTAGGGTAAACGGGTCAATTTTTAATTGCCACCCTTAAAAGTTAACCGCCGCAATGACGTCGGTAAGTAGACACTTATATCTTGACGCGAATCACATTTTTTTTTCTTTATAACAAATTTCAAAAGTAAAAAATATTTTTTTTCTCCCCTATAGGTCCTTCAATTTTATTTCCGCCATTTTTACTTTTCCATCTCAACCGACTGACGGTAAAATAATTTTATGAGTTCGTTCGCGAACGACCCCCCCCCCCTTTTTTTATTTCTTGATTTTCCTTATTCGCCACTACCTACCCTTACGTACCTATAGGTATGTAAATCAACCCTTGTCTAAAAAAAAAAAACCGAACTGACGTTCAGTCGAATTGTCGGTGTGAGGGAATGCGGTAGTTTGAGGGGTGAACCGGTATATCTGACTAAGGGTGGTTCAGTGGGAGGAAGAAGAAGAAAGGGTAGAAGGAAATCGATGAGACTTTTTCGTCTGTCCCGATACGGTATAGGTGTACCTCTACTCTCTATTTCTGTACCTACTTCGTTGCGGTTCTCTATTTTATTTTTTATCTCTCTTTTTTTTTCCGTCTCCTACCCTCGAGTCGATTTTATTTATTTTTTGCTCAACGAAATCCTCCGCACTGCGGAGGGATGCTTGATTTTTATTTATTTATCATCTCTCCAGCGAATCGGCCATTCTTTGTCCGAGAATAATAAAAATAATAATAACATTAACGACCCTTCATATCGGATGCAATTTTTAATCCTGTCGTCGGCAATTCCAAAAATCATCCCCCTCGTTCAATCATTATCAGCCTGGCCACAAAACGTTCTGATGGAACGAAGAGCCAGGTACGTAAATGCATGAAGATTCCACGTAATACGTTTTAGGGCAGTATAAAGGCACAGGAATACAAATAATGAATAAAAACCACCTTGACGCAGCCATGAGCAGTCGCGTGCCATTTAATCTATTTTACACCCTCGTAAAAATATATAAGCCCTCTTTACGATCAGTCAAATTCACCACCAAATCTCCGTAGTGGCCAACTCGCTCAGCCGTCTCTTTTTTTTCCTACCCTCGATATAGACATACACCTATATATACAGTCCTGTCACTTTGTTACCACAGAAAACGTGTAATTTGTTCCGATACCCAAAAATAGCGTCAACGATTAAAATGGTCGATTCCTAAAAAAATGCCTAGTGACAAAAAAAAATAATTGAAAAACATCTTACTAAATCGTTAGAAAAAAAAAAATTAAAAAGAAAAATATATTATTCTCCGTTCGAAGAGCCCCACTTTAGTTCCGTCTACCTAAGACACGTGGATAACAGATTTAAGTCGGTTGAACGGAAAGGAGGACGAAAGCTCGGTCGGTAACTAAGCGCTCTGCAGCAGGAGGAAACGAATTCTTCCGGTCGTTGAACGCATTGCCGACCCTCCCCAGTTGGAATTTAACACAGGGATTCAGAAAGGTAATATCAAGAAGGAAAAAGTTTTGTCTTGCGGCGCGGACTGTTTTGTTCTCAAGTAAATACATACCTAGCTTTACTTATATACACGTATATGTATATACCTATATACACGCCTACTCCGTATAGATATGTCTATAGGGTAAGGATAGAGGTCGCGTCACTCGGTTAAGAGTTGAGAAATATTGCTAGTAGTCAGTCTCCAGGGGGGGGGGGGGGTAGGAGTCGGTATGGTTGCAAGGGTGATTTTGCGCTTCAAAATGGCCGCTTCTTCGGGAGCAAAAGACTCTGAGTTATGAGGGACGTCGGAAGGTGGCGCCGGGGGTGGGCGGGGGGGGGGGCGAAAGAGCTGCCTATTTGCATTCTCATTCGTATGCTTGCTCATAGAGGTTTGACGAGATGCTGTGATTTATGAAAAGTCAGAAAGTCACAAAATGTAAATTAACCGGAAGTTCTACCCTTAATGGATGCCTAACGTGCTTCCCTCGCGTGATTAGCTTGTCCAAATTCGAAATTGCAGTTATAAACTAAAATACGAGTTAACGGTGCCGACGGGTGACGGTCGATATTTAATCATTGTTATTATTATGTAAATCAATCTTTTTTAGTTAAAGGGTTGATCATCTTGCCTCGTTCTCGTATGCTGTATATGTATATTTCACTGCAGGGTTGTACTTACGTCATCGGCGGGCTAACGACTCTCTGTGGTCTTAAATTTTTTTTTTTTTTATAAGGGATGAAAAAGAAATCTTAGTCTTTCTTTTCTCTCCATACGATTGGCCTACTTGCTGCCAACTAAGCCACGAAACCCCCTCCTGGCCTTAGGGGTTAATATACCGGCCTGAGTTTGTCGCACCCTCGAGGCTACTAGGCGAAACGCAAGTCGCGCGCACACCAACCCGCTTCTCATTAACGTTGGTATATAGGGGGCGAGTTCGAGGGTTCATACCGGAGAAAAAATTCCATGTACGAACGCATTTCGTATCGTCTGTATATACGCAATGCTTATATGTAGAATAGACGCTTTATTTTCATATATTACGTACGGTGCTTGTGGTAAGGTTTTTTGAATTTGGGATTTTGGTTTACAGGTGAAAAAAAAAATGAAAATATTCTTGGGAACTGTGAAATTTTTTTTTTTTTTTTTTTTTGAGAAACAAGGAATTCCCATCCTCGATCAACAGTCGGACGTTTATCGCGTGTCTGCAGTGCCGCAAGGGTTATTTAATTTTCTGAGACGGTTCCGTCTTTACTCTAATGTAAAAGGGTTGGCCCCCGTAGCGAATCGTGTAAACTGTAAAGTACCTTAACCGCGCGCGTCACGGGTGGACGGTTTACAGCTCGCTTAGAATTAGATACAGAATTGGAATTTTATGCTCGTTGCGTTGGTACTGTGCTTCATGTGTTAACCGTACGCATACCAGACGAGCATTGCTTGTATGACTAATGAATTTAACGGAATTCATATGTGACCCAAGGAAAAGTTATATCTAGGTGAAATGGACTAGTTACAAAATGGAATTTTGAATTTTGAAAAAATTCTTGTTTCGAAAAAAAATTTTGTATTCACTCATGATGTATATCGGTATATGTATCTTTACTTGTATATATATATATATATATATTTGCATATAATATATGTACCGGATATATGAGCAACGTAAATTTTAAACGCCTCTAACAAAATGTACAGTGCTGACAATTTCGGATAAAGTGTCTGACACGCGGGGAGGCGTAAGTATGTATACCAACCTGTGCAAGTTAAATACGAACGATACGTCGAGAGCCTTTAAAGCACTTACCGGAAATCTAATCCATTAGTTTTTCAAGTATCCCGTAAACTTCATGGCTTCGACTTGGATTAGACGCGGGAGTTTACTTTGGTCTGGCTGCATCTCGTTCCCAGTGATATAAGTCTGTCTATTTTTTTGTCTACTTAACGCTTTTGGAAATTCTTGAGTTTTTTTTTTTACTCGAAAATATACGGCAGTACGTTGCTGAGTGACGATTGTCTGATCGCTTTCGAGACTGGAGGTTAAAATATTTTTCAAAATATCAACGCGCGGTATTGGCATTAGAAATTTTGACAGACGTCAGTTATGACGGTTGTTGCGGTAATTAATTTTGCACGTGAAAAATTGTGAATTTTCGAAAAAAAAAACAAAAAAAATAGTGATCATGCAAAATTATTTTACGAACGCACGTATTTGCATTTACTCGTTGTTTTCGGATATCGCCGCTTTTTATTGTAATTATTATTTAAAACCTGTCAGCCGATTTCCAAGAAGCTGTTTCATTCGACCGCAGGACGCACATGTGGGTTTAGTTTTAGTCGCCTCATTGAGTACGCGCACGTAGGTGCACTTAACACGCATACCAAGTCCGTCTTCAGTTCCTGGGTAAAACCGCAAACTTTTTAGCAGTACGCACTCGGCGGCCAATGCGCGTAGACGCGATAAACAACTTTTTCCTTTGAAGCTTCGTCGCTCGCGGTAATAATACTTGTCGCCGTATTGAAAACGTTCCCGGTTTGCCAAATAAAAGTGGGTATCGGTAGGCAGATGTGATGGATAAATTTTGGTATTTTGAAAAATTTTTTAAATATTTTTTAATCTTTTTTTTTTCTCGAAAAAAAAATTACTACTAATCCCTCATCCAACAATCAACATAATACAAAGGTTATAATTGAATGCTCCTTTGCGGCGTTAAGTCGTGCAAATTTCAAGGGGGATTTTCAGCATGCTGAAAATTATTATTGTTATAACGGAGTCCGGAGACTCGAAGCGTATTTCGCTAAGCGGATTATAACGGCGCCGGATTATATAATGAATTATGTACAGAAGATGCATGCATATATTAGATATGCATGTATAAGTATTATTCTATACAGATTCGTAAAATTCAAATCCAACATTCGAATTGTCATATCATATACGTGCAATAGATTTTACGAAGTGGATACAGCGAACTTTAGGCTTCGGCTAAGCTCGGTAAAGTTCGTCTGTTCTCGGTGTGTCGTCTGCAGGTCTGTGGGAAATTTTTTATGCATTGTGGAACACGCGATAGACGCGAAGATATATTGAACAGAAGATAGGAGAATCGAGAAGGGGATCTACTATCTTACGTCTCGCTTACGTACAATCGTTTCATCACGTAACACCGAATTCAGTCGATCGAACTTTTCGTCGAATTCGAATTTTTTCGAAAATCGAATCGTCGCCTGAAAAAAAAAAACATCCAAGATTTATATTTTTAGATTTATATCATTAATTTACATAAAATTTGAAAGAAAAAGAAACGTGTGTGTAAACGTAGATAGGGCGTTGGTTTGTCGTAGCCGAAGGGTCGTTTTTTTTACTAAAGCGTTACGCTTCTCATATATGTCCATGCATCTCCCATTGTATATACGATTTAAAAAAAAAAACTAAACTAACAAGCACATCGTTATATCTGCCAGAAAGAATCTCAGTTTTAGCCGTTATCATATAAATGTTCTTTTATTATATATTTTCTTTAACATCAAGCATCATATTGTTTTTTAATAAGTGTATATATATACACATAAAATATATGTATACGTATTCTATAATTACTCCCCTTTTTCGTATCACTTAATTTTCTCATTCTGCGCCCCTTTTACTTCCATTATCATAAGTAACGGACGAGGTCGTGGGTCTATCCACGGGGGTGACTACTACTACCCCCTACTTGGCTCGGCTATGCGGAAGGGCTTACGGTGAAGTTCTGCCGAAGCTTTTGAACTTTCCTGCCGTACGAATTAACTCAACGTTCTGAGTAATGTGCTGCTCGCAAACGAGCCCCGTTGCCAACTGAAAAGCTGAATTTGCAGAAGGGGTTACCTACCCCCTGTACTTAAAGTGAGACATAATATATATATATATATATATATATATAGACCCTTAGAAACAACTATTTAAACGTGACTCCTTTTACATCCCCCCCCCCTTCAGTTGTCTATGGTTGCCTTGTTACCTTTGTTGCGAAACAATAATAATAATAAATTCCCAGTGTGTTCTCAGACGGGGTTGTCGTAAGTCAAGATAACACGAAAACTAAAGAGTAGGAAACAACTAGAATCACAGGGTATATAGTGGATATATATATATATATATATATATATATATATATATATATATATATATATAATAGCAGTTTTCGAGTTTTTATCATTTTTGATAATAATTATAAATGCTTATCGTGTTGGCTTATCATTTATTTTTTCTACCCTATGTCGATGCCTGCAAACGATAATGGATTCTACGAAATGACATTTGGCAGAATCTTGATTTCAGTTTGCTCGGGTCTTAACGAAGGCAAACATACCCCTAAGAGCGTGGGAGGATAAGTCAGGTCTGGGTCTGCGTCTGTGTCTGGGTCTGGGTCTGGATCTGGATTATACCTAAGGGGTTTAGGAACGTTTTGTTATGCCGTTGTCACACTGCGACGAAATAGCTAAGGGGATATCGCTACACGTGAATAGGGTAGCCAGGTAAATTTCTAATATGAAAGCAGTGCTGCCATACGAATAGACAGACAAGCAGGCCGACGTTCTGACAGCAAATAACGCAAAACCCTTCATGTAGATTAGTTAATACAAATCTCTGACGCTCGAGGGAGCCACCGGGGACCAAAGAGCCTTTTCATGCCAGTCAACATATTCGCAGAGATTCTCATTTCAAGTATTTTGAGCAGTCAGGATTTGAAATTTTTGACATGAATTCAATTTTGATCTTGATATTTATTTGGAATTTTTTTTTTTTATTCCTGTACCGGTTTATGTAAACGCAGGCAGAGACATTGGTGAGTGAGTTTTTTAATTTGATTTTTGACCTCTGTATCAGAGTTTTATACTTTATGTTTAATGCTTTGGAATTTTTGAAATTTCTAATCCAACCCTTTCGTATTTATTTATATATGTATGCTTCTTCGAGTATACTGCTTCTGAACCGAAGCCATTCTGCGCATGCGCTAATACGTGCATACGTGGAAGTGACGTCAGAACGGCGAATTAAGACAGATATTACGATTCGTTCAGAATTATACAGAAGATGACAGATGTATCTTTTGCCTTCTCGCGGAAATCTAAATTTCACTTGCGCACGTGCGCGACTTGCTCGTCTGAGTATCTTAATACGTCATACGGAGATTTGCATGGCGAAAATGTGACTTTCATGCTTTCATAAAACTACGTACGAAATAGACGTAGAATTCGAGAGAATACGAAAAAATTTTTTATCTGACTAAAAATTCGACGCACCTTGACGATATTCCACAGTGAAAACGTATGCATCGCGTGTGATTAGTCAAAGCCTTTATTATGACCTTAAGACTTACCCACAAATCCACGACGGTTCGCAAATTGAACGAGGAAGACGTAAAGGCGTAATTCAGTAAATCCGCAAGTCGGCGCATATTATCTACCTAGCGTAACATTAATACCCCGATAATTCATTCTAAATCTGGCAAAATGAAGCTGCAGCATCCACTCGGTCCATAAAGCATTCTGAGAAACGATCTTCGTCATAGATCTAAGTCGCTTGTACTTTGAAGTAGGGAAAACCTTACGAAGTGAAATTTCGTGTCACGTACCTACGTGCGTATTATTACGTTTTTGTCATATCTATCGGGTGACACGATTGTATCGAACTTTTGCGAATAGTTTGACTTTCGCTTAAGCGCGACAGGCTGATTTATTGTTATCTACAAATTCCTTGGTACCATCTTAGAGAAATGTATCAGTATGATACAGTGTCAGGATAAAAATAATAAAAAAAAAAAAAAATATTACTCGCCATACATTTTGTACAGAATACTATAAAGGATGACCGGATGTCTTATTTTCATGTGTCAATTTGACCAACGACATCTGTAGCAGTTTTAATGTTGATATATAGGAAAAATCAACGCGTGCCAAGGATACCAACGGTTCCCTAGTAAAATATGTTTTACGCGAGTCGCGCGGAAAATATATAACCTCTTAAACACAGCTAACCACACATTCCGACACTGTGAACATAACCAGGGATACCAACTGCTAGTTAGTCTTGTACAATTTGTACACCAACTGTTGTCGCAGTTAACGTACATCCCAGTACGAGGATTTATGTAGCGAATCTCTTAGCTTGGCCACCCTGTATAACTTAATCTCCATATCTTCCAAGTTGCAGGGATGCTGCGTAATAAATCTTGAATATCTTGTTGCATAAAGATATGCAGTTATAAATTATGCAGTTATACATTATAGTCGCAGATGGAGACACTTGCTTATCTGCTACTCGGATGATCGATTTTTAGAGCATTTTTATTACTGCTCCATGAGGGATGCTGCGGCTTCATATATTCCGAAGAGATAAATCTTGCACGAGTATCCTTCGAAAGTAGATGGAAACGTAATTTTTGTGAATCTAATTTAATAGGCATCTGTTATTCTTGGATGCTGCAGGTACAGCCAAAAGCGTAGATCCGTTTCCTTGCGACTAAATCTAGTCTGTCTGGACCAAAAGGTTTCTAAAGTGGGTTAAACCGGTAGGTCTACGTGCTCTAACGGTTAACGGCACGACGTCGACGTCGGGACGCCTTCGGTCGATGCTTTGGATGCAGGTGGTAGAACTTTTCCTGTCAGTAAAATAATAAGACACGTCGCAGCATCCTTAGATGCACTTGACAACAGTTTTCTTATATTAAATAGAAACACGTATTTACTGAATTTCGAATGCATTACGAAAATTTTTCAAAAAATATCATTTTTTAAAATATAAATTAAGTAATCGTGAATAATAATTTTCCCGTGACTCAGCGGTCTTTTATTTCGCAATATAATCATTAGAAAATTCCAATATACGAGTGCAGCAAAATGTGCATTCTCTGATGCATTTTTCAAAATTATCCACAAGATACCTGTTATGTAAATCGGTCTGAAATCTGCAGATGAATCGGTGCGAGTCGTGACAAACTCGGCGTGAATATCGCGTAGACGAAGCGTCACGACGCGTAGCGTCACGGCGCCCGATTGCAGCCCGAACTCGTTGGGCCAGACGTTGCCAGCTGCATCTTCGGCTGATCTCAAAGCGCAGGAGTAGATAATATATACGACGGATCCTCGAATGCATCTTCATAGGGACAGTGCAGTTCTTGTTGCAGTTGCATATACGCACGAGGTGAGCAGTTGCATTAAGAATGCATATCTGTCCGGATGATATGCACCGAGAAAGTGCATAGCATCACAATGTATGACCTATCCCCTTTGTCATAAAACAATTAATACAATTTCTAGATGCATCTCGGCAGCATCCATCTGGACCATATAAAATCCAAGTGACTAAAAATTGCATAAATTCAATTGACACTTCCAACCATTTTTTTTTCTTTCTTAAATTCAAAATGATTCGTATTAAGTTTTTCATTTAAAGATAATATACAGGGTAACTTTTTTTAAATTTCGTTCATTAAGTTTCACGCTAAATCATTGTCATTGCGTAATTTCGACGACAACCGCAGCATCAGGTACAGACGGCTGGCATAACTCTCAGCGATCCGTCCTCTCTCTTAAAACCCATTTGTTAGAATTAACTTTGAGCTGCTCCGTAAGCCGTAGTCAAAACAAATGCAATCGGGACACCCCCCCCCTCCCTCCCCCCTCCGCATCGCGATCTCATCGATTAAATCATTCCAGCATCACGTCTCTTCCGTAATCCTCGTTTCGCAAGGTCAATTTATGCCAGACAGGTTGGATTAGGTTGGACCATTTTGTGCTGAGATTATAGGGTCCTCTTGGTTGTTTAGGCAACTGTTGTGGATGGTCTGTCAGACTCGGTTAGGTCAGTTTTAACATAAGGCCCAGGTGCTGACAATAATATTCAGACGATACTGGACCAGTTTTATCTTAATGAACGTTACCAAAATAATTTATTAGAAAGATTAAATCCATCTCTAGATTTTCTTTCAAATTTTCATCTCCCATCCTTAAAGATAATCAGATTACGTATTTAACCCCCTACGGAAAGTTCTTAGCCTATCGTACACGGGGATGGTTTTTCCACCCAGGCTCGGCAATATGCGTTATCCCCAGCATCTTCCTGCGTAAGATGCCTACATAGCTACAGGCGTGAAACATGTGCCGGAGGATGCTGTACCCGCTGGCATAGGACCTCATCCCGGCATACGACTCCCACGAGGGCAATCGTACCCAGTCGCGTAGTTCCTCCTTCTATGCCTAACGTTGCGATGCTTCCGGAGACACTGATATCAACAGACATGATATCAGGGGTTCTCATATTTTTTATGAAAAATTAAAAATTCATAGAGCGAATATATTTTTTCAAAATCATTATTACTATATATAACAATTGACTTGCGTGAAAAAATTATTTTTCTTTCTTCTTATCAGTGGCGATAAGAGATAATTTCGATCGCGTGATTAACGTTTTCACGAATTTTTTCCAATTTATCATGTATACCTTCGGGCGATAACGTAAATTGCATTTTGTACTAATTTTCGTATCTCTTTTCTCGTAAAATCAGGAAAAGCCTGATTAAAAAAGGGGGTCGATACGTGTATCTTTGTGACTTAAGGGTCGTACGGTTTTATCGGTGTACCGTCTGGCAATTATCGAGAGAAATACAGATATCGTCCAATGGGGTTGTTTCCTGTATGCAAAGTGCATTTGGAATGGATGAGGGTGAGTCACGTGTAGTAGGATTAGGTAATCAGTGCGATTAGAATTTACGTAAGGATAAATGAGTCTGCTTAATATTTTTATTTTATAATTAAATTTTAATCGACTTTTTTATACCTCGTGTTCCACCTAACTTGTTCGCTAAACTTTGTATTAGAGATACCATGTAAAATTTTAGTTCATCATGCTTTACGTTCTTATGCGTATAGTTGGGCCTTAATTAAATATCTCGTATAATTTACATGGATTTGCATACAATTCTAATTAAACTTCTATCCGTCGGTTGGTTTCCCTTTGGGATATGGACTGACTCCTCACCCCAAAATATATATATATATATATATATATAACCATATTCAAAGTTCCCATTAACTTTTTGACTCGAACACCTAATACAGCCATGTATTGTTATTCCCATAATTACCATAAAGAGTGGCTATCAATTCTCATTAAGGCTAATGCACACCCCTACTTATGTCGTACAGTTAGAAATTTCAACCCCTATCGAAATTTAAGCCACGTATTATTTACTTGATATTATCCTCAACCATTTTGCGTGAAGTACTTGCGAGGGGTGGTTTTTGTTATATCACGTCAAATTTAATGAGAACCACGGCTCGACTTCGTTATTATTTTCCACCCCGTTTTATAAATTCCTCTTCCGAAAAATGCAAATGCCTGAGTACTTCTCATATTTATTCCATGCTGCTATCTGGACCTTCCCTTACAGGATATCTTTCGCACTTAGATTTTTCTCACAAACAGTCGTGTGTATAGTGTATGTATATAGTGTAGTACCTATACCTACCCTTAGTGTCGGGTGTGCATCGTCCGTATTGAATTCCGATAAGTTGGGGTGGTTTTTGCAGATGCATTAAAAGCAGGTGGTACCCAACAATGTTGCTACCCCATTTTACTTCTACTTTCTGCAAATATCGTCTATGCTTTAACCTCCCCTGTACGTTCCGACATTGTATCGGGTTTCGATTAGGGTAGGTTGTTACAGCAGCCCTTGCTTCGCCTAAGGGTGGCATGAAAGAAAAATGAAGATCACAGACACTGACGCACACACCAATACCCGTCCAGCTATACGCTGTCCCATAAGTCAGACCATAAAATCGTTAGGGGTTGGTTTTTTTTTTTTACAAATCTGTATACGGAATGAATTTCCTTGAAATATTCAAAACCAATTTACATTAGTAAATGAGACAAATGCAAATGGATACGTAATACAATTTTGATTATTGTACAAATAAATAATTTAATCAATTATTCCTGTTTCTGGATTTCGTACTTATTTTTTCATTCACTTTTTTTTTCATGAAATACGAATTTTACAGAATTTCCCCTTTTTTTTCGTATTCCTTCTGCGTACACGCTTATGCAAACGATTCCTTACTTCCCCTATGTCTATCACATTTTTTTTTTATGTAGAGATTTCATCTGATTTCAATCCGTGAGCATCTCTCATCTCGCAGCTTCCGATCCGGCTACAAATAATCTCTCTAAAGGGTTCCCTTGGGTTTTACTGAAGGACCATGTCAATATATCTATATAAGAATACGGATGGCTGTATATATTCAAAATATACATGTACAGTATATACAGTGTACAAAAAAGATCTCATTCTTTATTTTTATCGGACATCCAATGTCCTTATATGCTGTGCATAATTTGTAATTGCATTTTCGTTATGCAGGATTATATTTTTTGCAATCTGGTAGAATCGATATAACTTTGAGGGGTTGATTGGCAACAGCTGGTATGAAAAAAAATTGTGTATCTTTTATAATTAGATGGAATATATGTTTTAATAACATGCATGGTGGAACGTTAATTCATACGTGAAATATATAAAATGGCGATTCTGCGGTATTCCTATTCGCGAAAAATCTTGCAAAATCTCCTCGCACGTTCTTCTTAATGAAAATGCTGGCTGCATTATGCACCGAGCTGCAAGATGAAGCGCGAGACTGTGAATATGAAATTTTTTTTTGGTAGTGGTACTACTGCTACCGGGTAAACTGTAACGTGTGCCGGGATGCTGGAAGCGGTGGGTCAGGAGGATTTCAGTTGGGGATGCTGAATGGACCGCGAGAGATGAGAGTGCACGTACAATTTTTTTTTCCTCTTAGCAAGTCTCTCTATAGGGCGTTCGGTGTAAAAGGGATTTTAGAATGATTTTCAGTCTTCATTTTGTATTATCTGCGTGAAAGGGAGATAAAAAATTGAGGAAATCGATTATAATTGATCCCACAATTTTTGATAACAACTTTTATCCAATATTATCTCAATCTCTGCGATCGCCTATCTATTTTTGAGTTTTTGTCAAATTTCTTTACGAATACAAATTTGTCACCCTGTATTATTACCCTCGTATGTCGCAAAGTGCTTTACGAATTTTTTTTTCACAAAAACTTCATCTCGCCTTACCCGATACGTATCATTATAATAATGGCTCGTGCATTCGTGAATAGGCATGACGAGGCATGCACTATTTTTTTATTACACGCTGAAACGCGTACACGTGCACCCAGATGAATGCAGTGCTTTTAGGACTTTTAACCTAAAAAGGCTAAGAGAAAAAAAGTCCTCCAATTGTTAGCGGAGCGTATTCACCTGTTTTTCAATACGAACGTAAAAGCTAAAAAAAAAGTGAACCAGCAGTAAGAAACGTATCTCGTGTGTTGCTGCATACGAGCATCAAGCGCAGTGTCGTAGGGGAGTGCACTTAGAGCTAATAAAAACATGACCTACGAATACCAGGTGGGATCGTAAATTCCCACAATGGAGGAACCTGTCATCACCTCTGGACCACACATGGAAAATATTTCACGCGTCAATACAAATGTTGATTCGCATATTACCCATACGTGAAAAATTTGCATTTTAATAGGCTCGTGACGTCACCAGAACGATGCATACGTCGTTGGAATTCCAGTATTAAAAGAATCTAATGAACTATATTTTAATTTCTTTTTTAGTCCCTTCAACATTGTTTATAAAAATGTTTTTGATAGTCGTGATTGATTTTTTATCATATGCGTGCGTTTTTCATATCCTATATCGGCACGTTGGTCAAGGAGTGATAAGGGTGGCGAGGGTGAAATGGGATAGTACGGTTCAAAAAAAAGGAACTAACCCAAGAAATACACACGTCACGGGTAGCATGAGTGGAAATACATAAATGCATGTTTCCCCGTGATATATGGTGTCTACTCTGTTCATATCTTCACTGGCGTTGGTAACCGTAACGTAACGTAACGTAACGTAACTGTATCCGTAGAACCAATGTATCAAGTCGACCTACGACCCGTGCATAAATATCCTGGCTGGTTGGGCTGCGCGATATCACTGCATTGATTTATCGTTCTAATAGAAGATATACATAAATAACAATTTTCCACATATGAAGCGATGTATATGTATATGGGTGGTCCATCGGATGATAAAACGAAATTTTTTTTTGAAAATTACAGAAACGCCAATTTTTCAATAATTTTTGCATGCTGCTATTGGTAAGTGCAAAAAAGTCAATCGGAATTCTCGCAATTAATTTCGCGAATTAGATACACGGATGAGATCGGATTGATAATCCTGCAGCGTGGAATCTTCTTTAACAGATTTAAAATTTAATCATTGGAGGTTACGGATGTCTGCTTCACTTGCTTTCAGGACGGACTTAGGCGTGAGTTAAACGACTTGGTGGAAATTACGGAATTCTTTAGTACGAAACCTTCCGGAATAGGATATCGTGTATCTCGAAAGGGAAGCGATAAAGTAAAAATAAAATGAAGGAGACAGAAAGATATATAGAGGACGAGGTGGATACAGTAAGGGAAAAAAGTGAAACGTTTGAGAAAAGAAAAGAAAATGCTTTTAAGAAAAGACACATTGTATATAGGGCGTAAAAAAGTAGGATCGAGAATCCATAAAAAGGAAGTGTCGGCATAAAATATTTTGTAGACACTTGCGAATAAATCCTGTATCAAGTAAATCAGATTAAAGTATAGCGGCCATTCCTCAAGTAGCAATTTGGCGATCGCAATCACCTATACAAATTTTGATTTGAATTTTTTTTTTTTTCAAAATTCTCACATTCTTCTCAACCGACGATAAATTCGAGTCTTCGCTATACGAGTTAAGATATTATTATGGCTGTAGTATATATTTATATATATTTTGAAAAAATAAATTTCCTTTTTACCCTGTCTTTTTCGTGCTCTTCTTCATCCCTGAAACATTGCTTCCTCTCTCTGAGAATAAATAGAAACTCGCCTAGTCGCAAGCTTCGTGCGTGTAACTATCCGTCATCGTGCGATTCACGGCTCTACCACAGCATCCACACACGAGAGATCCTATTATTAAACTGTCGCGTTTGCGTAACCCGTTTTTTTTTTTTTTTTTATTATAAAACTTTTGCGAATCTTCGTTATCTCGCGGTACACATTTTTTTCGTATCCTCGGTTAGAAATTTACTTGAATCATTTTTCCGTCTATTCGTTCATTCCCTATATACATATAGCTATAACACTACGTAGCCACCACTTCGCTGTACTCTTACGTAGGTTCTCACGTAATCACTGTATAATTTATGATAAGGAACTGCACCGATTTTCACTATATCACGAAGTACCAAACTTTTGTAACTGAATGTACTTAAGCCATGGAAACTCATGACTTTTTCTAGAATTTTTAATTATTTCAGTGTCACGCTAACGCTACACGATATATATATTTTTTAATTATACAGTCAATCATCACAGTTACAAGGGTAGTTCGTTCCCTGAAATTTCAGTTTCGAAAAATAATTTTGAATTACGCGCCTCTTTCTCACCCATCTATCTTCCAATAAGCACGTGCCCTTAGAAGCGGCTGATACATATTACGATTTATATAACTCCCAATCGGTCCCTAACCATATCTTGATAACGTTTCTCGCCCTGATAACAGCAACAGCCTTATCAGACATTAGGAATTTCCCGACGATTCTAATCACCCCGTGAATTCCTGGAAATCGGCTTAATAATCACCAACTTCCCCCGTCTGCAATTCCAAATGGACTTTGCCGCATTGCCGCAGCTAGGATATTCAACAAGGCGGTTCTTCGTGTTAATGTGGATATAATTAAAAAAAAAATTATCAATTAAAACAATAGCATATCATTTTCATATATTAAAACTTAACCTGACCTTTGATCCTGCTTCTAATCGTGTAAGACACTTAGCATGTATATTGTGTATACATATATGTATATAGGATCTCGTGTTAGGTACCGTGTGTTGCGGGTATACAAACAGGTACCGTACTAGTACGTACTCGTAGTTTGCAAATGTACCCATTCGGTGTTTGCGACCAAAGTCATTTCCTGTTCAAACAGTGGCTTCCGGCTAAACAGCGAGGAACTGGAGTTCGGCACTCGTGGGACGTCTCGCTTGGGATCTTGAATGGACAAGGGATTTCATGCGGCTAAGAGGTTTTTCGTTAAGAAAACCCCGACAGCTCTTTCAGCTTGTAAAATCACCAGAGTGCATCTGATAGAACAGAGCGATGCACCTAGTGCACCAGTACTGATGCACTGCGACTTTTGAAACACTTACAGCCACTTTCTCGTTCCGTATTCTGTTGATGGACATGTATATGTATATCTATACATAACGCAACATATGTGTGTCATGTGCATGTATGTGCAGTTGATACGCGATGTAAAACTGGAGGCTCATATACCAGGTCATTGCTTTATGCTTGTATATGGTTGCACTGCTGCACTGCGATAGGATCGATATTGCATTGTGCATAGAGACCTGTTGGGATGCACTTTAATGCAGCTATTTGTTGAGAAAATTATTTCTTCCTTTTTTTAAACAATTTTGTTTCGTACCGTACAGCCAATTGAAAATGTTTTTAGCGGTGTCAGAAATTGAAAATTGTCTGGATTTAATTGCAGTGAGTTTGGGAAAATATTGTTGAAATAAAATACTGTGTCTTTTATGGTGCATCGTTGCACCGGGCTATAACAGTTGCTACTCGTATGCACTTTTCGACGTTGCATACCGGCCGGAGATTAAATGGAAACGAATTGCTTTCGCCGTCCTCGTTCTTTCTGTTCGCTCTGGTTTATTTATTTATTTATATACTGCGAATAAATCCCTGAGAAGCCCGAGCAGAGTTGTGGCGCGATTAAAAAGAATTGATAACGGAGATTGATAAAACGGAGACTGCAGAGAGAGATTTTAATGAGTGCGTTGAAATAATTTTTTTTTTTAATAATTATATCCACGCAGAAAGAGTCGGCTTTGAACCTTGCCGAAATCAGTTATACGGTAGCTAATCGTGAAAGCCGATCACCGTCAAAGAGAACCGGAGTCCGTTAAGTTACAGACAGGGGTCGTTATTTACCCCTGGGTATAAGGGACTCGATAAACCCCTCTCATTTATTTCATTATCCGTCATTACCAAAAGCGTAGATAATTTCGTGGTTTGAATATTCAGCAGTTTTAACGTGGTTGTGGTTCTCTTCAACCCTTATTTTCTACCCTCCTGCTATTCGCCGAAGGGTCGATTCGGTATTTTTTTTAAACATCCCTCCCATTGAATCTTCCAAAAAAAATTTTGGCATTCTACCACCCTTAGACTTTCGTACAGTGGCGTAGCTGGGAAATAATAAATTCGACGCCAATTTTATTTATTTATTTTTTTTTTTTTTATTTTTTAAATACACACCCCTATTCTCCCAAGTGATTCTGCCGTCAAGCCAGAACGAACGTCGAGTCCATCAGTTTTCAAAACTTTTCCGCTGTCGAGTCGTCAAATGGATTACCAACTTCGACCAATTACTATTGCAGCACTATATACCTATAACTACTGTTAATATCGGCAGCCCTTATACCATATATTCACCCTGCCACATCCCCTCTTTTCGTAAACCCTCACGCGAAGCAGAAACCCAGCTAAAAAAATATTCGCCTCTTACGTCGCCTCGTTCGCAGACGCAAAGTGCCAAAACAGGCTAAAAAACGCGCATGCGCCGTTCAAGTATTATTCTTCGTAAGAACCCCGTCATTGTTTGGCATCGTTATCCCCTGTGTACCAAGAGTACAGAAACCGCAAAAAAAATAAAAATCCCCACCTTCGTTTCAGTCACGTAGTAAAAATGAAAAATTGAGAAAATAAAGTAAAAAAGATTTTTTTTTCTCGCCAAACTCTTGGACCACGTAATTATTTTTCAACATCCACAACCCACGTCTATCTCTCTTTGTGGAGCTAAGATATCGCGTGGCATGGGTATATTTACAATGACGCAAAAATAAAGTCATCAATTCGTTTGTCTCTTCGTTTGTATAATGATAAAGACAAGGAGAGATAACGGAAAGAATCTTCACCACAGTCGGACGTTCATTAGTGATTTTAGTTGATAAATTAATATATACACAAGTATGCAGCTATATTGATTTGTTATACACGCAGTTATCGAGCAAGTTGCATGTGCAATCAGACTTCAGATTACTTACAGATTTCGATGCACCAAGTTTCAGGCACTGACAGTTTAACCTAACCTTTCTAAAATCCTCGTGTTTCAACGCCAGGGACGTAGTCAGAAAAATTAGTCTCCCTGGACATACTATGTGTAATGCCCTACATGAAACAGATTTCTTTAGAGGGCATATACATATATTACAAATATTATTTGAAATTTACACTGGATACTTGAAAGACAGATTGGCCCAATATATGAATAGATGGGGCACGCGCAAATAGCCCCACAGTTTAGCGACGGCACTGTCACCGCTGGTAAAAACTGTCAGTATCAAAGATTTTCAAACGGTCAGTGCCGGAGGTTGATCAGTGTCAGAGGCGTCAGTGCCCCCAGGTCCGACTGTAATTGATAAATGTCAATCACACCTCCAGTTTGGACGTTTGACACCAGACCGACGTGAATTACCATCAATCGATTAATCCCGACCTTACATTCATAAGCATCGTGACCTTTAGCGCTATAATTTATCATCATCCGTTATCAGGGGTATGTTAAAAATTTTTTATTTTTTTTTTCCCCTCCATCTCTCGCCAAGCATTTATCGTTTACCGTGAAAAATCAATGAATACTCCAATAATCGCGACAGGCGCTTGTCGTTCGGTGTGATTGCGTCATCGTTTCCTTGCGTCAAATAGTTTTAAAAATATTTTTCTTTACTTTTTTTTTTCATCACTCTTCTAGTATCTGTCACTCGTTCAACGGCTATTAGAAAATCCGGCCGATTCTCTGGTATTTAGCCTGGGGCGAGCTAGAGAAGGACAAAGTGAAGAAATTACTCAAATATTACCAAATTTTGAAAATGAATTATTATATTTTTTTTTTATTACGCAACGACATTGACAGACCAACTAAAATTACTCGTCCCACTTTTTACGTTCAGTCGTATCGAATAATGCCAATGCCGGGTCTAGTGATTTAAACGTGCATCATCACGTGCCCTGTAATGCAAATGACTGTTGGCTACACTGTCTAGTTATATTACGGTAAACGTACGTGTGGGATGCTGTCTAACCCAACGAAGCCAGACTGTCGCCATTAGAATTTGACACGTGATAAGTGAACATGCACGATGACACGAGCTTAAGGATATATATATATGTAAACACCAGGTTCAGCATAAAATTAATGAAAGTTTCTTCCGAATGACGTGTAGCTTCATGCAACGGGTGTCTCATTATTTTTTCGTATACGGCACCGAGTCAATTATGGGAACGACACGACGTTTGTGTAAGCTCGTCTTTAATCATTCACCGATCATTAATATTCCATAAGGCATTTAATATTTTAAAAAAATTATTTTATCACCTCGTACATCTATACGAGAATTATTAAAAATCGCAATGCGCGACAATACAAAAAAAGTTACTTGCGGATCAGACCACGTGCGCTTTACTTTTCTTCGTAGATATTTCGAGCCAATTAGCGACATTCCGCGACACAAATATCCACTTGGATGTGTCGCTGTCTCCGCGCGGTTGCATAACTGACGTGAAACGAAGAAGAGCTAAGCCAAGAGGTGGACTAGGAAAAAAAACGTGGCGTCGGCGTCGGCGTCGGCACGCGACGCTCTACACTAGTACGAGACGCCTTTGGTGTCCTTTGTGAAGCTGCCAACGTAAACACAAGACGCGGAATGAACGCTTGTCGAAATATGATAGTTGCGAATAATGTCTGCGGCGTGGGAGTCCGCCTTTAGGTTTACGGAGAATACGGTAAGGGTGTTATAGAGGCGTCGCGAGGCTAATGGAAATATCAATTGACGCGATGTACTGTTGGGGGAGATTTGAAGAATCGATACGTGTTAGAATAATGTATTTCTATGGAGCGATGAGTAAAAATAAAAAATGTATTCTTGTCGCTGCCTTGGAGACTCCGAGGTAACTTGTCCAAGAGTTGCAATCCATTATTTAAATAACCAATTTTTTTTTAGGCGACGTCGCCCGTTGAGAATGGATTCGTGACAAATTTGACGGACTGCTTTTGCTTTTTGGGAAAATTCAAAATACAATTTTTTTTGTTGAAAAATTACATTGGCTTTTTGGCAACTCCCGATGCTGACGTCAATCGCTTAATAATTTATGAGGTAACATGAAAACTCTATCATCGATGTAATATATTTGTTACTATACTCTGTGATAACGAAAACTCAAAGAAAAAAGGGAAAAATTTAAAAAATCTATATCTTATAAATACATCTTGCTATACCTTGAAGTACGGGATTAAATGTCAAGAGTGAAGAAAAAAGATAATAAAAATTCAATAAAATTCATTTTCCGCTTTACGATAAGTCTGTATCTCTTAACCTAAATCGTATATAAGGTCTAAGTCGCCGTTCACCTATTTATTCGTCAGCTTTAGGATCACACTTTACGGGTTACCAACCCCCTACTAACCCCTACCTGATAACAGTCATTGGAATCCTAAAAGAAAACACTAGGAAATACCCACTGAATATCCATCCAACCTATCCGATAGGATAGTCCATTGGGTTACTTTGGCAATGGGACACCTATAAACGTAAATGGATATCCCTAGGGAATTTCCGTTACTTCCCCAAAGGAAAAAAAAAAGACTAAATTATCGGAACGAGGATCGAGGCCTAGTGAGATTGAACGTTCGGACTTACCAACCTGACAAATATTCAGCGACGAGATTGCCTTTGACTCTTTCTTATCCGCTCCAATATCTCACGGATAAAGCTATCTCCATCAGGGCTGCCTTTTTTCAAAATTTTGAAAAAAATATATGTTTATATAAAATTAGGTAACTCGCAACAAATCCACCGGTTGTCGACTGGCAGTCATACGGTAGAACACGCGGCGTCCGTCGCTCTCTGTGCATGCAGCTTTATAAATAGTCAGCAGACACAGTCTGCCACTGACATTGGTAGGATTTTTGAAATTCGTCAAATTCCGAGGACATACCACCCCTCTCCCCTCTTCTACGTTTCTGCTGTCCTCTTGTCGCCATATATATATATATATATACATATATTAAACTACCTGACGTTTAGCCCAAATCAAGAATATACAGAAAACGGCAGCCAGAATCTTCGAAAGCCAATTTTACACGTAAAAGAAATTTTTTAGTGCCACAAAAAAATTTTTTTTTAAATTACAATAACATAAAACGTATCCATTAGCCGACGAGTCTGCTCGGAGACCATCTTGTTAACGACGTCAGTCAAATTAGAGTCGCTGACGTCAGAATGGTGCAATAGGATTTAACTAAAAATACGAGCATAATTTTGAATTTTTTTTTCCTAGCTAAATTAATAATGCAACGTCATCGTTAAAAAATTTATTAATCGCTTCGTTCATAGATCCCACTAATCGCGCGTTACGTAATCAGTGACAATTGTACGGGACTGTACTTATTTGTCCAATTTATATGTATCTATTATTATCGGCAGATATTCCCCGTCAAAATCCATTGTTCATCCCAGGGCAGTGTTAAAAAAGAATTTATTTTTCACATTTCCAGTTGGTCAACGTAGTTACGACGTAAGGGCAAACGCAATGTGCGTTGTGTATTTTAGCCATCGAGCAGTCAAGCAAACATCGTGTACTAATATTTGAATACGATAATATCCATAGTGAAATTGCTTCAAAGTAATTGGCAATACGAATACGTATATGGGTATGTCGTTTTGGTAGTCGCAGGTTGGCATCACTGTCATATGCAGGATATAGGTATTTATATACGTAAATGTGTCTGATACATACGAAACATATATATATCCGTAGGGAAATATTTCTCTATCCATTTTGTGTAGGGAATTTCACGTCTCTTCGTTTCCGCAGCTTCGCCTCCCCTTTCGTCAAGAGGAAATTTAATATCTGAAACAATACATGTCACGCGTTTTTCTGACGATTTACCAGATTGACGGTTCCGATATCAACCCTCGTATATGGCAACCCTGTAAGCTCTACACCATGGAACCGATGTTCTCTGGTTGGTGGGATTTGGCATCACGGCCGCCATTAGGTCCGTATGAAATTTTACCTCGTTACACGTAAAAGCAAATAGGGGAAGGAAAATTGGCTAATAGTTATAGTTTATTTACGTCCCTTGTAAATTTTCAAAGGATCCTGGATTTAGATAGAAATCAAATTTTCTCGTGAAAAAAATCCCTCCCATCGTTTTCATTTAGATGCATTTGAAAGCTGTTTCCTTGGGTACGAAAATTTTGAAAAAAATATCAACTGCATTCTGGTGTTTTTTTTTTTTTTTTTTTTGTGTAATTTGGTCAGAAAGCTAGGAATTTTTTTTAGAATTCCCTAGCGCCTACCACCTGCGGCATCTTCCGGTCGCATTTATATTTACACAAGTTAACACTTACGTAAACTAACGCATTTAGGTAGGCATATACATATGTGAATATGCGTGAGAATTAACATGACGTAGTATTAAGACGCCATTAGAGGGTAACGTAATATTCTTGATTACGTCGGTATCGTTGATAAGTGACCGTCCATTCGGTACAGTGGCGCCATCTTGCATGGCGAAGGAGTCTATAATTTACGAGGACATTTTTCGTCCGCGGAAATTTCCACAGGAATTCTTAACGTGCCCGGGACGCCATATACATAGTTATACCGCAAGGGAATGATTTATGCCCGAGGAACTCGACGCTGCAATCAACGATTCGTTAACGCGGCCGTTCAACGTTAACTGATCACCCTTCGTTAATGACTTTTGTCGCACGTGAAAATAAGGAACTGACAAATCGACGAGTTTTCCATCGAAAAATTCTGATTCGTTTCGAAAAGTGTATGGTTTCGTTTTAGCGGGTAAAAAAATAATAGAGACGATGATAACGAGCATTGGGGGGTCCATGCTTTTTTTAACAGTAATTCCCCAGACACCACTAGGGACTTTTTGCAGACCGGTGTATTCGCCCATTCGAAGATACTCACCAACTTCTCCTGCACCAAAATCGAATCAGCCTCGAACGTTTCGCCAGGCTTAAAGGGATTCGCCTGTTGGTATCCTTGTTTTCTATACCTGCTATCCTTCGAAATGGAATAACGTTTACTGGGAATTTATCGTTCGCGAAATTGGGATCAGGTGGCGCCATCTCTTGCGTATGTATACGATAGATCTTTTTAGTCGCTATCGAATTTCTCGATAGGAGACTATATAGTTATATATCTATATGTAGTCATGGAAAGCAGCATTGGATTCTTTTTTGGGAATAAAACTTATTGTGGGGTAAGAATAGGGGTGGGACTAGGAAATTACCCCTGCTTGGTCTATTATCTTACCTTTTTTTTTTTTATCCAACATAACCCTACTCTTACTCTGAACTCTACACTCTTCACTTTGGCATGGTATCTTCTGATAATATCCACCGGCGAGATTAAGCGACCTGGGGTATTATATATATATATATTTCAGTTTTCCATTAAAAGTCCTTTGGCCAAAATGTACCTTCCTCGTTCACAGGCTTGCGGATGCTGAGGGTAAATAAAGAGACAGAGGGAGAGAGACGGAGAAAGCTGGATGGGGAAGAAATATGTGGACAGGGGATGATATTGTGGCAAAATCGAAAATAGAGGTGGGGTAGGGGTTATTCAGAAATTTTTTGACTTCCGTTAGGAAAACCGCATCCCTTAAAGTTTTCGGTCCAAATATACTTGTCGGATACGCATTGGATGAATGCGAATAGGGGTTGGTATACCGAATTCGTGTGGGATGCTGTGTGCGAGGGGTGGCGAAAACTCTAGGAGTTGAAAATCCAAGGGAAAGTTCGAAACTGTTGATTTTCAGTTTGACGACCTACCCTCTCGGCGTTCCACCCTCTTTCATCCCTTGGGAAACTTTTTCTCCACCCCCCCTTTAAACCAATCCCCGGTCCAGAGAAGTTTGATTCTCACGAGCTAATTGAGAGATCAAAAGGCTTTTCTGTTTTGTAGGGCTGTAAGGATTTTCGGATGGGATGCTGCGTGGACCAGAATCCAATTCCAGAAATATTGATATTCGGAAAATTCACAGTTTCGAATGCGTATCTGCAGTGTTATATGAGAATAATGAAATTTTTTAAATTTATTATTTATACATTGTTAACGGCTGTAAATTGATAACGATTATCTGATAAGACCCAAAAAGGGCCTGGTTCGGCACTGGAAGCGGAAATTCTTACTGTGGTCCCTCCTAGTGACTGTAAGGGACTCATATCTTATCTGGGCTGCCTCGATAATTTTCTACACCGTGTATTTTAGTTTAGCGAAGTTCCTTCGGCGGGCTGGTTCCCTGGCAACTTGTCTCAATTTACTAGAACTAGGCTCGTGCATTCTCGGGATGTTCGCGAAATCAGCCGAGCGATGTACGCGTATACTGGATCGGTCCCTTGTGCTAAGTTATATTAATTTTCCAGCCGTATATATCCGAATTAACGCGAATGTACTGGAACTACGTGTATCGCATTAACGTTTCACTTCGTCTCCGTCTTATTCATTGCTTTTATCGCATTCCGCCTGCCCAGGACAGAGATAACGCCAGTGAAAAATAAAGTAATTTCAATTAATTTATAATTAATAATAACATTTTTTTATTTCGTCAAGTTAATTGTTGCCAATAACTTTACTGCGAGTTGAGATAGGATAACTCGAAAGGCGGAAAATTTATTGTTATGGGGTTGGTACTGCAATTTAATTAAACTCTTTAGTACCAACCCTTAATTTTACAACCCTCTCACTCTCGTCGAGTACAGTTGTCAGTTGTAAAAAAAAAAGAAGGAATTTTTCATACTTTTTCAGATCTCTTATTTATAAATTAAAAATATTCTCTCGAAATTTAAACGCTGAGAAATAAATTGCTCTTGAGTAATTTTCAATCGACTAATTTCATCTTTCTCTTGTTTCAGATTCCTACCCTCTGGATCTGCAGTTTTGCCAACGCTTCAAAATGGCCGCCAGCTTATGGTAAATTTTAAATTATACCACTAAAAAAAGGAAAATTCTCTCTTTTTACATAAAAATACCAAAGTACAATATAAATAAGAGTGCATTTTAAATATTGCTGAAAATTCCAAAAAAAGTTCCTGAAATATCCATTTCGTGCGACAAATAAATAAAATATGGCGGACTCAGAGAATCCTCGACGTAATATACGGGAGGGACGCTTATCTACCCTCTCGATCCATTTTCAGTCCTTCCACATTTTAAAGCACCACCCAACGGGACTTACACTCTTAATTAACGTTAAGTCACCGCGTTATTAAATTATTTTCACGACCCCTTGAAAAATTTCTAAAGGGTGTCTCGACAAGTGCGACGACCACCAACGACAATCGCGCCCCTAGCGGCAAACAGCGAAGCGC
Source organism: Calameuta pallipes (assembly GCA_030142375.1). NCBI lineage: Eukaryota > Metazoa > Arthropoda > Insecta > Hymenoptera > Cephidae > Calameuta > Calameuta pallipes. The sequence goes on along the minus strand of JARQSW010000616.1, from coordinate 509,543 downwards.
GGATATTCATCCTGAAAATTCTCAAGAGATAGTAAGAGAAATGACTAAAACCCTCGAGTTTTACTACTGGCAATGGCGACAATCTCCAACCCTCTTGGCTTTCTTTTAAGTTTTGTATTGTTACTTTCTCTTTCACCCCCTCCCCTCCCCTTCCATTTCTCCCACGTAACCAGGCTCTCCAAATCCTTCTTATCCTCTGAATTATGCATTCGCAGGAATGCCACAGCGTCGCGCGCTTAAAGTCCCATACGAATTTTCTGCTATATCGCCATTGGCGAGTCGTGTATACATTGGAGCGGATCCAAAGTTGTCGCTAGTAGACAGGAATGTGGGTGCTCCTTGGCATTCGTGAGAATTTAAAGGAAAATTAGACGTTGCTCCAAAATACGTTTAATACCAGCGTCTTAGATCGTCTGTGACGTCAGTAAGAAAATTCTTGACATTTTTAAAAGATACAATGGCGAGACCGATTGTTTCGTCCGTATAAATAAACAAAATAATATTTGATTCTCTAATTGTCGTTATAATACAATTATAATAAAAAATTCATCTCTGATTGTTTTTTATAGATTTTTCTATAAAAAATTATAACAGACTTTAAGCCTCGTTCACAATTTGTCATATAACGTTATAAGTGTGTACCTCTATTGCATAGACGAAACGGTACTGCAGAGTCTTGTCAGTTGCGCAATCGAAAGCAGGTGGCGAATGATAGATAGCGAATACCGAATGGCGGAAGGTGGTTGGCCCACGCAGACGGCAGCGGTGTCTGCGACTTCTATAAATAAACGGGGGAATCCCAAGGTGCCAGCGCCGCCCACAGGAATCCTGACATTCCGTCGTTTCGTCAATACAGGATCGACGGAATTCGAGGGATTTTGTATTAACGAAGTTTTTCAAATTTTAATCGATTGGAATACCCAAGAATTGAACTGATAATTTTTATTTTGGAATTATTACCAAAAAATAAAAAAATAAAACAAATTTTGTAATACCCGCTCGAGACTGTACGAGAATAAATGTTGGTACCAGTGATGTCCTTGTATATATGCTAGAGATATATTTTGAAAAATTTAACTTTTTTATCATGCGTGTAATTATATACGGTTCGCCGATTACCGGCCGTCTGCTTCGAGGTTCGATAAGACTAATGAAAAAGAAAAAGTCAAAGCGTCAAATAACAGGCTAGCTGATAGCGTGAGTGACACGTGGCACTTGCGCCCCTTTTCTATCCAGGTCATTCACCCCATCGATCCGTGGGAGGGTGGTCGCTCCACTACGCTTGTATTCTTTACTATGATGTAAAGAGGGAGACTGGATGACCCAGATTGCCTCGAGCAACCAACCCAACCAAGGAATCCACCAAGCTACCCCATTCGCCTGCTAGCTATAGTTATCTCTAATGATTTACAGCTGCTGCCTACCTACTTCAACTTCCTGGACCCTAGTGAAGATTTAATGCCAGGTTTCTTACAGCGAAACAGCTTATAGAACAGTCTATACAATTTTTTTAATTTTTTTTTTTTCTTGCGATTTTCAATTATATCTCAAATTTCTGCGGTTTTTCACTTTTTCTTTTCATTCTTTTACAGACAATTCTGGCGGTTAGGAGAAATCAGTCGCCGATCGTTAAGGCTGGTATTAGGGCAGATCGCAGCTGGGGCGCGTAGTTGAATCAGCTGACACTTAAATCCTCGTGTCCAAAGTGGCTAAGAGCGTAAGTCCACGTAGAGTGCACCAGGAGTGCTCTGGGGTGGAGGTGCAGGTGCAGGTGCAAGAGAGGAGAGCACCGAGGCGCATGCCTTACTTGGGGCCTGAAATGACATCCCGGCTGTCCGCCATGTTTTACACGGTCGAGGTCGGGGACACCAAGTTCACCATCCTCAAGCGGTATCAGAACCTCAAGCCAATCGGATCCGGAGCTCAAGGAATCGTCTGGTGAGTTATGATTTTTATTTTAGAAAAAACAAAATTTATTTTAAAATCGTCATTCCCTCTTAGTTTATCATGATTCACTAGGTTTAATGTGTTTTTTTTTTGAGTCTTGCGAAATATTTCGGTTACTCATTTTCGACACTACGTAATTGCGCCGGTAAGTCAATTTATGAAGAATTTTGTCAGTGCTTGTCGAATTTTATATACTTGCTGAGTGAAGCTCTTTTTTTTTTTTTTGTAAATAATGAAAATTTTTGTTATCATCGAGGTAAGTTGTATATGGTTTATGTGTTACGTTGGTACTTTATTTAAGAAGCATTTTGGACGAAGTTATGGTAATTCTGAAAAAAAATACACAGTTTTGCATTTATGGACGTAATTGATTGCACGTAAAGTATGCTGTGAAATTTGGAGATTTTTATAAAGCCGTCAAGTCATTGCTGTATATACTCATCCTGTAAAGGTAAAAATTTGAAAAAAATTTGGAAAGATCGTTTTTTTTTTTATTACTATAATTCGGCATTATCATTTTGTATCGTTTTATTTCCATTCTGCATGTTTTCCCGCCTTTACCAGTAGTTCTTATATAATTTTTCGCTCATAATCCATAATAAAAAAAAAAAAAATTCACAAATTTTCATCCTGCAGATTTATTTACTTAAAATTAATTGAACCAAGCCAACCGAAAAGATAATGTCAATAAACAAAATTTCATTTCAGATTATTTTGACACTTTACGACCATTTAACCAATCTGCATGACATGACATATCCATCCGTCTTAAATCTCACATTAAAGTTATTCATTAAAAACGAATCAACCCTTCATTAAAATCCTTATCAAATTCATATAATCTCAAAGTGGATGATTTTTACGCGATAAAAGATATCTCAATAATCTTTTGAAAAAAATCGCGATGCATTATTTTTTTTTTTTTCATTCCTAAATCCTCTCAGTCCTATCATTGGTTTGGTAGCTAGCTAGTGCATACACCTAGTTAACGCACGAATCCACCATCGCCACGAGTCCTGTCATCAAGAAGAGGGAGAGTCCAAAAAAAAGTCGAAAAAAATAATCGCGAAATAAGAGCGAGCGATTAAGGGAGAAAAATACAAAAAAGGGCAATATATACATATATAAAACGAGAGAGTATGGATAACGTGGTGACGAACTCTACGGAGGCTGGCAACATTAGGAGCGGATATCGTCGTCACGTATTCGGTGACACGGAACTCTGCATTCCGGAACGTTACGTCGACGTCGAGCCACGAGGCGTCGGCGCTCAGGGCGTCGTTTGGTGAGTGAATAGATTAATCCGGCTCAACGTAATCTAGCCGTCTTCATTAGGTCATGAAAAAAAAAGTACCTAATAAGCTACTCAAATTCGAACCCGTTGTAGCGCCACATACAGAATCCAAAAAAAAAAAATGATCCTTACCCCATTTTATTTACACGTATTAAAATTCAAAGTCCAATCCCCAATTTTACCTCGTTTTCCTATTTTCTTCCCGTGGGGGAGACGCTTTTCTTTTATTTCTTCTAAAACTCTTTTTTTCAAAAACCTTTTAATCACTTAACGAACTTTTTTTTTTTTTTTCATTTTTGTTTCAGCGCGGCATACGACACTCTCACTGCGCAAAATGTGGCGATCAAAAAACTCTCGAGACCCTTTCAAAACGTGACACATGCCAAGAGGGCGTACAGAGAGTTCAAACTGATGAAATTGGTTAATCATAAAAACGTAAGTATATATATTTTTTAATTAACATCCGTGTATATTTTGCCTCTCATACTCTTTATATGCTCTTATCCTCATGTTTACGTCACTGGTTACAGATCATCGGATTGCTGAACGCATTCACGCCTCAACGATCCCTCGACGAATTTCAAGATGTTTATCTCGTGATGGAACTGATGGACGCAAATCTCTGTCAGGTCATCCAGATGGATCTGGACCACGAGCGGATGTCCTACCTTCTCTACCAGATGCTCTGTGGCATCAAGCATTTACACTCAGCCGGTATAATCCACAGGGTGAGTAAAAAAAAACTTATAGACTTACAGCACTATTGCGATACACGTACTTATATGCTGACTTTTATTATCATTTTGTGAAATGATCAATTTTTTACTCAAAATCCCAAAACTCTTAATAATTTTTAATCGTGTAATCTGCAGGATTTAAAGCCAAGTAATATCGTGGTGAAGTCTGACTGTACCTTGAAGATTTTGGATTTTGGTCTGGCAAGGACCGCCGGCACGACGTTCATGATGACTCCCTACGTCGTGACACGTTATTACCGGGCACCAGAGGTATTAAATTAGATGAATAGCCAGATTCCATAATTCTAAGAAAATTGTGCAAAAAACCTCATGAACGTTTTTTTTTTTCTCAAAAATTTTCTCAAGGTCATACTGGGAATGGGTTACAAGGAGAACGTAGATATCTGGTCAGTAGGCTGTATTATGGGTGAAATGATAAGAGGTGGTGTACTGTTTCCTGGTACGGATCACATTGATCAATGGAACAAGATCATCGGTAGGTTCAAAAAGCATTGATAAGATTAAATAAAAATTGACAAGAAAGTCTCCATCACTCTTTCCCATTTCAGAACAACTTGGCACGCCTGCGCAAGAGTTCATGCAGCGGCTGCAGCCTACGGTGAGGAATTACGTCGAGAATAGGCCGCGGTATCCAGGATATCCTTTCGAGAGGCTATTTCCGGATGTCCTATTCCCATCGGACTCGTCCGAACACAATAGATTAAAAGGTGAAGATATACGAGAATGGATGTAAGTAATCGCCCAAATAAAAGCGCACGCTGCTAATGGACCTTTTGTAAATCCATAGCGAGCCAAGCCAGAGATCTGCTCTCCCGCATGCTAGTGATTGACCCGGAGCGACGTATTTCCGTGGACGATGCCCTTCTGCACAATTATATTAACGTCTGGTACGACGAGGGTGAAGTGAATGCCGTAAGTATCTGTAAGATATGGACCCATTATCATTAACATTATAATTAATGATTTTTATCATTGATCCATTTCCAGCCTGCACCAGGTCCCTACGATCACAGCGTGGACGAGAGGGAACACACGGTTGATCAATGGAAAGAATTGATCTATCAGGAGGTGATGGAGTACGAGACCAATCACAATCCAGCGGCAGTGGCCCAGGCGGCGGAACCGGCTGGTTCACGGTAGACGCTGTGATTTGGATATCCATTTCCGGTAGCAAGAGGAAGAGAATCGAATAAGACAAGTAAAAGGGAGGAATAAGAAGCTTATCGAATACTAGAAGGAGGCAAGATTTAATGACGATTCGAGGTGTTGGATGGGACGATGATTGATTTCTATGAGGATTATATGAAAATGATAAAACGGAAGTACGTCTATTAACTATAGTATGAGTTATCATTGTGATGTGATCACTAATGTCGAGGATCCGATGTGTAATGAGCAATCGAGCCTTTTTAACCGGGAATAAAAAAATAAATAAAAAGCTTTTACGAGTGCAACAAAGTGGGAGTATTGTATGACGCGTTGACGTTGCTGGAATGAGGATAAATTAATCTATTATTACTAAGAGTAATCTATGCGCATGCGCAGGTGATGGCGAGTGTTATCGCTCAAGTCTTTAACGAGAAACACGAAGGATATGAAAAATGAATGAAAACTCACGAGTTCTATTCAAGAGAAAGGAAACAACAACAATAACAATAACTACAACAAAAAAGTAACGTCATTGTATGAGAAAATAGTGTGCATGTATTTTTTTCTTTCTTTCTTTCTTTTTTTTCTCCCTCCCTCTTTCTCTCTCTCTCTCTCTCTCTCTCTCTCTCTCTCTCTCTCTCTCTCTTTCTCTCTATGTTTTTAAATGAACGAGCGAGCGAGTGCCTTTAATGGGATGAACTGTGTACGATGAGAATGCAAGAGGACAAAAAATAATAATGACGTTACTAAATAAAAAATAAAATGGTGGACTGGTTCACTGCTAGTTGGCATAAGTGACTACGCGATTGAGGTTGTGGCCTCTCCATACACGAAAATGCGAAATTAATAAAGTATAGAGCGATATTAATCACTGCGTTTAATATTGTATCTAATCGCAATTGGTAGAATGTGTCGCAAACATAAACCGGAGAAAGTCGCAATCGATAAGAGATGCGCATTTATTTATTCTCTGATTAATGAAAAGCCGGAGAGAAAATAACGTTTATCGATATTTCACAAAGCCACCGCATTATCCAGGCAGCGCGGCAATCGCACGCCGATATATATATATATCTCTCTATTTATATATCTTTCTCTTTCTCCGTCTTTCGGGCTGATTTTTCGAACTTCCGTCCGCGACAATTACTCACAATTTTCGTACATCCGCCATGCGCACTGTTACCTTTGCGATAACTTCCGGCTCTACGTTCAAATTTCGTTGATCCTCGAGACAATCTTGCGCGTCTCGCTGCCATCTCTTGTTTCTCTATTTTTTTTTTATTTCATTCTCAAGAGGGTCAAAATAATAAAATAATAAAGCTGTTAAACCTTCGCGAAAAAAAGAAATGGAGGAACAAGGATGTAAAAGAGAAGAAAAATTGCGACACTATACTCTGTGCGAAAAATAGTAAGACTATTTTACTCGTCGCGAATCATTAATTTCGAGACGAAGCGGACTGCCGATATTCCCTTGTGAATGATATAGTAGCTAAAATCATTTTTTTGATTCGCTGCCAATTACAGGCTTCTTGTGCGAAATATTTTTTATAACCCTGACCTGTACCTCCCCCCCACTCTCGATCATCCCAACCCCATTTCCCATCTCATATTAATGTTGGCAAAATCCCAAGCAGACCCATAAACATATATATACTTTTAATGCGATTTTGCGAATAATCGATAATACCTTGCGCCAATGTACGTTACGAGCTTCGAGCGTGTGATTGTCTTTTTTTTACAAGAAAAGAAAAAAAAAGAAAATCGTATAATCTTTAACGTCTCGATCGATCGCCGATACGAGATACAAAACGAAAGTCGACTTTCGTATTTTTAAAGAAAAATTTATTATCGATAACTGATTAAAGCATTGCGGATTTATAATCCGCGAAATCCATTTGCTAAGTCACGCTAAATATATCCGGGTATATTTTTGCCCATTCGAACGTTAAACGCAATACCGATATATTTTTCGTATAACGATTTTTAATCGTGGGAACAAATATCATCGAGATTACCGAAATGCATATACGAATTTTGCTGCATGGTTAATAATTGCTGGACTGTCTTTTGGTTGAGCACACGGTCCGCCATTTTTTTTTTCTTTTCCGAAAAACAATCGAGAAAAATATAAAATCTCAGAGAGGAGACAGTTTTACGCTCGATCCGTCTCGTATTTGTTTACGGAAGTCGCATTTATGTGTAAAAAAAAAAAAGAAAAGAAAATACAGGAAAATACAAGAGGTGGGAATAAGGAATGAATGTTGTATTAAGAATCCAAAAAATTGTACGAAATTCGTTACCGTTCGTACGGTCTCGAGGTGAGGGAGTCTTGTAAGAAAAAAAAAAAAAAATTAAATTCTCGCACATCCAAAATGGATGACACTCTCGTATTATCGATTACTGTATCATCGAACGAGCTGAGAGTAATCGTAAAATCATTAAGGAAAGTAACTCTACACTTGATAAATATGAATTTGTACATAATTAGAAGGTAGATCGATGTACACAAAAAAATGAGAAACTTATCGATGCGTTACTGCGACACCGTTGACCATCACGGCTAAAATGACGTCCGTTATATATTAATATACATTTTTGTTCTCTGTTCTGTAACAAGGAAAATATTGGAAATTCATATGCGACGTTATTGAATAATAGACGCCTGTGTTACTTGGCACTAAAGGCGAATTCAAAGAATTCTTATGAAATCGTATAGGGAATAATTATTTTATTTAATTGTATTAAGATAAATTTCGGAAACAAAAATCTAGCTGACGTATATTTTACGATTTTTAAAAAAAAAACAAAAATAGTTTTCTATTTAGTCGCCAATTCAGTTCAATATGTCAAAAATTATTTCACGAGAGTTTACGTAACCGAGTATTAACTTTTGAAACGTCTTGTAGGAAATAGCATATGCACTTTTTCGCTTGTATCACGTAATAATTTTTCGTGTTTGATTAGCAAGCAAAAAGAAGAAGAAATGCAATTTTTCAAAAATGACCACAGCGTCGTACGAGACTTTAAAAATTTGTATGAATACAGATTAACGTGACGCTAACTGTGAACGCGACATATTGGCAAAGATTAGTTGAATTTTTTTTTAATCTACATGATTCTGGGCACTGTGTAATAAAATCGTGTAGTCACGTTAATTCACTGCTATTAATTATTGACTTTAATTACTGTAATGATTCTCATCGAATCCAGTTAGTTAGTTAGATTTTACAAAATTTCACTAACGCCTCGCATCCATGCTGATATCGATGTCGAATTTTCCATGTTGCACTCGATTATTTAATAAACAAAACAAAATCACATTTTTTCTCTAATCGTTATCAACGATGCGATTTAATCACAGATCAGTCTTGCGTTACACGTAACAAATGACGTTCGCTAAGTCGCGCGAAGGAATCCAAGATTCTTAATATAAAATATGAAACAAGAGAATCGATCATTTTCCCAGAGTGACGTCGTCGTGCGTTATCAATTTTCAAAAAATTACAAAAAAAAAAATCAGACAAGTCAAGTGTAACGATTAAAAGAGGCATAAGAGAACGTGTCGGGCCTTTTGGTAAATTCGTGTATTTATTATTATTATTATTATTATTATTATTATTATTATTATTATTACACGTGACGTAGCTCACTTTCGTACATGATATTAATATATGTATAGCGATGCGTAGTGAAAAGTGAATATGATTAATGAGATGTAATTAATTGCTCGATTAATCAAGATTATTGTGATTGAATTTAAAAACAAGTCGCTAACGAGCCCTCGTTACCTTGAATCGACGTTGAACAAAAGTTCATGTGTTACAGTTTCCGAAAAAGTGTAAGAGGGGAAAAGAGTGGGGTGGATACGAATAAAGTTGAACAAGGGGGTTAAAAGATAAAGGGATGTTACAACTTATAGAATCCGAATAAATATTAATGATAGTGGTGGACAACGGGATCGGAGAACGATAATGATAACGATGATAATGATGATGATATAAAATTGTATTTATTACGAATTAATGAAACTACAAATATTAACTAATGAATGAGTAATTGTAATGTAACGTTGAATTTTTATTTTCCACGATGATAGTTATGTGAATATATTGCTACAGTCCGATCCAAATAATCAAGCTTTTGTAAAACTAATTATAATAAAGTAATAATGATAATATTACTGATAATTACGTAATTACGTATTACAGGCAGTAAATGATGTGCGAATTGGTAACGATACACGTTGTCGCATATAGGTGGCGCACGTATTCCAGAAATCTTTAAACAAAAATTCGTCACGGTCCTACGTTATCGCGTATGTCGGTTATCGTGAAAAATGACAGTCCACGATTATATTGGTATAAAGAATGAAACGAGTGATATCTTTTTTCGTGGAATGCTTATGATGGCAAGCGAAACACAAATTAACAATAATTATCGAACTCTCATGATTTTTGAGAGAGGACATGCAAGTTCATTCATATGACAGGACGATGATTATGAAGAAAAATAAATTAAGGATTTTTGGAAAAGGCAACGCGAGTTGGGGGTTTGGGGGCGAGGTGATATATCCAAGTAAAAGTAACGAGGTAAATAATAATAATAATAATAATAATAATAATAATAATAATAATAATAATAGTAATAATAATACCAACAAATAATGATTAAAATAAGAATAATAACAATAAGTCATAAGTAACACTTAACTATAATTAATTGGTTAATCAAGTAACGATAATCCTTCTCTTAGGGCGATAAGAAGCAAATACAAAAAAAAAAGATAAACAGAATATTTTGAACGGTCGATGATTGGGCGATGAAAGACGAGGATGGGGACGAAGAATTAAAGAAAATGAAAAGGAAACTGAAACACAATAATGTCCATGTTGCTGATTTAGCAGTGAGAGGTTAGAGTGCGTTTAGAGGCAAGTTAGTCTAGTTAGTTAGCGAGTTAGTTAGTTAGTTATTTCTTATACTAGAAACAAGATGAAGAAGAAAGAAAAAAAAGCGTCATACGTGTAGCTTTTAGAGCTAGACTAGACTAGAGTAAACCTAGACTAGGCTAGGCTACGTTTCGTTCCGAGGTAGTTTATCATGGCCGATCCTTATTTATTAAGGACAGAGGGAGCCGGAAGTTACTTTAGTTAATCGCCAATGCTCGCAAATCAGCATCCGAAAAGAGATGTTCGCTCTTAAGCGCAAGTCCCAAAAGCTCCGTTACCGTGTAGTCTCTTGTGGAGAGGCTGGCTCCTTAGGGATTTTTTTGAAAATTCTCAAAAAAAAAATTCGATATACGAATCGATGACTATTCGACGGCGTTTTGAAAAAATGTATCATTCAACACGGTTACGTCATACATCATGAGATGAATCGGTGAAAAATAAAGTCAAAATTGAATAAAAATTTTGGATTTTCATTAATAGCAAATTTTTGGCATAAATAATGCTTCTATTTCCTTTAAGCTTGTGCCTTGTACAGCCTCCTGCACTATTTTTATCTTCCGTACACTTTGTATTATTTTTTTTGCGTAAAAATCACGAAATTTCAAAACGCCGTCGGTCACGATCCGTACGTGATAAAATCATAAAAATCACATCGATAAGATCAATCTAGAGATTTTTGTTCTGTTCCATTGTACAGTCACCGTAGAGAATGATAAAAAGGTTTATTATAACAAACATTTTTTTTTGAAAAAAAAAAAAAAGCCAGCCTTTAGACAGTCTTAGATATTACATCATACAGTAGTGGTTATGTAATAATATACACAAGACATTATCTAGAGACACACGCGTTATCAGTTATAACGATTTGATAACGCACAAAGGACATACACACATACGAAAAAAAAAAAAAAACTTAGACGCAGCAACAGCAACGCAAATGCGCCACCCTAAACTATTATAAATATAACTATACCGATATCACGAAATATATACCTCTTCTGTAAATATTATATAAACGATAATTATTATATATATTGATCGATACGATAATAAAAGCATGTAAAATCGTGGAATGCGACTAATATGTGCTAATGATTAAAACGATCATCGGCCGACGACGATCGTCATGATTACAACGGACGAAAATTACAGCGGACGCCAATGATGATCGACGCCGATTGTAATCGAGATGACGATTTACGAGATGTAATTATAAATTGCGATATTGTTTTACGACCGGATGGACGTACCATTTATTTGTGAATAATTCATTACGATGATAATATAGTTATATTGTCGCGACGATATGATATAATTATATTTATCGCCACGGTATATAAATAATTATAAATAAAAAATCATCATCGATGATAAGTAGCTTGATCGATGACGACAATGTCGATTGTGATTATTGTTTTTTTTTTAATTATTATAATTATAATTGATTATTATCGGTTATTATTATTACTATTATCATTATTATTATTATTATCATTATATTTACTCCTATCGTCATTACTCCGAACCATACGATTTCGTGGTAACACCGATGCTGTCGGTGTGACGTAAAATTTTGTTGGATTGAAAAAAAAAGATGAACTCAAAAAAAAACCTTATCATTCGTGTAATTAGCTATGGGCGAGTATACAGTTCAGAATTTGAATATCGATCATCGTAAATTTTGTAGATGCGTGAGTGAAGGAGGAAAAAGGGTTAAAGAAAAAAGATGGGAAGAGAAAAAAATCGAACGAGGGATTCTCTATGATTTTATGGAGAGGTTTGATTTTTGGAGAAAAAAATGTGGTACAGGGGTACGTTATGTGGTAATAGATTTTTGAAAAATTGATTATCGAAATATGACGCGGAGTAACGAATATTTCCGTAGGGGCGTATCCTTTTTCTCTCTTTCTCTTTTCATTTTTCCTATAACGGGCAATCGATTCTTATCCACGTTTGAATTTGGCGCTTCTCACTCGACGCGCTTGACATTTCCACGAATTCGAAAATTGTACGAATATACCAACGGAATAATGTGCAATGATACGTACGCAGACTGGACAGTAGTGTGTGCGCGTATCTCTTGATTATTATGAGTATGAAATCGGCCATTTGCAATTGAAAATTAATCGATTACGTGCGCAATTCTTATGCACCGGAATGAGAATGATTACAGGGCATTCTTGAGTGTGTGTTATAAGCGCGCAAAAGATTTTTCTGGTTTCTTACGTAATGCGAATCCCCTTTTGGAGTAAAAGATAAAAAGAACAAGCGCGAAACTTTATATGGATGACGTAAGGGTCGAAGGATAGGAGGGATGTAAAAAAAATTGGTAATTAGAGGAAACCACTAATCCGGTACCAATGTAATCATACCACTGGGCTGAATTGTCTCATTTTTGAATTAGCAAAAATTAATTGCTGACGTAAACGATATAATTATTTATTGGCAACTGAACCAATGCTCAAAGACGCTGTTGGTTTATATTAATAAAAAGAAGCTCTAGCGAACCACAATTTTCTTTACCTGTCTCTGTACCTATAGGCCTGTATTGTATATGCAGTGAAATAAGGGATGAATAAAAAAAAAATATGGACACTTTTTATATGCATGATTTATAAGTTTTAATTTTAATATTAAAGGAGATATACCATGTTGTATGTGAATGAATTATTGGTTATTTAAATTGATGTTTTAAAATATTATCATGGGCTTTTCATTGACTGTTCACTATAACTTATTCCCATCCAAGCTTCCTGGCGATAGGCGTTTTACACTATAATTATACAAATTTAGACAACGTCCAATTTTTTTTGTTTAATATTATTGATTTGGTAGTTGATGAATTTTTTACCAAATTTTTTTTAATACTTTTATTATCCTTCAAATACTTCAGACGAACAACGATCGAACTTCGTTTTACTTGGTAAAAAATTTATCGAATTTGTATCCTGAAGATGGTAAACATGAGAAGTGCATTTACATCTGCATCCCTTGAGTCGAATTGCATATTGCATCCAGATCCTTTATGGTGTGTACGAGTGTAGAAATAGGAATGTACAAGTGCAGTGGGGTATATAAATATGGGTATAATATATTCAAATATTTATTCCAGGAGGATGCGCGAATTGCATATATATATACATATGCATGCATCCATGTCACTTGGATAAATCTAGATTCTAGGCAGGTATATGTATGCACATTCATACACCGCATTCCTGACTTTTTAACTAAAAATACTACCAACCGAAGAAGAATTTTATTCTGTTTTACATATGAATAACAGGGCGATAACTCTACACTTTTATTCCAAATACCAGGGAATTTTATTTCGATAAAGCTACACTGGTAAGCTACATTGTTAAATCTAGACTTTGGATTCTATTCAACAGCGAAGACCAGGACGAACCGGAAACGTATCACAGACTCACCCCGCCATTGTGTAATAAAAGAATGGATAGATAGAATGGTCATTTTATCATGGAAATTTTTAAAAGCTTGTACTTATATTCCAAATAAATATTCCAAAAATTGAGGTGAAGTGCGCTGTCGCGCACAGGACTAGGGGGAGGAAGACTCGTGAAGGAAAGGGAGTCGGGTCGAGCGACAAGGAGAACGCAGAAGGGGTAAGGTAAGTTAAACGGAAAAGGTCAAGATCTAGTCAAGATCCACTTCAACGAAATACCGCGGGCGTAGCGACCGAAGGCGCCCTTGCGAGGACATCCAGGACGTCCAGAATTACGATATTTGACGCTACAACCTCCATCCCTTCTCACCGAGCAAGCTCAGTGGGTTAGACGTAAGAGACCCCGTCAGCCATTAATCACTTGCGCCCAGATATACGTTCGTGATCAAATTCAACTCGGTTACGACGGGATACGCATTATCGACGGAGAAGTTGATCACAAAATTAGTTGATCACAAAACAGCCATTAATCACTTGCGCCCAGATATACGTTCGTGATCACATTCAACTCGGCTACGACGGGATACGCATTATCGACGGAGAAGTTGATCACAAAATCGTACTCCTAGACTCGCCGCTACGATTTAGCGCCATGTTTTTTGTATCGCCTAAAACCGTAGCGTTGTGCATCTCTCTACTCATCTCTGATCACATTACGCGAAATCGTTTTCAATTAAATTACAAATTTAGGTGTCTCGTATTTCGAGTATCGCAAAGGACACGGTAGGAATCTGTAATTGTGAATCGTGTCGAGTCGAGCTTCGTCCTTTGTCCGTCGCTCTCGGTTGGCGCCACCAGTTCTGCCAAAGCTCGCGTACAGTCTGAGAGCGAAATACAGTCTGTACAAGCAATAAGGAGCATTTGACATGTGCTAACAAATGCGGATATGCGTGACAGTAATTATCTGGACCACGACGGATTCAAGGACTCGTTAACCTTCCATTGATGGCACGTAGTCTAACAGACTCGATAGGTGTACATTTTCTTAATGGCAAAAAAGACGCCACCACTGTGAGGTTAAGCGGTATGTATTACAAGTGCTAGAAAGATGACATCGGAAATCCGTACAAGTGCAAATGGATAATAATGATGATACTCGCGCGATATCTTATCCTTTTGACGTAATCAAAAGAAGTTTATGTGTACGAAGAAAAATTGCCATTGAAACGATAACACGACATGAGGTGATAGTGGCTTATTTATACTGCGTCATTCAATATTTCGTTTATCCATACACATTGGAACTGTACAAAGTAGACGGATATTCTAATAATATTAAGTAACTGGTAAAATTAGCTAATTATGATAACAGTCTAGACTTAATGACTTGGGAATTCAGGCCGTTGTCAAAGTCCAACGTAACTGCGTTTCAATTCGCTTTATTTAATGTTACACAAATCAGACTAGGTCAATTGAAGACGTTTCCTTTTTTTCGTACGTCCGCGTTATTCCAGCACTTCCCAGATCGATGGACGTGCGATCCGTTGAGAAATAATTGGCGATCCTTGGTGCGATGAAGACTTTACTGATAAGTAATCGGTACAGAGCAATGATACAGTATTACGCAATTGCTGTATAGACACCGCCGCAAGAAACTTGGCCTATAACGAATGGTACTTTGAAAATTTGCAAATGGCTGAATGATTTTATAATTTTAATAATTTTATTAATTCTTTAGAACGAATTAATCGAGCCGCTGTAATTAGACTGTATTTTTGAATTAACCAGAAGAGCTTAAACTTTGAATGATCCATTTAGGTATGTTGAATGAAGATTTTATACTAAGGGATGCTGCAGGTAAGTTTTTCTAAAGTATCTTTACAAGTGCGCTATGTCAATTACCAACTCGTATAACTTCCGCTTTCTCGGAGTTACTTCAACGGTAGTATAGAAACTGTACTTCGCATGGTACACATCTCTCGACCTGGTGCTCCGCCATTTTGCAAAACTTCACCAACACTGCTAGACTATTCGCACCGCTTTGTCCAGGTAGCTCAACTTCGCGCAACTTTTACGTCCCTAACTTAATTGGGTCACTTCACTTTTAACACAGCTATTAAGTTACGCTCGTGATAATTACCTTTGCGGAGATTTAAATTTCCCGCGAATTTTTTTTCTTCTAAAGAGCAAATGCTATTAGGACGCTCTAAATGTACGAAGTTGCCTGATAAAAAATAATTTCTTAATAAAATCATCTGGATTGTGTCATGTGTCACATATCCATGCGCACGTGTAGTGAATGTCAAGTGGGAAAAATATTGCAGGTACAAAAATATCAAGGAAAACAGGTATAACGTTAATTGAACATATAAATGCTATGTAGGATTAATAATAATCTGCGTTTCCTTAATAATCATTACGTTTTATCGTGCATGGACTATTTATTCGAGTGAATTTTTGTACAGTCAGTTTAGAAATTTTTTTTTATATTTACCACCCTTCAAGCTTTTATACTTGAATCAATCGAATCGTTGATTGCAATATTATTGTTATATCGATATTTCATTATATCTACTATTATAGCTATACGTTCAGTGGCATTAGATTTCCAGTAGCCACACTTGGTTCAGGCAGTAAGGAAGGGTCACTCACGTAAGAAGGGGTTTCTGGAGGCAAACGGAGAGAAAGGAGAGCGAGAGAAAGATCCATGCGTCTCCCTTGACTCCTTGACTTCTCGGCTACTCTTGGCGCGTCACGCGGACGCCAATCGATCAGACAATCCGCGACTTCCAAAGACGCCGTGTCGACGCCCGTCCGATTCAATTTAATTGTAATACAATAAATCCTATAGCAATCGTTATAGGAATATATTTTGAACTTTATATCAGCACGTTTAGAATTAAAGTTTTTTAATTGTTTGAAAAAAAAAAAAAAAAAGAGTGAAAATGCCATTTTTCAAAAAACTTCGAAGATTCTCCAGACACAAGAGTAAGTTTAAAAAAAATTGTAATACAAAGTAATTATGAATTTTTAACAACAGCAGCTTCCTCTGCCGAATTTTAAATATTTTTTATAAGATATACCAGTTTTTTTGCTTCTCATTAAGGCAGATTTCTTTTAAATGTGAAAATTATACTTTTTGAGAATTTAATTCGAATTTTATATTTTAACGCTACCGGGTAAACGCCTTGCCTTACGCGGTATCGAGGATCGTTTTTATACGTAGCGCAGAAAGTGGAGCATGGATCGGCAAGGGAATGACCTCGAGCATTGCATCTGTAACGACCAGGTCGAGGATATTGACCTTTATTCGATAATACAAAATTTTTTTTCAAATCCGCAAGTCTCAACGATCCATAAGAGTCGTTGATAAAGAATCGTATAATAAATAATCGCGAAGAAAATTTGTTAAACAATCAGAATAGTTGAATTGAAAAATTGCAGTCAATTATAGAAAAAGTTGCATCACGTGCAATTATGCACTTTTGAATGCATATCTATCCACGCGTTATTCTTACGTGAGTAATACTATACCTACGTAGAAATGAAAGTACAGCGTGCTTAACGCACGTGGCGCTTAACGTAACCTGCGGTCTGCACGTATATCGTGTACATATGTCCGCAGCTGTAGTTAGCATACATAAAAAAAAAGTAAAAAAAAAAAATGAAAATGAAGGAAATACAAAAAACAAAAGTCACAAAAACATTGTACAATTCTCTTTTCCCATAATTTTCACTTTATATGGCTTCCTGTATAATCTCCTTTCGCGAATGTGCCTTAGTGTAATTTCGCAAAAGGCGTGATTATCATACTCGCCATTCTCTCCTGTATAACGTGCGGACGTTAAATAAGCGTCTTGTAATTTTCATTACACAAATATTTGCCTTAATAAAAACATAAGTCGATCATCGAACGTGCAAATTACAACCAGCGTAATAAACATTCGCGTATAGAAACTTCATCGATATTTTCATAATCGAAAATCAATACGCAACGAAAAACGATTATCGAACTCGTAGGATTTTCATGTGTCGGACAATGTTTTTTTTGGGCCAGTAAAAAAATTATTTTTTCTATCCTTTTTTCTCCGTCCCTTGGGATTTTGCGCATTGCGATTTTTCCACCGTCGATAAGACCGTAATTTAAACCGCGAGATTATATCCGCCAGCAATAAGTTTCGTTAACCTTTTTATTTCCGCAGTTCAGCCGTTCTCGAACGCAGATAAAACACTCGCACCCTGTTTCATCCCCTAATCGCAACATTTATACTCGAAGCTGATAAGATAATTTTCATTCGTCATCTCCCGTGAGAAAAAAAAATTATTGTATTTACCATTTAAAAAACAAACGATACTCGATCCACGTGGCTTTGATAGTCTTTTTTTTTATACGCCCCAAAAAATGTCAACGCGATTTATAATTTTGATAATCGACACTCATTCTTTATCTGTCGCAAAGTTTCATTTTTCTTTTTTATTATACGGAAGTTTCAGTTCGTAATAACGGCCCTCGACCTTAACACTTGTTATCTCTCGGCAACTCTTATTACATTGGGCAACGACCCCTCATCATCAAACATACTCATGTTCTTTATGAAATTGCATCAATTTTTATAGGACGCTTACAACGTAATATATTGTATACTCGGGTGTCATTTACAAACGATTTTGAGAATGAACTTTGACCTGACTTTATCGTATCTTTATGATATGAGAACTTGTTCTCGTATCACGTCAGAGGGTCAAGTGCATTACTTATTTATATTTATATTTACGAGTTATCATTTTTTTATTCTTGAATACGTTTATACGTCTCAGTATATATATATATAGGATATTGATTTACTTTCACATAGACAAATATTTTTATACTAAATATACGAAAATTTATGACGTAATGATACATACATATGTAGATTTACACATGTCCACATATGTATATACATATATCGTAACTGTACTTCGCATGAAACCCTTGCCGGAATCTCAGATTTCTCATCTCCCAGTGCTCGTTGCGTCTGATAAGGATAAAAGATCAAAGTAAAGGATGAAACCTGATAATATTTCAGGATCGCGATGACGGTTTTCATCCGTAATAAATTTAATCTGCGCAGCATCCCTATGGATTTGACAAAAAAAATATGTAAAAAATTATCGACAATCTTTACAGAGATGATCGATTTCAAATATATATACATATATGCTATATATATTTTAAGCTACGAATTTAAGGGACAAAATTCTTCGTTTATTTCACGTTGCGTCATTGATTGAAGGTTTAATGATAATCCCATGACCTTCGCTGAGAACATCGACATCGAAAATTATTTTTCTTCCTCATTAACTTTCCCTAGGCGTCGTTCAGCGTCGTCGTCATTGAAAAACTCTTACTCGTGAAGTCAATTTCAAAAGCAGCCAAGTCAATTATCTCAAAAAATTCAGTTCTGTTCGACTTAAGATTATCGCTGATTCGAATATAAATATCAATAGTAATTCAAGCGAACCCGTACAATTTTCAACTTTCCATTAAGTATCGTGCATGATTTGAATAATTGCATGATAATGAAAAAAAAAAAAAGATTTCATGACACGTGGTATTAATGTAAATTTCAAGTATTGGGATATGCCGACTTTATTCGATTTTTAGGGGCGTCGAGTCTCTTGTCCATAATTTATATAATTTTCAATGCATTTAAGTCAACTCAGTCACCTTGACGTAGTTCCCATTCGATTCCCATATATATATATATATATGGGAATATATATATTCCTATATATATATATATATACTGCTATATATATAGCAGTCTGCAACCATGGAATGGCTTAGCAATCCTTACATCAGCCACATTCAATTCCACAGTTCAATTATGGTCTTCGTATGGGTACCACCTTAAAAGTTGATTTACCACAGCCAAGGACTTCCCCTTTCTTGTACCTATAATCCGGAAATTCTTGGACGTGCCTGTCCAGTCTCACGATAGAAATGAACGGCGTCACGATGCCCATGAATTGCATCAGCGCGTCGAGACGCACCTTGAAAAAGGAATCAGTTAAGAAAAAACTTGCTAAAAGAGATTTCAATGGATTGGTCAAATTATGTGACAATAAAGCATAACGAGGATCACTGATTAGCGAACGTAACGAAAAAACTTAATTAGCCAATTTTCATCACCATCGTTATCGTCAAATTTTGTCAAGCTCATTTATCGTCAGCAAAAATCTTTTTTTATTTCATTAAATTAATTTTTTTTTAATTATCAAAAATTATACTACCTCCTTCAAGCCAATTCGAACGCGTACCCTGGGGCTTAAATCCGCTATCAGAATTTAGTAATCCGTGAACTACGGTAAGCCCGGACGCGAAGGCAAAAGTCAAGGATCGAGAAGACGTAAAAATGAGAAAAAAAAGTGAAAAAAATAAAAAGGAACATAAGCCGAAGAAAGAGGAAGGAAAATAAAATAAGAGCGACTTCTTATTCGGCAGTGAGAATGAAAACCGGTGGGATCCATTTTGCAGCTGATTGGTCCCCAACGGGATTCACCTTTGTTTCGCCTTGAGCGTCGAACCGCGATCTTCGCGAGTGGATCAAGGGCGGCCAAAACTCTGTTAAAGGCAATAAAATGAAAAAGGAATTCGCGATACTTACTATAGAAGCTGTAATGCATATGTGCAAGTATCCATATACGAGCATATATATATATACGCACACCTATCTATATCTATATAGGAACACTGAGGCCGGACAAGACGGCGACGCTTAAGGTCGTTTAACTTGCCTGCAGTGTTCAGACGGCTGATGCAAGCGTCGTTCCACAAGTTAACCAAACTGTCTGGCTCGTTCCTATCCGTCTCTACTTGAACCCGTAATATCATTTACGAACGTTGAAAAGACGTAAGGTCGCGATACGACGCTGGCGCCATCTGTTTGAAAATTACTAATTGAAAGTTTGATGCACTTCGAACGTACGTCAAAGTTCGCTTTTACGAAGTTTCGTACAGTCTAGTTAATCGGATTCGTATATGACGTTTTTTATCGGTAGTAACGGTAGCTTCGTTTTGACATCGACTGTACTTGCTCGATCATGCAATAAGTATGGTCATTGATAGATTCGATAGGTGATATTAAATGAGATGCGATAGTGGCATTTTATTTTATTATTATATTAAATATATGTAATTTTTTTTAAATAAATTTAATGCTCTTTCACATGATATTTCAGCAGTTCCTATTTGGTCCATATAGGTTTAGGGATAATACTGTTGGATGCTGCGCGATCCGACATGATGCCATGAACATTTAATATTCGAGTCACGTGTCACGGAATTGTATTGTTCCGACATATGTTGACATATACAGTATATACATATATAGGTAGACAGTTACACACAGTATATACATACATATAGTATCATACACACGGGTATCTGGGAAGTCAAATATGAATATAAAAAAAATACGTCGAACAATGATACACGTTTGATATAATAAAAAAAAAAGATAAAAATTGATAACGAAAAATTGCGTAATACCAAAAATATAACCAAATCAACACAAAGCTCGGATTATAATTTGAGATAAATCTTAATATTAAAAAAAAAAATCTATCTATCCCCCACCACTCGTTTCCTTCCGTCCAATACGGATTTACACAAAGTTTCGTAACTTTCTCGTTGGCGACGTAGAGAGAGAGAAAAAAAAAAGAAAAGGCAGAGAAAGTTCCTGCCAACTTCCGAACTGCAAGGAAAAACATTTAATTTCCTTGCCTAAGAGGTAGGAGAGAAAGGTGGTCCATCGATCATTCCCGCGTCTAGATATTATGGGTCGTATAAGAGCCGAGGGTCGAGGGGCAGGAGGGTGGCTGGGGGAGGTCACTTCCGTGATAATTCTGAGCCCCTCCTGCTTCTTTATCCTTATCCGTGGTTTCTATGGTATCGATACTGTTATTATTATAGCATGTTTGTGTATATCTGGAAATTACGTAATCTTGACTACTGATAATTTCTAAAGCTGTCAGGTATTTTCTAATCGTATATGTACACCTGGTGCAGCCTCTTCTGGTTGGCCGTGTGGAAGACGAAGGACCTATGGTAGGAGGAAAGCAAAGCGGTATGGGATGCGCATACGCGCTAGGGCCTAGGATGAACTGTTGGCAACCATATCGCGGTGAACCGCGTACGGAATAGGACGTGTACGCGAAACGTGTGATAATTTTTTTCATTTTTCCTCAAATAATAATAATAACGAATTTTTGTGCGATACTTCGAAACGTATGTTTTTCTATGCTCGTTGATACTGGATATCGGGGAGGGTTCGGGTTATCGGCAGAAAAATTATTGAATATTGACATTTATTTTGGCTGCTATTATGCGATTTTTTTTTAATTGAAGTTTTTTAATTTTTTTCATTTTTACGCTGGTTCAGGCCACTCGAGACTTTTGACGTCGAGATACGCGGCTTTACGTTCGTGCCGGATGTGTTCGCGCGTGGGACTGTAAGGCGAATTCGCAAATTTACGAAATTGGCGGAAATAAGAAATTGGTACTATTTGTTACGATAGCAGAATGTCCTTCTTTAAGGGTCTGTGGAAGAGCAGCTCGAAACACAAGAGTAAGTTTTTGTGAAAAAAAAATCTTTTATGTATTTTTAATAGAGTTGTTTTTTTTTCGGAATTTTAGGCTTCTGGTAGACCTTATTTTTATGGGTTATAATAATTTCTTTTTGTGGTAGATGCTATACGTATTTTGGTTGGGTTCTAGTATGGTGGCCAAACTGTTTTTATATTTTATATCTGGAAATTTTTTTTGCGAAACATATATTTACCTTATATTATTTTGCACCACTCGTCACTCTTTATTGTTACTCGTAGTTACGTTGGCGCGATGATAATAATAATAATACTTGGTTATAAAAATTTCATTAATACAATTATTTTGAACAAACAGCGACACTCGTCTGCAATTATAATATTCGTTGTCGTGATAATTAATAATTTATGCATTTCACAAACAGTCGGGAATTTTATCATGAACTCGCGAGTTAGTTTAACGATGGTTTGTCAACTGGTTTATAGCGAAATATCAATAAACTAAAGTACAAAGAGTAAATTTCACAATAAAATTTTCTTTTTTTTACGTTGTCAATCGTGACGAGTAACTTTTTAAAATAAAAAATTTCAATTCCTCGAAAATCTTCGTCGCGCGTTTTTACATCCTGAAAATTTGGGTTAATAGAAAATTGGTTGATTATTTTGAAAAAAAAAAAAAAAAAATTCACCAAGATATTATCTTTCTGTTTCTTTATTGAGTAATCAGACATTTTTATGCCGACCACGTGCTCGATGTATTCTCGTAATCACAGAGAGATCGCGTAGCAATTGACTACAGTAATGCAGGACAATTAATAGCAATAAGCAGTGCAATGGAAACCACCTTTAAGATTATGTTAATGCATGCCGGCTCGTTTTACGTGGATAATGTGACTTCCTTGGAAGTGCTGATTACAGTCCATAAAATCTGCATAATTTTACGTTGAAAAGTCACTGGACAGTGTAAGAGCAAAACCATAAAGAAAAATGATCTTAAATATTTTCTAGAATCCAACTAAGTCGCTGAGCGATATCTTACCCCAAGAATATTTTATTCGGGCATATATACGTGTATATAATTCCAGACAATACGTAACGTGCAAAAGTGATCTTTAAGACGTGATAAAAAATTTTTGTGTACAAATAAAAAAGCGAATTATTGTAAAAAAAAAAAATATAAAATCGTTCATTTATCTTTTTATAGTCTCTTTAGTATAGCCGGCAACACAATGTTATCAGAATATATTTTACGTATAAAACTATAAAAAAAAAAAATATCATTCCCTACAAAAGATCCTTTCGCAATTCACATTTCATGAATGTCGATCGTGCATGAATTCCTATTGAAATTTCCCAAAGGACTTCGGTATAAGGAATCATTGGAATTCCGTAGTCCTGCTGTCCTTGAAGCTTTTACCCGAATCA
Source organism: Calameuta pallipes (assembly GCA_030142375.1). Lineage (NCBI taxonomy): Eukaryota > Metazoa > Arthropoda > Insecta > Hymenoptera > Cephidae > Calameuta > Calameuta pallipes. The sequence goes on along the minus strand of JARQSW010000616.1, from coordinate 486,029 downwards.
AATCAATAATTCCTATTAAATATTTTCGAATGTTTCAATCAACAAGGGCAACGATGATACGTCGTCATAATAAATATAAAGAAAAAAAAATTTTCCAAAAATCACCTAAAAATATATATACAGTCCATTTGCCTTTAATTGAACGCCCGAACTGTCTAACCTCAAAACTAACAATGAGCCTCTGCAGCTGCTCCCAGCCATAATAACAAATCCGCCATGATTACCTACGTTCGAATGCTACGTTTAACCGGTACTTCGTTCCCGTTCTATTTGAACTGTAAAATGCACTGGTCGAATTTCATTACCAGCTGTGTAAACCGTATACAGGATATTTCGGTTTATTAGCGTGGTGGCGGGTCGTTTAAATTCCCAAAAGCAATTCCCCGTTGAAATCGTATAATTAACCAACTCTTTGTATATCTATATACGTATCCGTCACTATGTTACCATTTATTTCTATGGACAAATGTAAATAAACCATTTCGAGACACTCGAATATCCTGACAGTTAAGGAGACACGAAATGGAATGTTTGGACGTATTTAAAAGATGCATATAGATTGGTTCGTTAATAATTTTAAATATTCATGACCAACGTAGTCACTCGATCAAACTATAGTATCCGCCGTATAACTTCCTATGCACGAGTTCCCCTCGCGGGGCTACCCTCCCTTTAAAATGCATTTCATTTCGTCTGCTTTATAATGAGATCCCATGCATTACCAACGTAAGGAACTCGAATCGTTATAAAAGCTCTTTGGAACAGTCGACTGCATTGTGACGTCAGTCTATTGAATATATCAACTTTTAATATTACACAGTGTATACACTATGTTGTTATCTTATGGAATCTTACAGATACCATATTAAGACACTGCACGTGTATTATTGCCTATATGGAAAATTATTGAATGACTAAGTGACTTGAATGATTTTTATTCCATATTAATTTTTAATTATATATACATATGTATATGTATATCTGTATTATAATGCTAAAAATCATATAGTCGTAATCCCATTGTCTGACTGCAGTAATAAAGGCGACTCTGTCTCGTTCAATTTGCATTAGGGAAACGGGGACACGTGCGTTCACACGTGCACGTTATTTGGCAGCGGTTTTCCTATGCGGTCGCAATTTCTTCGACTGCGACTAACCTAAAATGATCGGACACTGAACTTAGTGTGACGTGTGTGGTATGAACGTTTATATATGCATATGTATGCGAATACGTAATGCTTTATATTAATTTTGATTTTTTAATGAAATTGTAATTTTTGATATTTCTGTGTTTAGTGAGATCTTGGAAAAAAGTGGTTTTATCAGGGATGTTTCTATCTTAGTTTACTAGAAAGGACGAATTCGCGACACTCTCGAATTCAATTTGAAACTCGAAATTAGATGATGCTCTTTCCCAAGCGCATAGAGACACCTGTGCATCCTTTGAAACACTTTGCTCGACTTTTCAGACGGGAAATACAATTTGGTTTTGATTAATTGGTTAGACCCTTTTTTTTTATTCAGTGAAGGTTCTTCGCCATTTTGGGTAACGCTTGGTGTATTGTATTGGTGTGGAAGACGGAAATAAAAAAAATGTCGGTCGAAGAGATTGTGGGAAATTGGATACATTTTCTTGTATCGCGGGAGAAAAAGATTATTTTGAACATCTTTTTTTTACCAACAATTTGTATTCGTAATCGACACGATCTCACGAGTTCGCGAAAACGATTTTGTAGATTTTTTTTTTTGAAATTTGTCAGGCTACCTTCTGGCGGTGATAAATCTTTATGGTACATAAATTCTGGTGTTAAGCTGCACGTGAAAATTGATCGATTTCAAGTACACAAGACCTGACTTGAAAAGAGGAATATGTCTGCAATTTCAAATTAAATTTATCAAACATTCGAAATCCACTTTTGAAAATTGTACCTCGGCCAGAGCCGATTAAAAAAAAACAAGTGTTAGTAATTCCTTTAAATCGTACAAAAAACGAATTCATTGTCAGAGATTTTTTAATAATTTTCTCTTTTTCCCTTATGCAGGCAGCATATATATTTTTTCACAAAACAAATATTTTTAACGAAAATAATTTCTCCCATATTATACGGACATAACAGCCAGAGGGCCGGAGTTTGCAATTAAAAATTGTTGAATGCAAACATTTTTTGAAAAAAATACGAACACAAACGCGAGTCCATTTGACTGCCGTAAACTTGAATCGGGGTGGTTGGCAAACCTGGTAATAAACACAGGAGTTCTAAAGCGTACTAAAGTATCACAATGCACCCGTAAAGCCCTTTTAGAGGATGCATGGTACATATGTTCATCCTATCACGTGAACACATATGTATTGTACAGTGCAATGAGAACCAGTGGAAGCCACGCCCCTCTCCCACATTTTAATATTCCGTATGTAGTAACGTAACCCAACCTAAACTAAAATTGCCTGACCTATCCCAACTTAAAATTCGACACGTCAAAATTGAACCTCTCCTTTGGTTTTTCAGACTGGCACCTATAGGTAATCGAATTTTCATGTTCACTAGAATTATTTAACACCGTCGCTGCTGTGCTTTTTTTGCTTCTTTTTTTTTCAAAAAATATTTCCTATCCGCAACCATCTACCCCGTCCTACTCTCCTCAGCATGCGTTGTGGTTGCTACGCCAAGATCGATTTTACCACCGTAATCCTTTCCATGTAATGGGATTTCAGCGGGAACCTCACCACCCACCACCGCGTCTTTGTCGAAATCCACCCTTATCCATACACGTTGAAATATTCCCAAGGGTATATTTATACAGGGTTATTCACATTAAACGCACCAACCGAAGTTGGCCGCGAATGAAAAATTCTGGTAATCAAGACAGGGCGACCACGTTAAGCAAACGAAAGAATGCGAAGTTAACGACGTCGGCAACGTTCGTGACGTTAACTTTTAATTTCTTTACGATTCCACACTGTTCCGCTTAATGGAATCACTCATTCGCGGCCAACTTCAGCTGATGCGTTCGCCGTGAATAACCCCGTATGTCAGCAACACATTTTAGCAACTCGTATAAATTTTGGATAAAGTTAATTTTTTTTTGGTTTTGGAAAAAAATTATTAATCAGAAAATATACATAAATTTTATTTTATCGTTACGCAACAGACAGGTGGTAGAGTGTCTGAATTTATTGACAGAAGTGAATTAAGTAACAAAGGCTGTGGTTGAATAAATACGAATAGATACTCGTGTTAGAGTAACATGTCAAAATAATGATACGAAATTTCATTCGTGTTACTGATTTACTTATTGGGGGTGAATTCGCGAGGTAACTTTTAACTGGCATTAACGAATTATTCTATCCAAGTGTATTTACATTTATTTTTCTATGCAACTGTTGGCTGAATGACGCACTGAAGTATTGCATCTATGTAGATTCAAAAAACTTTACGTCTGCCGGAGACGCATTGAGTGCAACGATAAGGCTGGCCTTTCAAGTAACGAGTGGCCATACTATTATTTCTATAGAAATCAAGTACGCCAGGGTTGGTACATCTGAATGAGGTAAAGTCTCTAGGGTATATTTTTTTCTCCTATGTGTAATGCCCATAGAGCCTCGTATCGTGTTTATATAAGTGGCAGCCACTTTTGAGGTTACGACGTCATCGTCGTTGCGTTGCAAATAACATATCGAAAAAAAAAAAGTCAAAAATATTCATTTAACGGGTGGCGAATATATAAAAAATATAATTAGGGAATGTTAAGGAGGAAGAACAATAAAAGTGGTCTAATTACATCCAGTGGCGCCATTTTGGGTGAATATAGGGATAACGTAAATACTATTTTGATTTGTGCTGTACGTATATACATGTATAGGGTGACCTATTTTTTTGACTAAATACAGTCAAATAATGTTAATGATCTTGGCCGCGTCACTTCCGGTGAAAAATTGACGTTTTTTTGACTTTGCTATCAGTATGGGTTTGTACATAATTTGGAATAATCGATAAACTCCAAATTTCCTGCAATCTCTATCTATCCCTCTCTCTCTTTATCTATCTATCTATCTCTCTCTCTCTCTCTCTCTCTCTCTCTCTCTCTCTCTCTCTCTCTCTCTCTCTCTCTCTCTCTCTCTCTCT